>CAOKZL010001523.1:0-337932 GCA_948472985.1 Iguana delicatissima
CTTTATGAATTAAGCATTAAGGGTTAAGTATGAGTGAAAGATATGGACTATGTTATGTAAAATGTAAGTGAGTATATAACTTTATTGATTTTGTCATTCATTTTAATATTTTAATAAAACTTAAAAAAAACTTTTCACTCTTAAGCCTCCTTTCTTTCAGTTTGACCCAGCACACCTCTTCTTATATCTTTATAACTATCAGAGAGATTGGGTCGGTGGCACCCTTAGGCTGAGTAGACAGCTCCCTAGGGCAAAACCTAAGAAGGGCACAGTACTGACCTTTGGTTGAGAGGGTACAATTTAACACAGATTAAAGGTTTTTTTAACCCTTCTAACCCTTGTAAGAGAGGCAGCATGGCGTAGCAGTTTGAGTGCTGAACTACAATCCTGTAGACCAGAGTTTGACTCCCTGCTTGGCCATGGAAACCCACTGGGTGACCTTGGGTGCATCACACACTCTCAGCCCCAGAAAACCCCTTAGGGTTGCCATAAATCAGAACAATTTAAAGGCATATAACAACAACAAAACCCTTGTGAAAATGTAACTGATAATTTGTGCTTTGTGTGCTAAAACATTTTCTTTTGCATTTGAAAAAGATAAAGACTATTGCCTTACTTTATTCCTGAAATTTAAAATAAATCTAACAGTTTCAAGTTCTGAAATTTCCATTTTTTTTCTCTGACACATCTGTTTTTGATAACTGAAGTTAGGGAAAGCCAAAATGGTGAATGTTGGACTAGGACACTGGAATACCAGAGTTTGATTCCCCACTTGGCAGTGGAAACCCAGTGGATGGTCTTGGGCATGTCACACTCTCGCATAGAATCATAGAACGACAGAGTTGGAAGAGACCCCAGGGGCCATCCAGTCCAACCCTCTGCCATGCAGGAACACACATCAAAGCACTCCCGACAGATGGCCATCCAGCCTCTGCTTAAAAACCTCCAAAGAAGGAGACTCCAACACACTCCATGGAGGCAGCAGCATATTCTACTGCCAGACAGCTCTGACCGTCAGGAAGTTCTTCCTGAACTTCAGGTGAAATCTCTTTTCCTGCAGTTTGAATCCATTGCTCCTTGTCCTACTCTCTGGAGCAGCAGAAAACAAGCCCGTGCTCTCCTCGACATGACATCCATTCAAATATTTAAACATGGCTATTATGTCCCCTCTTATCCTTCTCTTCTGCAGACTAAACATCCCCAGCTCCCTAAGCCACTCCTCATAGGGCATGGCTTCCAGACCCTTCACCATTTTGGTCACCTTCCTCTGGACACGTTCCAGCTTGTCAATATCCTTTTTTAATTGAGGTGCCCAAAACTGGACACAGTATTCCAGATGAGGTCTGACCAAAGCAGAATAGAGTGCTACCATTACCTCCCTTGATCTAGACACCATGCTCCTATTGATGCAACCAAGAATCATGTTGGCTTTCTTGGATGCTGCATCACACTGCTGACATGTTCAGCTTATGGTCCATCAAGACTTCCAGATCTCTTTCACATGTACTGTTATTCAGCCATGTGTCCCCCATCCTATATTTGTGCATTCCATTTTTTTCATCCTAAGTGCAGGACCTTACAGTTCTTTCTGTTGAAATTTATTTTGTTAGCTTAAGCCCAGCTCTCCAACCTGTCAAGGTCATTTTGAGTTCTGATCCTGTCCTCTGGGGTATTAGCAACCTCTCCCAATTTGGTGTCATCTGCAAATTTGATGAACATACCCTCCACTCCTTCATCCAAGTCATGGATGAAGATGTTGAATAGCACTGGGCCCAGAACAGAACCCGTTGGTATCCCACTAGTCACTTCTGTCCAGGATGAAAAGCAGCCATTCATGATCACCCTTTGGGTTCAGTCAGTCAACCAATTACAAAGTCTCAGCCTCAGAGGAAAGGAAATATAAACATCCTCTGACCAAATCTTGCCAAAAAACCCCTGTGATAGTTTGCCTTAGGGTTGCCATAAGTCAACATCAACAATGACTTGAAGGTTCAAAACTAAAAAAATCATACAAAAAAATTTGGGGCAGAAAGTCCTAAGTAAAAGAGGCAGTAAGAGAAAATGGGCAGAGCCATTGAAAGCAGTAGAAAACTTTTCAGCTGCTGAGCGTGGTCACGAAGGCAAGAACAAGAAGCTTGTAAAGGTGATGCAGCTAACATTAACTGAAAGAATAGGATTATCAATAAGAGAGAAAAGACATCATAACATGACTTCAGAGATTAACACCCCTAATTTGAGTGCATGCAAGTTACCCAAGTACTGTGTCACAACACAATCTATTGCTGTTACATGCCTCCTCTGCAACAGCAATAGATTGTTTTCCAGAACAGAACTGCAACTGCTGAAGATACAATATATATTGCTGTTGTTCTGTGCCTTCAAGCTGTTTCTGACTTATGGGGACCCTAAGGTGATCCTATAATGGGGTTTTCTGGGGCTGAGAGTATGTGACACACCCAAGGTCACCCAGTGGGTTTCCATGGCCAAACAGGAAATTGAACCCAGTCTTCAGAGTCACAGTATCACACTCAAACCAGTACACCGGCTCTCAAAATACTATATATATAGAGAGAGAGAGAGAGAGAGAGAGTAGTGTGTGTGCGTGGGCATTTGTGTATACACACACGCACGCACACATAGCCGAATGTATAGTTTTGCATTAGCATCAAGTATCTATTCAACTGTAAAAAAAAAATTTTAATTGACTCCATCTGTATTGGCTTAATGACTGATTAAATGACTAATCAAGGAAGTCTTAATTAAAACATTTTTTTTCCTGCGGAAGAAGGAGGGGGTGAAAGAAAAAGAGGAGGAAAGCACTCATTAATGCCTCACAATGCATGTCAGATTCCATTTGTGTCATTTGCTAACAGTCATCAAATGAGTAATTATGCGCAAGGTCATTTTCTGTATTTTTTTTTGTAAGAATTGCATACATCATCGAGCTTCGGTTTAGGCTTTGGTGCTCAAAGCTGTGGCGTTTTGCCTGAGACCAAACAGGTAATTAAAGGTTGCTGAGAAGGCATAAGTGGAAGAGACAATGGCCATTTCTGCACTAGACTGTTACAGTGCTATTATTCCACTTTCAACATCCTACGGAATCTTGGGGTTTGCAATTTAGGGAGTGGCCTCAAAGGCAAATTGCAAAGCCCAGGATTCCATAGGATGTTGAAAGCGGAATAATAGCAGGATTCCATAGGATTCCCCAGGATCTCATAGGATGTTGAAAGTAGAATAATAGCACTGTAACAGTCTAGTGCAGAAATAGCCAATATTTCCTCTGTCACTGCCAAGCAGCTGGCTATGGCTGTGGGTAGTTGTACTCGCATCTCGAGGAATCTTAGGGGTCTCTTAGGTCACTAGTGGGGCCCTGCTGGGATGCAGGCCTCAGCAACAGCCCAGCAATGCCAACCTCTAGTGCAGTGGTTCTCAACCTGTGGGTCCCCAGATGTTTTTGGACTTCAGCTCCCAGAAGCCCCAGCCAGCTCAGGGCTTCTGGGAGCTGAAGTCCAAAAACATCTGGGGACCCACAGGTTGAGAACCACTGCTCTAGTGTCACCTCTCACAATGCCTGATTTTGTACATGATCATTCCATGTCGTACTGGAACTGGCGGTGGTGTTGAAACCTGAGCACACCTTGTGCCAGATAAGCAAAGTCTCTCCTTGCCTCCTGCTGCCTATTTCCCAACACAAGTATCTGCCACAACGGCATATTGCCTTTCTTCCAAGCAGCTCAGGGCAAAAGAGATTATTCTATATTATCCTCTCAACAACCCTGCAAGATGGTTAGGTTGAGGGATAGCTACCCAGCAAAATTCACCCAGTGAGTTTCATTGCTCAGTGGGATTCAAGGAGTCCCGTGTCTCCTCAGCTGCAATCTGTTCACTGTACCACATTTCATCCATGACCACAACACTCATTACTTTGGCCATTTCCACTCTACACTATTATAGTGCTATTATTCCACTTTCAACCTCCCAGGGAATCCTGGGGTTTGCAGTTTAGGGAGCGGCATTTAGAATGCTCAGTCAGAGAGCAATTCAGCCTCAGTAAACTACAAACCCCAGAATTCCACAGGATGTTGAAAGTGGAATAATAGCACTATAACAGTGTAGTGCGGAAATGGTCTTTGATTTCTATTGCTGGCAAAACCTTCCACCCTCTTCTCCCTGCTCCCAGTTCCTCCCATCACATCAGCGGCAGCAGCTGTCACAAGAACACCATTATATCACAAACAATACATATCTCTTTGCCTGAATCAGACAGATGAGCTCCGTGGGTCTGTGTGTGTGCATGCGTGCATGCGTGCATGCACATATGTGTACGTGGAGAGAAGCGATGGAGGGAGTATCACATTTTTAAATGGCAGCACGAACCACAGCGAGATGACTTTGGCTTTTATTGGCTCCACGTTTTGTTGCTCTGATGCACAGCCATCTTTGCTATGGAAAAACAACAAATGCCCTCAGCTGCCACAGCTGAGTCCAATTTACTTAAAACAATATATGAAAATAAGGACAGGATTTTTTTTCCCCCTGAAAGGTGTGGGGGGGGGAGGTATATCTTGGGGATTATACATGCCAATTTTCCATTCGTCTATGACTTGTGTCTAAACGTGCATGCTTTTCAAATGGTGCAGGCAGCCTAGGAAAACACGGTTGTGCCAAAAGAAACTTAAGTCATGACTACATGGATTGGACCCTGCATATTTAAGACATTGTTTCCTTCTCTCTTCCACTGGGACATCTCAGGGCTTATCTGAATGATCAACTAAGCCATATCCCAAATGTATTTTATTATTCCTACTGTACTGTAAAATCTCTTATTCCCTCTTTCTATGCCTTCAAACTCCACCCTATATAGCACCAGGTATTGCCCTTACATGAACAAGACCAAACGGTTTAATTTCAACATAAAATTACTATATTTGTAATGGCCTTTACACTTCCAGTGCTCTGGAAACCCTTCTTCTGTTACTTCTCTGCTAATTGCAGATGAAGCTGTCTGTGTCCACTGTGGAACCGCAGCTCACTGCAGAGGCTTGTGGGGTGTTGGTTTTGGGGTCTTTTCTTAATCAAGACTCACTTTTCTTAATCAGTACTCACAGCAACCAATGGGGAATGCCTTAACTTTTGCACTGTGAGTGCCAGGGTTTTCCCCTAAGCTGAATTCCTCAATAGTATCGTTTAGGTTGTGAGTCAAGTTGATTTAGCGCTCAAGTCAGCTCCTTTCTTTTCAAGGACCAATCTGGCTCTATCAAACCTTATAATCTGAGGATTGTTTTGCACTAGGGGGTCTTTCCCTGCCTAAGCACATTATCTCTTCTTCTCCAGTGCATCTGGAATTCACCTATCTATGTTACCTGTACCCGACCTTCTAGTCTTTGGTTGTTCTTAATGGGACTTGATCTTGTGTGCCCCATACCATGATATCTGCCTCTGGAGCCATCAAACTGACATGAGATGGACTCACATGGGCATAGAAACCTGTCTGCTTTACAGTCTGTCCCTGTGAAAAACACTGACACATGTAGTGGAGGTTGATAGCTTCCATGTAAGTGGGCTGGTGAATCTGTTCTGGATTTTGATCTGAATTTCAAAGGGGCCATCCAATATAGAATCATAGAATCAGAGAGTTGAAAGAGACCACAGGGGCCATCCAGTCCAACCCCCTTATGTGCAGGAACCCACATCAAAGCACTCCCAACAGAAGGCCATCCAGCCTCTGTTTAAAAACCTCCAAAGAAGGAGACCCCACCACACTTCGCTGAAGCAGCAGATTCCACTGCTGGACAGCATTGACCATCAGGAAGTTCTTCCCGAGGTTTAGGTGGAATCTCTTTTCTTGTAGTTTGAATTCATTGCTTCTTGTCCTAGTCTCTGGAGCAGCGGAATATGCTTACCTCTGTTCCGTCAAATATATTCAGCAGCCTGGATAGCTCTGTACATTTCAGACTAAAACCTTGAGTGTGTTTTGGAACTCCCACTTGGATGAAAGCCATCTGCAGCCCTGTGCACAAGAACAGTACCAGCATGATATTGGCCCTTTTCACACTGCATTTTCCATGCGAAAGAGCATTGCGCGATTGTGAGGAGCGATCTGCATGATGCACTCACAACTGTGTGATGCTTCAGAGGCCGGCAGGCGCAGATCGCACACCTTTTCATTTTCGGCTAGAAGCTAAAAATGGTGTGAGATCACATTGCTCCCAGACCCTGCGTGCACTTACCTGGCGTGCAGAGCCTCTGGAGCCACGCCGGTTGCGCTTCCTGCCCCAGCACAGCCTGGGAAACTCCCAGGCTGCATTGCAGAAGGAAGAGGCAGGGCTCTCGCACGAGCAGGGTGGATCAAGATTCAAAATATACCAATGAACACCACCCAGACTCTGGAGGTCCCTCTACAGGAAACAATACCATGGGTTGCTAATGTACTTAATGCACTGTTATGCATACCCCCTGACTAACAACACAACCCTGGGGGATATCCCATTTCACAAAAGGCCATCACACAGGCCAACTGCAATATATGCAAATTGCTCTCTCCCACCCAGGGACCACACAAGTATATATACTCTGTCTCACTTCCATGCCATCAGATCCTCCGAAGATGCCAGCCACAGATGCAGGTAGAATGTCAGGAGAATATACTATGAGAACACAGCCTCAAAGCCTGGAAAACCAACAACAACCAAATGAGGATTATCTGTATGTTGCAAGAGTATTCTGAGAGGTGTCCTGGGGGAAGGGTACAAACCAGACTGGTTGGTCTGCTGGCAGTGATATAGACTCAAGTTGAGAGACTCGAACTCAAGTCAGACCTAAGTCACTTTGGTAACTCGACTCAGACTTGACTCAGCAAAAATTGCACACGGACTTAACTTGACTTTAGACTTGCATATTTTTAGTGACTGACTTGCTGCACTTGGTTCAGTAGCACAACACATTCATCCAGAAACCTTACAACTTACTGCTCAAATGACAGTCTGTCTCAAGCCCAAAGTGTGGACAGATTTGTCAGATGGGACAGCAAATGGGTAAGGCAATGGGCTTGAGGTGGGATTGAGGTCTGCTCAGCAGCCAGTCCCTGTTACAAATAGGAGGATCTTTCTAAAACTTTTCCTAGGAGCAGAAGGCAAGACTCATGCCCAGAGTGAAGGGCATGTATCTCAGAGGAGAACAGAAAGTGTGTTAGGCAACGGGCTTGAGGAGGAAGAAGTCTTCCTTCCAAAGCTCTTGAAGCTTCAGTAATGGGGAATAAGAAGGATCCTACTCCCCACTTCTGAAAAAGCCTCCAGCTTTGCGAATGGGAAGTAAGAAGGATATATTCCCCACTTCCGAAGCTGTAGATGGCAAAATCACAAAAGTGGAGATCTGACTCTACTTAAATCGTTAAAACTGACTTTATTTGATTATATCCAGAAATTCTGGAATGTAGGCTTGGATATAAAAGTGGCTCCCAGACTTGAGGCTTGACTGGAGACTTGACTTGAAAGTATTCTGCAAGGACTTGAGACTCGACTTGAAAATTCAAAGTAGAGGCTTGAAACTTGCTTGATACTTGGAGTAAAAGACTTAAATACAGCACTGAGTCTGCTGGCTTTGCTCTTCTCGAGTATGCCCCGGGTGGCTCTCTTTCCCACCTTTTCTTCATCTTTTTGTCCGGCGAGGTAATTCATTTGGGTGGGGAATTCTCACTACAGGGGGCATACCCAGCATTCAAGGAGACCACGCCACTCTTCTCTGTGCCTCCTGCTATTGGCAAGCTGTGCAGATGACGGAGCATGAGTAAGTCTGCATATGTTCAAACCAATTCTTCTCTGTGCTTCTCTGTGTTCTTTTGAAAGTGCGTTAGTTTATTTTATCTTTAATGTCAAATGTGATCAAGGCAGCAGGGAACACACGTGGGAAGGAAAGAGCCAGCCTCCAGACTCTTAAACTTGTTTCTGGCTTAGGTTTCAGCTTTCTCGGTCCATGCCAGAACAGGATAACAAGCCTGGGAATAGGGGAAGCAAGTGGAGCTGGCAGCAACAGTTCGAAATACAGAGACCATACTCTGCAACTGATGTTGGCGTATGTATTGTTGGTACATGACACCAGTGAAATTGTCTAGAATGAGTAAAGGTGTATCTAATGTATGCTGGAAATGGGAACAAAATTAAGGGATCTTACTTAGGCGTATTAGATATAGATAAGAAGAAAGATATTAACATTGTGTATAAAGGTAAAAATGAATAATGTATATAGGACCATATCAGTGGAGTCCTGATGTAAATAAATAAGAGGTTGGATCCTCTGGTATATAGAAAGTGTTTTATACAAGGAAGCCAGGGAGAAGAAGAATGAATGGAACTGAAATGAAATGAAGAAGTAAGAAAGAGATTACATGTAAAGCCTAATTAGAATTCTTCATAATTTCTTTCTGGAAAGATTTTGACGTAGACATGCATGTATGTTTGTATGTTCCTTGTTATATGTTTCATGTTTTAACAATAAAAAAAAAAAATTAGTAAAAAAAAAATTAAGGGATCTTTTACCACATATGACAGACTTGTGAAAAAGCTTTAAAAATGGATTCAGATACATAAACTGATACAGAGGATTTTAAAGATTAATATTCAATTAAAACTGGAACTTTTTCTTTTGGGATTGATGGATGTACAGCCGGAAAAGAGTCATGGAAGATCGCTTCTGTCGGGATGCCCTCCATATTATAGTAATGAGATGTGTAGTAGGTTTTAAGTTAGCTGCCTGCTTGTAACAAAGGTATGGGAACCAGAGACCGCTAGATAAACAAAAGCTAGGAATGCACTGATAAGCACTGCCAGGTTCTCACCGCTTCGAGATCTCTTGCTAGAGGGAGGGAAACGTCTTGGGATTTTATCCTTTTGAATTTGCTAATTGCTTTTAGTCCTCTCACTGAAGTCCTATATGGTGTATCACACCCCAAATAAATAGTGTTTCTGCACTGTACTATTTTTGTGTGTGAATTCAGTTCCCGACAGCTTCAGTATATGACCACAGCAGCAAGATAGTTGTAAGTAAAGATGGAAGAATTCTGCACTATGGAAGAATGGTCCCTGAAACTGATAGGCTTAGCGGAAATGGACAAATAGTCAAACATGATTAGAGACAGGTCATCCGTGATATTTCTTCGAGACTGAAGAATACTTTCTGCAAAAGAAAGGGGAAATGACTTGGTAACTTTTGATTTTGATGATCAGAAAGAATAGGCGATTGAAAGAAGGGAATTTGTTGTAATTTTGGGGAGAGGTATGAATTAGGGATGGAACGAATCCAGAATTTTCTAAATCTGAATCCAGATCTGAATCCCTGGAAGGTTCTGGGAATCCACGAATATCCAATCTTTCAAATCCTTTTTTAAGAAAGGGTTTAAAAAGCAAGGGAAAGAAGGATAATCTTGGGCAAGACACACTCTCTCAGCCTCAGCAAAAGTCTAGGCAAAGGCAAACCTCCCTCTGACGAAATCTGGCCAGGAAAATTGTCATAGTTTTGCCTCAGGATCTTCCCAGACTGAAAATGACATGAAGGCCCTTTCTACATAGGGAGATAATGTGGATTAATCCCACATTTTGCTGCCTGTGTAAACAGGAACACTATAGTACAGAGATAATCCAGGCCAAAACTGGTTTTTCCTTACCTAGCTCCTTCTAGCATCCTGGGGTTTGTAGTCTGATGATGCACCAGCACACTTTGGCAGAGAAGGCTGTGGCATCTTGTAAAACTACAAAGCCCAGAATTGTGCCTGAAAAAGCTTTGCAAGGGAGCTATGCCAAGGAATCTTTCAGCTGTCCTTGAAATCTCAAGAAGACTGTACCTTCCAGCCAATCAGGCCGTTGGCAGGCCCAGAAACACCAATTTTTAAAAACAATTTTTCCTTTCTGCTACCTGTGGTTTGTCATGTCGCTCATGAGAAACCATAACAGACATTTCACTTCTCATCCTGTTCTAGCTCTAGTTTACAACCAGGCACTGGTCTTGTGGAAGGAGGTACACTGGTTTCCATGTGGCAATCACTGGCTGAGATTGTGTGACCTTGCCCTCTGCCCCACTACTTCTCATAGGCATCCAGCCCACTGACCCCAGCATTTCTGCATACCATTGATTTTCAGCACAGAAAATAGTGCTGAACTTAATATCAAATATTAAATGTTCAATATAAATATGTTAGAATACAACCCCAGATGTAATTTCTGAAATTGTTACCAAAGGCCGTTTTTACTCCAAAGGAAAAGCTCACCTACTTGCCATCTCCCCTTGTATGTCTGGTCGCCCCAGTTTTCAGGTGTCCCGGTCTCCAGCAAACTATTTGGTTGGTGGATTCAAAAGATTCAGTTTGTCTATTGTGGCACAGGGATTCAGATTCTCGAATCTCGAATCCTTGCTGAAGATTCAAGGATTCAGTTGGCCCATCTCTAGTATGAATAATTATATGTGTAGAGAACCACCAAAAGTAAGATCAAAAGTCATTTTTCCTTCTTTCCCCCTCTATTTTTGTTCTGCACTTTTTAATTTCTATCTTGTTTTATCTCTGTTTGCTATCTTTTTTTTCAATTTCTGTAATTGCAGTCTTAAAATTTTTAATAAAAATATTATAAGGAAACTTCTCCCTGCATATGCAAATAATTTGGCACATATAAGTTTTTTTTTTAAAAAAAAGTTTGCTGGTGGAAGATTCAGAGAGATAGCATGCGGAGCAGTAACTTTTGAAGAGCACTTCCAGTCAAGAAAGCAACACTGACAATCTATCTCATTCTGGAGAAAAGAACTTATGCCAACATAAATTGCAAGAAAGATACAACGTATGAGTCAAAAAAAGAGCTTTCAAAAATTAAAATTAAGATTTATTCTTCATACACACACCCCGTGGAACAATGTAGCACAATCCACACCTACCCTTCTAATGCAAATGAATAACCGCCGCGCAACTCCCAAAATTACAGGATGATGTGTCACTCTTAATCTTCCCAGGAATGTGGGAGTTTCTGTTTCAATCACTTCCATTGTTTGAAATCTACCAGATAGCATTTGCAGCAATGACTGATACGCAGGTGAAACTAATAAAAGAGCCGAACAGCGTGACTTGTGGCAGGTTAGAAGGAAGGAGATCAATGCAAGAGAAAGGTATGGGTGCCGGAGTCTTCAACACTGAAACAGGTTTCTCGCACAGGCACTGATTATATAGGTTATTCAACAGCTCAAAACGAATGAAACAAATGATCGTTTAGGCATTGATGAAGGCCTGCCATTATTGTCAGCGCTTTGAAGAGTGAACTCGGGATCAGAGAAAAATCACAGAGTGCACATTTATGCCCTCCAACTCTCCCACTTTTTGGCTGGAACAGTCCTGACTAATTCTCTGTGGTCCCATCACAGTTTCCCTCTCTTCCCCTCACTTCACCTCTTGGTCTTCAGCTAATTTGAATTACAGTCAGTCCTCCATGTTCGCAGGTTTCACTTTTGCAGATTTGATTGTTCACGGATTATTTGCTGTCCTTTCTGCTGCCTCCCTGTGCCATTTTTCATAGGGACTGCAAGCCTCGTGAGACTGAGAAACTGCAAAGGAGGCTTGTAAGCCCCTATTAAAAATAGTGTGGGGCAGCCACGGTTGCAAGCCCTACCAGCCCCTCACTTCTGCCTTGTGAAGGAACCCTAGTGCCTCAAAGCAATCCATAGTGGGTTGAATATGGTGATCATACTCTTTTTTTGTGTTAAATATGGTTTGGAAGGGCCTAGAGTTATTTACATTTTTTCCACTTTCATGGGGGTCCTGTGCCCCTAACCCTAGCGAACGTGGAGGGAGGAATGTACTGCAAACTGAGTTCAAAGTGCAAAAGCAGTTCAGGAACACAACTGGATTGCCAGCTACACCCAAGTCTTCAGCATTTGTAGAACAGAGTCTCAAGCTGGCTGTCAAGGAATTTCTAAGTGCTCAAGTGTCTGAGCCATCTTTAGGCATATCAGCAAATGTTAATTGGTTTCTTAGGATTTTGGGAGAAGGGACAGTTTTTACTTATCGGATGTACCTCTTCCTGGTTGACAGGCAGGTCCCCAAGCAAAAAGAAAGCCGGGGAAAGGCTTCGCTTCATGTGACACCAGCCTGTTAGGCAGGCCATAGGCTCTGGGGATTGTTTCCAAGATGTGGCAACAACTAATGCACTTTACCTTAGCAGCAATATTTATTTTCAGAGTGGGAAGAACTATTTAGGTTGAGGACACAGGACACAGTTTGGTAGCACCTGATTCCAAAGCTTGGGGGGAGAAAGATAAACCTGTGAAGAAGAGATAGCTTTTCCTCTTTTGGTACAGCTACTTGTGGTTGACCCCTGTTTTGAACCCAGCACCTTGGAGTTGGAAACAGAATACCCTCCAATTGCCCTGATTTGGCAGGGGCACTGCAGATCCTTTAACTAGATGACAACTGGAACATGTATGGCAAAGAAGCATCAGAGAGCAATCAAGATGACAAAAACCATTATTGAGGAACAAACAAGCTTGGGGAGGCTGCAGAAGTTTGCTTTTGCCTGAGCCTCCTGGGAAAGACAAGATGCCATCTCTTCTCTGCTGAGTTATTTGAGTACAAGCTACTTTTCCCACGCTGAACTCAGGTTGAAGCAGTTGAAAAAGGTTGAGGATAAAGGGGGAAAGGAGGAGGATCGTGAAACTGGAACGTTTAAAAAGCAGCTTGAAAGGTGGGAGATTTAATTGGGTAGGTCCCTGACAAATTGGAACAGTTGAAAGGTATGAGTCATTTGTTAAAATCAGCTAGGAAAAAGTGCAACATATACGTTGAGACAAAATATAAATGAAGAGGCCCAGGGCTGTGCTGGCTCTCAAGAATGGTACTGATCTCAACTCCTCCCGCTATGCCTCTGGCCATTTCTGCCCTACACTGTTATAGTGTTATTATTCCACTTTCCACATCCTAAGGAGTCCTGGGGTTTGGAGTTTAGGGAGGGGCCTTTAGAATTCTCAGCCAGAGAGCTCTATGGCCTCAGGAAACTACAAACCCCAGAATTCCACAGGAGGTTGAAAGTGGAATAATAGCACTATGACAGTGTAGTGTGGAAATGACCTCTGTCTCAAACGGAAGCTAGCATGGCTTATCAATGCTGAGGCCTTCTCAAGCCTCTTTCTTTTTTAAGTATGCAATACCCTGCCTGCTCTTTTATGCTCAGTGCATCCCAGGGGCAAAATGGGTATTTTGAGGTAGGATGGCTGCTCTTCCATCCTCCTTTTCTCAACAGACACCTTCCCATTTCCATTATGAAACATAAGGGCTGGAGCATGGTGGAATCAGCACCTCCCTTTCTCCTTCCTCTCCTGGACCAGTGCCTTCCCTTTCTCTTCCTCAGTGCAAATAATGAAGAGGTGTGTATATTTAACATTAGTGCTGTAGTTGGCAGACACTATGAGGCCTCTGGATTCAGCAAGAGTCTTCTATAAATAGCACCTTGAGCCTTGCCTGATAGAATAGGTTCTTCTTTGTGCTGCTGTATGTCAGTCTTGCACGGCCCCAGCCTTAGCAACTAAGCTCAAAGCACACAGTCCATCAGACTGGGATTCAGATATGGCCACCCATGGTGTCGCCACAAGAGTTCCTAACTCATTTTCCCATCGATATCATTGAGATGCGGAAGTAGAAGCACTGGGATGTCAAAGCCCATTGAACTGACATACTCTTGAATGATCACAGGCTTCAGGCTGTAGAAAGTTGTGTTTTTTAACCTCACTATTTAAGGGGGAATGCTTGAGAATCCTCACTGACTTGATGTTAAGAAAGCATGCCATGCTCTGCAAATTTGACATGCCCTGAAGCAAATTTTTAAAAAATTATAATTTGGGTTTTTTAATCTCTTTGGGGGCAAGATGGCCTAAATTTCTCGGTTTTCCATGTTCCTTCTTTTTCATGTTTAAGTCATACTTGTTTACATTTCTGCTTATGTTTCTGCCTCATCCATTTATTTCTTGTCTCCTTGTCCATCTACCTAAATGTATGATGAGTTATGTACTTCTGATACATTTTCTAGGGGGACCCATGCTTCCAGTCCATATTGCACTGCCTGCCTTATCTATATACAGATTTTTAAAAATAGGTAATAATTCTTCTAATGATTGTATCAAACCACATTCTATTGTGTCCAGATTCCTTCCCCTTAGTGATTGTCTAGGGCTGATACATTCTTTCGTTCTCTCCACTATGTTCCTCCTCCAGCATTATCTTGACTAAACACACTTGCAATCCAACATGTTGGCCAAATTCATTTATAATACTGGCAAATAGGACAATAGTTTATGCAATTTGTATTTGCAAAATGTATTTGGTCCTGGATTCAAAGAGGCATCAATGCTTATATAGAGGGAATTTGAGAGGGCGTTCCTGCCCTTTTGTTTCACCTGTTTCTTTCTTTGATCTATGTACTCAAGCCTTTTGCTTCCTTCCTGTCTGCAGAGGTCACTCGCTCCTTTTTCCAAAAGTTAGTTAGTCCTTTGTCTGAGAAAGGAGTATCCATCATGGTCCTGCCTCAAGATGGCTTACAAGCACGTATGAGAGCCAGCTCTTAGGGGCTCTTCTACTGGAGTTTAGGAATTTTTTTTGTCCATCTCCTTTCCTATCCCAAGATGGATTTTGTGAAACAATAAATGTAAATTTTCCTTTTTCGAACCTTACAAGAGCATCCTGAGTACTTTCTCCTGTTTTCTGCCACAAGCTTATATTGCATTAGCTATGCTACACTCTGCTTGATATAAGCACCAAATATTTCAAACTTTGGCAGATCTGCTGCTTAGGATGCTGCTCCTGTCCTATTTCCAAACACATCTCTGAAAGTAATTTCGCACATATAAAGAGCTCAGGTGAGAATTTTGAATGATGATGTTCTATTTGTATAGATATTCAAGCGAGTATATGTGAATTTCATATGAACACAGGAGCCTGGGCTTGGTCAGCTACACTAACACATTGTGCAGCAGTGCTTCTATGGCTGAACCAATTAAATAGAACACTGTCTTCCACTATTCTATAGCCTCAATCACCTACTCTTCCCTCCACCAGCAATCTCACTTTATGAGTGCAAGGTTAGAGATGGTTAAAGCCCAAATGGCCTGTTGAGAAAACAAGAGGGGAGTTTATCAACAGACTTGGGCAAACCCCATTACATAATTTAAAACAAAATTGGGAAAACCTGCCAATATGAAATGAAAATGCTTAGTGGTTGCAGAAACAGTTCTGTTGAGGAGCACAGGGGAAAGACGAAGTGGGATGGAAGATCATGGAAGAAGGCATGGCACAAACACTGCATATGAGCACTCCATATTGCAAGCTGTTGCTGTTGGTCCTAAGTAGCAACTGTAGCTTCCATGTGAATGTGACAGTAATGGGATTTAGCCTGAATTTTAAATAATCCAAAAATACTTGTTTGGGGGATATGGTTTAGCTCCATTTCGAACACCAACAGAGCAAACCATATGTAAGATGCTACAGCATGTCTGTTTACCTATGACTATGGCCCTTTACGCATGGCATTCACTGTGTGAAAGGGCCTCTGGAGTGTTGTGCAATTGCGTGGAGCAGTCCACATGATGTCCTCGCAATTGTGCAATGCTGCTGGGACCAGCAGGTGCCAATAGTGCACTATTTCATTTTTGGCTTGTAGCTGAAAATGGTGCACAATTGCACATCGCTCCAAGGCTTACTGTGCATGCAGAGCCTCTGGAGCCACGACACTTGCACTTCCTGCCCCAGTGCAGCCTGGGAAAATCCCAGGCTGTGCTGTGGAAGGAAGAGGAGGAGCCCTCATGCTGCCTGCTCACCAGCAGGCAGCGGCTGCGGAGGCAAAGCAGCGGGGACGCAAGAGCCTCTCACAAAAGGCTGCTCGCATGATCCCCGTGTCTCAGTGCCGCAAAACGCTAAGATGCAGAAAGGGCCTATGAGAGTTCCAGATCCACAAAAAGCATCCCCAAGAACTTCTGAAATATGGTACACCAGGCAAGAATAGTTCACTATCCCCTAACCTTTGAAAAAAAAAATGAGTGGCACATACACACCTTGTGGGACCACATGAAAGAGAAAACAGAACTCCTGCAATATTAGTTGCTGTGTAAAAGAGAGAACATCAACAGATGTAGATTGACACACACAGCTTCTATTCAGCTGTTAAAGGTGCAAGAACTATTTACCCTACTTTGTTTTTGGCAAAAGGCAACAGCACTTTCTTGTGGATGCTTTCTAGAAACTTGTACTCAGAGGCCTGGAGCCTCTGAACCTGAGGGTTGCATTCAGCCACTGACGGCCTTCTCCTTTATAACTTTTGAAGCAAGGTAAGTTGGTGGTAGTCATCTTATGCTGGTGAATGCCAGGAATGAACCAAGTGCCATATGGATAAGTGCTTCCTTTTGTCTGTCCTGAGCTTCCTGTCAATCAGTTTTGTTGGATATTCCAGCTCTGCTACCTACTTAATCAGCACTGTGTTTCATTTTGTAAACAATGAATATTTTTGCATGGTGCATATGTTACCCCACTGGCACACCCTCTCTCGGGGTCTACAATTTTTAATATCAAATATAGTTCATCATGCCAGAGAGGTTACCTGGATGAGCACGTAGGCAGCAATGGTCGAATGACTGAGAACTAGATCAGGCCAGTAAAATCGCCAGTCACGTAGCCCAAGGAGACTTCAAACTGTGCAAACTTATGGTAAACAAAGGGTCCTCAGCCACTGAGGAGCCAACTGGAGGGAATTAGGGTGTTTTCCCCAAGTTGAGCACTTACCATTCTGGAAAAACGATCCAAAGCAAGGACCATCTACATAAATTTACACTACAACCCATTGCAACCGAAGATCCTGAAACATTAGCAACACATCACAAAACCATCATGCAAAATGAGTTCACATTGTGGAGCTTCCTCTCCTTTGTGGTGCCTATTGTTTTCCCCAGGAGAGGATTTGCCCTTGAGGTACGTTTTCCCCTACAAGTAGCCCTAGTTTTTGAGAATTTCTCTGGATAACTCCCTGCCACACTAGCAGACCGTTTGTCTGTTAGTTGAGTAATCCCTTCAGCTGTTTCTTTGCTGAGTTCTGTTTTGCTTGCTGTTTTCCCCAACCAAGGACTTCAGGATAGGTGAAATATCACCCCATGTACAATCCTCCTCTGAATCCCCTATCCATTTTGCCACTCTTTTGCTTCTTAATAGGTCTTGTGTAAATCAGTGAGTGATTGCATTGGTGTGTGTGGGAACATTTTCATTAAATAAAATCATTTATTTGATACATTTGTCTGGTTTTTGGTTTGGCCTAACCCTGTAAAAACTGGGTAAAAAGGCCCCACTAGGCTACCCTGCCTCTTGTATTGCCACTGCTTGTGCTCCTTTAAGTTCCCCACTCTTCCTTAAGTGGAGCACACCAAGGTGTCCCCCAAGAGACCCCCAGAAACCAGGGTAACACATAATTTTGTAGATCACATGTGTCTTCACACGCTTCCTCCTGGGCTTAGTTATCTTTCTTCTAAATGACAAAAATCCAACAGCTGTAACTTTTCCATGCAGGAGGAGGTTCTACCCAGGACCCATTATTATATTCCTTTTCCAACTTTGCCATATTGTTTTGGAGATGAGGTGACCAGAAATGCACAGATTTTTCCAAGAGTGGCCACACTATATATATGCGTGGTGTTGTATCTGCATTATGATACCATAAGGAATTTAAAAAAAAAACCCTCACAACAGCTTGTGAAAATGTAAGATGGGATGTCTCAAACTGTCCAAAACCCAAAGAAATCAATTGCACTGCTCTAACTGATGAGATGGGAACAATCATTGGCCATTTCCGCACTAGTCTGTTATAGCGTGGTGATTCCACTTTCAACATCCTCTGGGATCCTGGGGTTTGTAGTTTTGGGAGGGGCCAGCTGGCCCCTCTCGAAACTGCAAACCCCAGGATTCCAGAGGATGTTGAAAGTGGAATCATCGCGCTATAACAGGCTAGCGCAGAAATGGCCATTATCTTCTCTGCAGTGTCGTTGAGTTGATAAAAGCAGATAGCCTCACAGAGAAATGGGCGTAGATGTGATAAACGGCACAGATCTATCAAATGTAAAACCATGTCTGAAAGCAAACTGGGGAAATCACTTCCTTGTTTCTGTAATCACGAAAGCAAAGATGTCTAGCGCCTTAGTGCTGGACGTACAGCGGAAAAGCCGCTTCGACTGCTGCTCCAGAGGAGGTGTCTCTGTGCACTTCTCTTACCAAGCAGAGTTACAGATTAGATCTTAATGGTGACCTGTTCCTCCTTGAGGGTTATGTACAAAACACAAGTAAGTGACATCAGTCTTTCATTTTTATTCTCATGAAGTGAAACAGAATGGGTAATTTTTCTGTTATCCTGCTTCTCTGGATCAAGAATTTACCATATTTGCCTAATAGTTGCTGATATTGCTGCTACTTTCTCATGTTTTAGGCTTATCTCAGCATAGGAAATTCACATGTTTTCAACCTTGGGAGAAAGGTTGTAGTTCAGTCAGAGCTTGAAAAGTTACTTTTTTGAAGGACAGCTCACGCAATCCCCTTCCAGCTTGGCCACTGGACACGCAAGGTTTCAATCTGCATGGAGAAATTCCAGGTTCATTTTGTGTCAACTTCAGCCATGGATGTAAAAGACTCAGGTCTGAAAGTGTGGAGAGCCACAGTTGGTTTTGTCCACAAAGAGTTATTTCTGGATATTTCAAGTTAAAAGAACCACATAGCATACAATGGAAATGACTTTTCTCTCCAGAGAACCTAGACACCGCCAGCCAAAGTAGACAAACATAGCCCATACAGACCAAAATGGGATTGCTTGTGGAGTATTTGACTGAGTATCTCTCAATCAATAACCACAGATACAAGATGCACAACACCTTGCTTGATAGAAGGATATGCAGAAAGACGGTAGCTGCCTGTGCATCTGATTTTTCTTGCCCAGTTGTAGAACTTCACATTTCTTCTTCATGGTCTCTTTGCACAGAAGTATTTTCATGCAAAGACCCTTAGATCCCTTCTGCATGTACTTCTGCCAAGCAAGATGCCAACTATACTTTAGCGGTCTTAGCAGGCCACAAGCTAAACATGAGTCAATACTTTGGCAAAACATGATGCCAAAAAGAGGAATGCAGTTCTAGGCTGTATCAACAAGAATGCGAAGTCCAGATTCTCTATTTTGTCCTGGTCAGACTTCATCTGTATATCGTGCCCTGTCCTGACCGTCCACCCCCCTTTAAAACAGAGATTGACAAGCTGGAATGTGTCCAGAAGAAGAAGGCACTGAAGACAAGTCCTATGATGAACAGTTGAGACAGCAGGCCATGGAGAAGACTACAAAGTGATATATATGAAAGCTATCTTCAGATATTTGAAGGACTGACATGGATAAAATGAAGCAAATTTGTTTTCTGTTAACCTGTCTGACCTTGTAAGCTACGCAAGGTCACCCCTGGACGGGAGACCACCAACAAATACTAGGTATTGTAGACTATATTTCAGAGGAAGGAACTGACAAAATCACCTCTGAGTATTCCTTTCTTGAGAAAACCCTATGAAATTCATGGGATCACTATAATTCAACAGGCAACTTGACAACACATACATATAAATGAAAGAGACCAAACCAAGAGGATCAAATTAGAAGAAAGGAGACTTCACCTACACCTTAGGAAGAACTTCTTGGTGGTATGAATGAAACAGAAGACTCCTTACCCTTGTGAATAACTTCCTTTGCGGATACAAACAGCTAAACTGGCATTTTGTTTTTGAGGAAAAAAATGTTGCTCTTGAGTAGTGATTGTTTTGTTGAGAGCTTTGGAATTTCTGCAGATACACAGACATATACTGTCCCTACATATGTGTGTGTATGTGTCTCCACTCCAGAAGTTAATTGTATTGTTGCAAATTGCCTTGATCTGAAGTGTCACCTGATTGCTGGTTGAAAGCCAGATTTAACTTAATTTTTTCTCTCTCCATTTTTTCAGCCTTATGCACACGACTGCTCCATGTTTCAGCTGTACAATTTTAGCACTTTCAGGATGAGTAGCGCAAAGGGTTTAGTGGGGGAAACACAGCTGAAGGTTACGCTTTTCCTCTGAATGCTGAGATTTCTATTTAACACATAAACAAGGTTTTTAAAAGATTTAAGTGGGGATAAAGGTTTGTGGGAGTGGGCGTTGGAAAGAGGGAAAATGATCGCAAACACTGTTTCTGAGCCTTGTGAAGGTCCCATTTAAGAAAAAGGGATTTTTTTAAATCTGTGGGCCAATTAACATAGCACTCTACGGCCCTTTCCATACCTTACCTTTTTCCAGCGCTGGGGTTTGGGGATTGCATAAGCAGCCTCTGGCAAGAGGCTCTCATGTCCGGGGTCCTTCGGCTTCACACGAGCTGCCTGCTCACGTGAGAGCCCTACCTCTTCCTTCCGCAGTGCAGCCTGGGAGTTTCCCAGGCTGTGCTGGGGCAGGAAGCGCGACTGGCACAGCTCCAGAGGCTCGGCACGCCAGGTGAGTGTGCGTGGGGCCTGGGAGCAATGCACGATCACTCACCATTTTTGGCTTCCAGCTGAAAATGAAAAGGTGCACGATCAGTGCCTGCCGGTCCCTGGAGCATCGCGTGATTGTGAGTGCGTCATGCAGATCGCTCCTCACAATTGCACGATGCTCCAAGCGCCCTTTTGCATGGCAAATGCCACGCGGAAAGGGCCTATGTGTCCCAATGAGCCCTGTAAATTTGGAAAGGCACTGAAGATATTTTAGAAATAAATAGCTCAAGGTAGACAGAAGAGCAGTTTCTGGTTCCTGCAAAGAATCCCAAACTAGTTGGACCTTTCTGTTGCTGTTAATGTCAGTTTGGTTTTCAACTGATTTGCTTTTACTTTTTCATATTGACTTTGTAATGTACCTGTAGTTCACCACTGTTAGCTGTCCTGAGAACCATACACAGAAGAAAGACTGGGTATAAATGTAATAAATAAATAAGCTAAAAATAAATGCTGTAACTAGATTAGGAACAAAACAAATGTTAGTTAGGGTCTGATCATTCTGAGACACACTTGCTGTGTAAATTGAAATACATATTAGTGGGGATTCTAACAGAAATTTTAAAACATCAGTAAAACAGTTAGAAAGCCCTGCTCATCTGCTACTAGGTGAAGCAAATTATTAGTCAAACTTGTGATCAGTCAAAAGATCAGCCTGCACAGCTGTAACCGTGGTTCTCCAAGTGGTCATCTACATAGCCACACAAATGAGTCCTGTATCTGTGCAGGAGCCCATAGGGAAAGTTCTCAAGCGGTGCTGGTTTGATGGGAATCCTACCCAATAATTCCTCATATGCATGCTCCTGCACATCAGTCTTCTTGCTGCTGTAAAGAAAAGGAATATTTCTGTGCAGCTTTTGCCTGATATGACAATTTGCAGAAGATTTTTTTGGAGTAAGATCTTCTTGTGTGCAAAACACTGGTTTTTGCTTAGAAAACAGCAAACTCACACAAAAACAAACAAACATGTGGTTGCCTGGAAACAGTGGGGAGGGTATGCAAGACCCCACAGTTCTTACACACACAAAAATGTGTATTTCTATGCATAACAATTTTCTGAAACACTTCAGAATGTGCAAATATTGGACCAATTATATTTTTTCCTGACTGGGATTCCAAATTGTTTGGGAGCTCATTTTTTCAAGAAATTAATAATGGTGAATATTCTTTCCACCCTGGCCACTATCAACCAAGGCTGCAACAAAAGCAGAGGAGGTGGCCAAAATGGTGAAGGGTCTGGAAGCCATGAAGCCCTATGAGGAATGGCTTAGGGAGCTGGGGATGTTTAGTCTGCAGAAGAGAAGGTTAAGAAGGGACATGACATAGCCATGTTTAAATATTTGAAGGGATGTCAGGTTGAAGATGGAGTAAGCTAGTTTTCTGCTGCTCCAGAAACTAGGACACAAAGCAATGGATTCAAACTACCTAAACATCAGGAAGAACTTCTCGATGGGTCTCTTCTAGCTCTATGTTTCTATGAATCTATTATTTTCTTTAAAGAAAGATAAGTATTCCACTACAAAGCGAGCATTGTCTCATCTTTGGCCACCTTATAAAGATAATTCTTTCCATTCCAGGTTTTACAAACTGTCTCACAAGATTTCAACACTATTCTATCTGATGGTGTTCTGTATACCACCCATTCTCTCAAAGAAGTAAGGTTTCTCCTCCAGAAGGAGGCCATTAAATCCATATGGTCTGAGGAAGGTTCTCCTTTCTAAGCATTTCATTCCAGGCCCTTAACCTCCAGGTTGGTCACATTTGATGCATTACTTCTTGGGTAGGAGCAATCATGGAGTAGCAGAAATCATGTCACTCAAAGCAGCTAGAAAAGAAATCCTGGATTTTTATAACCAGTAGATTAAGAATCAATTGTACTTGACAAAAATGTAAGGATGTGTGTAATAGTGGGGATTCATATCTTGAATACTCTCCTACAGAAAAGCCAAATTTCCACACTTAGAGAGAACAAGTCTATGTATTTTCTGTTTTTCTCAGAAAGGCAGCTTTTTATTTTCAGGCATTGTGTTACTGTGGTGTATAGTCCAAGCCCGAGGTCTACTAAATATAATTTGATATCAAAAGATTGGCCATTCCAAACTGCTCCCCCCACATGCTTGTGAGGCCCCCGGACAGGCACGCACACGGACACGGCCAAACAGGCTGAAAAATACAAGACAAATCCAGGCAGGCCAGTAATTTTCCAGCATGCAGCTTCAGGAGACCTCCAGGCAAGTACACTTTAAACCTAAATTACGTATGCACCAAGCATACAAAAGATTCTCTGCCCCGAACAGGCAGATTGACGAGATTAGCGCTTCTGACTACTCAACAGTCAAGCACTCTCCATTTGCATACTGTCTGTGCTATTGACAACTCCGTCAAAATCCAATCATTCAAAGTACTGACCTCTCGAAGGCTTTGTTTCCAACCTAAAACCCATTGTTTTCCCTGGGAATGGACTACGCTACAGGCACATTTCTCCCTATAAAAACCCCTGGTTTTGAGCGCTTCTTCAGATCGCTCTTGGCTTCCATCCCGCCTTGCTGCCGCTCCATTTGCTGAGCCTTCCTCTCAGCGTCCACGTGCTGAGAATCTCCGCTCCAACTGACTTTCTTCTGGCTACCCAGGCTACAGGATCAGGTGTAGTATTCCCCATGAAAAATCCTTCTCAAAATCCCCTATCAAATTTCTTTCCTTTACTTTCCTAGGTCTGTGTGAGTGAGTGCGTAAGTGCGCGATGACTGTCTTTTAAATAAAGAAAACAGTTATAATTTACTTTTGCTTGGTTTTTGACTTGGCCTGACCCCGTAAACATTGGGTTTAAGACCTCGCTAAGTTGCCTTGCCTCTTGCATTGCTATAGCTTGTGCTCTGGCTAATTCCCATTCCCCATAATTTGGAGCACATTGAGTGTCCCCCATGGGACCCCAGAAATCAGGGTAACAATTGGCTTTAATGACAGTGCATTCACTGAAGTATTTGATCTTCCAGTTCCCATATCTGCATCCAAAAGTAGCATCCAGACAAAGTTTTACAGTCAATTCTTCGATTGTACAAACTTGTATAGCCACCTGTAATGGATTTTCTTTCCTTCTGCACTTTTAAACTTCCATATGTTATGTAACATCCACAAAGACCAAACATTATAAGGATGAAATGATAACATTGCCCCCCCCGTTCACTTAACTTGCTTTCATCGAATAAAGTTACACCCTCACTTTGACGTATTATTGAGCTTTCTTTTGTGCATTAATTGGCATTGGCTTTGTAGGGCTCTGTGGAATGTAATTTTATATAGAGAAGTTTGATTGAAATCTCAGCTTTCCATTGTTTTATGCTTTTTTCAGCTAGTGCTCAAAAGCCAACTATTTGCTCAAACTTCTCCTTGTGTTTTAAATTAAGGGAAGGTTGGGGATTCCTATTGGAAACATGAAGTGGAAATGGAAACATCTTCTCATGAGAAATTTTGTTCTCTGCTGCCCCAGAAGGGGAAGATTTCCAGGAGGGCAGTTTTCAGTTGAACATTTGAAGGAACTTCTTGACTGTAAGAATGGTTTGAGAATGGAACCAATTACCTAGAGAGGTGGTGGGGGGTCCCCTTCTCTGAACATTTTCAAAAAGAGGCTGTCTGTTGGGGATACTAGCTGGATTTCCTCCACTAAGTGAGGGTTGGCCTTGTTGGCCTATGGGGTCCTTTCCAACTCTGTGGGCCTATCTGCACTACACTGTTATAGTGCTATTATTCTGCTTTCAACCTCCTGTGGACGCCTGGGGTTTGCAGTTTACTGAGGTCCAAGCTCTCTGGCTAAGAATTCTAAAGGCCTCTCCCTAAACTACCAACCCCAGGATTCCATAGGATGTTGAAAGTGGAATAACAGCACTATAAAAGTATAATGCAGAAAGGCCCTATGATTCTATGATGCTATGAAAACTAGCAATAGAACTTTGACACATATATTGCGGGTGTGACAGATCAGCCCTGCAACAAAACATTGCAATCTTAGGTGCACATTCTAACAGAGATGTTCCATTTTGTATTTCCAGACAACTTTGGTCTCATAGAATCATAGAATCATAGAAGTGGAAGAGATCTCAGGGGCCATCCAGTCCAACCCCATTCTGCCATGCAGGAACCCAAATCGAAGCACTCCCAACAGATGGCCATCCAGCCCCTGCTTAAAAACCTCCAAAGAAGGAGACTCCACCACAAGCCACTGAAGAAGCAGATTCCACTGCCAGACAGCTCTGACTATCAGGAAGTTCTTCCTGAGGTTTAGGTGGAATCTCTTTTCCTGCAGCTTGAATCCATTGCTCCTTGTCCTGGTCTCTGGAGCAGCAGAAAACAAGCCCATTCCCTCCTCGACATGACACCCCTTCAAATATTTAAACATGGCTCTCATGTCCCCTCTTAACCTTCTCTTCTGCAGACTAAACGTACACAGCTCCCTTATCCGTTTCTCATAGGGCATGGCTTCCAGACCCTTCACCATTTTGGTCATTCTCCTCTGGACACGCTCCAGCTAGTCGATATCCTTCTTGAACTGAGGTGCCCAGAAGTGGACATAGCATTTCAAATGAGGTCTAACTGATGTTTCCTCCAAGATACTCTGTTTTCTCACATTTTTCTTTTTCCACTGACACTAAATATTCTGTAACTATTAGGGCACATGCTAAAGGTACCTTAAGCAATATGTGACACTCCCTCCACCCTTAATATTTGTGAGGTATATTTTCTACTTCTACAAAGACTGAGGTTTCTCAGAGCATCCTAATATCTTTCTTTCCTGTTTCTCTCTTATTGCACTGTGGTGGCTATGTAGCTGTCACCATTCGCCATATGAGTTCACTGTTACAAGTGTTTTACATTATTCTCCAAGATTTCTTTTTTTCAGTTTTTAATTTTGTTTCATTTTTTAGTTAAGGTCAAAACTGTCTTATCTTTCCCTTCTTTTATATTGCTTTTATATGAGATAATATTCTTAATCTACCATCCACGCAGTCTGCTAAGTTATTTGTTACTAATCAGCTGCAGTTACTGCTACTATTTTGTCCTGCGGTTATCCCAAGTGGGTAATTCAGAAAGAGCACCTTGGAAGTTTGGGGGAAAATACCAAGGACATTACAAAGCAACCCTTACCAGTTATCATCTCCCTTTGCTCAGATATGAGTCAGTACACACACGGTAATGAGCAACAGACAAATGACCCACCTTGTTTCCACTGTAAAGTAGTGAACTATGGCCATACTCATTACAAGCCCCCCTCAAAAGGTTACTGCCCAAAATCATTAGAAAAACAAGTTATAGTTGGCTCTCCACAATTGCAGGTTTAACTTTCATGGATTTGATTATTTGCGACTTTCTCCAACTCCTTGAAGCACTTTTCTGGGGAAACCTTCCTTCTTGGTAGCTTCAGTCAGGGCTTAAAAACCCACCCTGGTCCTCCTCCTCTTCCACCGGCTTCTGTGTGGACAGCTAAGGACAGCTCACAGCTTAATTTCTCAGAACCCCAAACTGTCTCCTGTTACTCCATATTCTCAAGGAAGGAGATGGGCAAGAGAGAAGAAGTATAAGGCCATCCTGCCGACTGCCCCTTTCCCTCTCCTTTCCCTGACCTGGTTTGGACCCTGGATGTCTGTTCTCACCACCATGCCTCAGTCTCCCTCCCACAGACACACATATTTTGGGAGTTCTCCCACTTTTGCAGGGGTCTTGAGTCCCTACCCCTGGCAAATGTGCAGACCATACTTCCTCTTTCCCAGTTCCAGCCATCATCCTGCTTCTGTTATAGAACTGGTTCATCCCATATGTCTCAGATAAACAGCAAAATGGAGAATGCTTTTTGCATTCTTAGGGAATTCCCAATAGGGCAAAGATTGGGGAGCTCATTCAGACAGAGTGTTAAATTCAGTGCCAGAGAAGTTTGTGGGAGAGGCGTTCAGGGGTTTGCACCATCAAGGGCAAAAACGTAGAACAAAATGTTGCACTTTGCATTCCTTACCGCCAGTATCTTAGACTAAGGAGAGGCAGTTCAGCCTTTTAGAATGGGAAAACTTTACCAAAAGCTTGCATGAGGAAGGCTGCATAGCCATCTCAGAATCCCATCCCTGCAGAAGGAGAGGGCCAATTGGCCTGGCAGAGCTGCTAACAGCGTATGGTTTCAGGAGCAGGATGGCTGTGAGAATTAGAGAATTGAGAATTAGAATGTGAGAATTAGAATCAGAGGATCCATAACATTGGGACGCCTTCCAAATCTGAATCCACTCACTGCTTAAAAAAAAAAAAGCTTTTTTTATACGGATCAATTTTTTAAAAAATTCTTACTGCCCTTTTTTTCTCCCAGGCCATTTCTGCCCTAGGTTGTTATAGTACTATTATTCCACTTCTAACATCCTATGGAATCCTGGGGTTTGCAGTTTTGGGAGGGGCCAGGTGGCCCCTCCCAAAACTGCAAACCCCAATTCCATAGGATGTTGAAAGTGGAATAATAGTGCTATAACAGCCTAGTGTGGAAATGGCTCAGTGTCTGAATAGCAGGAGAGCACCCTACAAAATCTGAGCTCCATAACTCCCCCTGTCCTATAGCTTTTGGTTCTGTTAAAGTTCCTGCTTCTTCCTCTTTTCCCCGCCTTCCTTCTTGTTAATTACTGACGTTTATTGGTAATTGAATGAAGCATTAAAAGCTAATGCACTGTGTCTGGTCACCTTTAAATGGAACACATGGGCAACTCCCAAGGACCAATAGCCCAATCTTTTCTCCTTTTCTTCTTAAGGAAGAAAATATTACAACATTTAGGCCAGGCCATCAACAGCCAATAACTCTACGCCCCGTTATTAGAAGGTGTGCCTACAGTTTAACGATAATGACTCCGTCGCCCTAAGTCATAGGTACTTATAGCCGGCAGTGTTTCTTCTTTCCTCCCATTCCTTTTCCTCTCCTCCCAGTTTTATGTCCTACACAGGTGATTAGCATGTTGTAATTGAGTTGGTTGTAAAAGATAATTAATTGACATTTCACTCCCAGAGAGGTCAAGCTGCCCCGTCTTCTCCCGTCATTATGAAGCCAGTTGTTCTGATCTTGCGTCCTCTCTCCCACCCAAGGTGGCAGGATGACCTTTATCTTGCTGATCAAGATATAATTGACGTAATTAAAGTAGACACAGAGGGAGGATTTGAGGAGTGATATTCTTGAGATGGGATTTTCTGACTGTCGTTGGCTTCATCAGAGCATAGGGCAAAGAAGTAGCCAGCTGTTGGGAAGGAGTGAGAAACTGGAAGCAGACATTGTGGCCGAGGGGCAGAGTTGAGGAACCAAACTGAGTCAGGAAGACTACTGGTACTCAGGCAAAGTCCCAGCCCAGAACAAAATATTTTGGGAGCCCTTTCTATCTCGGGGAGCCCAATGACCAGGTGTTCAGCCCGTGAGCAGGTCCACTCCTGAACTTTGAGAACATGTCACTTCTCAGAGCTCCAAGCACCAGTTTTATCTTAGCGGGATAAAACCCAGTATTTGATAGCCCAATAGTATTGCCCTAAATTTTAATTTGCAGGTCTTTGTAGTTGCTTCATGGCAACACTATAAGAGATGTGAGGGTGGGGGTGGTGGGAACACCAGAAAAATTCAGGGAGAAAAGAAAGGTTTTTTTGCTATTTTTCCTCCAGAGTAGTTTCCCCCCCCGAGAAAAAAAGTCAATGAATTGGATTATGCTTTTTTTTTCAGGGTGATGAATAAAATGTTTAAGACAAGGTATTGATGTATTTGTTTTCCCCAAATAATTTCCAAAATCTATGTAAAAGGAGGATTTTTATGTAACATTTTGTACAGGATCAGATCACTACAGTCCGTGGTCTTGGTTTCTTTTCCTCAGCTCTTTTTTTATGGAAGTGAGTGCATTGTGTCTGCTTGACATTATGGAGAACTAGTTTTCCAAATATGTATTCCAAAGAGAAAAAATTTCCAGGATCAACCTATTACACAAGCAATTTTTTTTTTTTTTAAAAAAAAATCACATCCTCTTGTGTCCACATACACAGCAGTCAATGGAAAGATGATGTCAGCACAGAGAGACAAACTCTGGTAGGTAGCCAGGGATTTCTCCTCTCCCGTCAAAAGTCCTGGTGCAGTAAGATAAAAAACAGGCATTGCAGTTATGTAAAACGCTCCACTGAATCAAACTCACAGTCCGGCAAGGGTTCAGCCAGGTTCCTGTTTTCCACTGTGGTCCACCAAATGCTTTCAAGGAAGCCAGATGACACCAAATTGGGAGGGGTTGCTAATACACCTGATGATAGGATCAAAATTCAAAAGGACCTGGACAGATTGGAGAGCTGGACCAAGGCTAACAAAATGAATTTCAACAGAGAGAAATGTAAGGTCCTACACTTAGGCAGAAAAAATGGTATGCAGAAATATAGGATGGGGAACAAGTGGCTGGCTAACAGTACGTGTGAAAGGGATCTAGGAGTCTTCATAGACCACAAGCTGAACATGAGTCAGCAGTGTGATGCGGCAACCAAGAAGGCCAACGCAATTCTTGGTTGCATCAATAGGAGTATGGTGTCTAGATCGAGGGAGGTATTGGTACCACTTTATTTTGCATTGGTTAGACCTCATCTTGAATACTGTGTCCAGTTCTGGGCACCCCAATTCAAGAAGGATATGGATAAGCTGGAGCAGGTCCAGAGGAGGGCAACCAAAATGGTGAGGGGCCTGGAAGCCATGCCCTATGAGGACAGACTTAGAGAGCTGGGTATGTTTAGTCTGCAGAAGAGAAGGTTGAGAGGGGACATGATAGCCATGTTTAAATATTTGAAGGGATGTCATGTCGAGGAGGGAGTGGGCTTGTTTTCTCCTGCTCTTGAGACCAGGACAAGGAGCAATGGATGCAAGCTGCAGGAGGGGAGATTCCGCCTGAACCTCAGGAGGAATTTCCTGACAGTCAGGGCTGTCCGGCAGTGGAATGTGCTGCCACAGAGTGTGGTGGAGTCTCCTTCATTGGAGGTTTTTAAGCGGAGGCTGGATGGCTACTTGTCGGGAGTGCTTTGAAGGTTTTCCTGCAGGGCAGGGGGTTGGACTGGATGGCCCTTGTGGTCTCTTCCAACTCTACATTTCTATGATTCTATGATTCTAAGCCCAGGGTCAAGCCATGTAGGTCGTAGAGTAAGGCCATTTCCACGCTAGACTGTTACAGTGCTATCATTCCACTTTCAACATCCTATGGAATCCGGGGGTTTGTAATAGCACTGTTTCTTGAGGCTCAAGAGCTTTTTGGCTGAGAATTAAATGCCCCTCCTTAAATTGCAAGCCCCAAGATTCCATAGAATGTTGAAAGTGGAATAAAAGCACTATAACAGTCTAGTGTGGAAATGGTCTAAGAGCTCAGATCAGAGTATGAAGGCTTGTGGTACTAGGGCTGGAATCCTGGGAGTGTAAATCCTCTGCAGAAATAACCTCTTCCTTGGGATTGCAGCTGGTTCCAGGCTTTGGTGTCTTTGCTCCTCCTTGAAAAAGACCCTAAGTTTCAGGGCTGGAAAGGGCTAAACCTGAACACTGCATGACATCTGGTTCACCCTGAGCCCCCATGGTTTAGGTTGATACTTCAAAAAGCGTATCAGGCTACAATTAGATAAGACAAGTCAGAACTTAGCAGCTGCAAAGTCTTTATCGAAAACTATTAGTGCATTAAGAAATTGGAAATTATGCTGTAAGCAATATGGTTCCTATTCATTGCTCAGAATATAAATACTGCTACTACAGCAAAAGCTAATGAACAGGCAGGTGTTAAAAGAACGTCCTTGCAAAAGTGGAATGGCTAACTTTTTAATATAAGCCTGCTTTGATTATCAGATTATGAAGAAGGGTGGCACTGAACAATGCAACAGCCCTTGTTGTCTCGGGTGCAACAGAAGAAGGTGAGTATATACAGCAGTCAATGGAAAGATGGAATCAAAGCCAATTGTTTGGGTGAGCTGCTGGGAGACTTGCATGTGTGTGTTTTGATCCACGTGCTCTCCACCAGCACATGGTCTAAGAGGGTGGAGCTTCTGCTGAGAGGATGCCTCAATGTCTGAAGTTCAGGGAAAAGGAGAAGGAAAATGGGTATTTTGCTGGGGTGTTCCACTGGGATCATTGGATCAACAAGATCCATGAGAGATTCAGTATGCTGGACCTGATCCTAAGCAACAGGTATAATGGGGTGGAAGTACTGGGATCTTTCAGTGGCAGACCACATTCTCCAGGAATTTGTCATGCAAAGGGAATGGGAAGCCAAACGCAGTCAGATGTGCACTATGTAATCAAAGGCTTTGCTATAATTTATAAAGCACAGGCTGATTTTCTTCTGAAATTCTTTGGTAAACTCCCTTGCCAATATATGTTTGCAAAATGATCCCTAGTGCCCCTTCTATTCCTGAACAGGTTGGACATCTGGTATTTCTCATTCCAAATATTATAAAATTCTTTGTTGTAGAATTCTGGGCATAACTTTGCTTACATGGGAGATTAATGCATTTCTCCAGTGGTTACTACGGTCTCTAGTGTTCTCTTTGTTGGGGATTGGAATGCATACTGAACATTTCCAATCTGTCATTGTATTAATTTCCACATTTATTGTCAGGTTTTAGTTAGGACTAGAATAGATTCTATCTCTGCAGCCTGAAGCAACTCTCTTGGTATGCCATCTGATTCTGGTGATTTATTTCTCCCAAGTACCAAATGTTCCTACAATCTTTAATTCTGCTCTGTTTCCTATTGTTGCATTCCAATTACATATGATTAACAAGAAGTCCTGTTTTGGTGTGTGATCAATTTCCATCTGAAATCCAGCATAGAATCATTTGGATTCTTCTTCTTCTGCCTCTATGGTTGGAGAATAAATTTGGTTTACTGTTGTATTGATGGGTTTTTCCTTAAGTCTTATTCATAGGATTCAGTCAGACTTTGCATTATATCATTTGATTGCTTTTGCTACATCTGTCCTTACTATTAATGCCACCCCATTTCTTCTTAGGTCTTCATTTCCTGAATAAAACACTGTGTAATTATCTGATTCAAATTGTCCCATTCCTATCCACTTTTGGCTTGCTCACTCCAAGTGTTGCAATGCTCATATATTCCATTTCTTGTTTTTCTATGTCTAGCCTCCCCTGATCCATGGTTCTAACATTCCAGGTTTCCATAATATGTATTGTGAAGCTTTGGACTTTACTTCCACCTCTAATAACATCAACAGCAGAATGTCCATTTGCCTTGTGTCCAGTTGTGTCATTAGCCATGGTGCTACTTGCAGCTGTCCATCACGCTTCCCTAGTAGCTCGCTGAGTGCCTTCCAGCCTGGAAGTCTCATCTACTGGTGCTATGTTTTGCTTAATTTTGGATTGTCTCATCATGGGGTTTTTGTGGTAAAGGACATTCAAAGCGGGTTTGCCTCCTTCTGTGCAGCACTAACAAATGCTAGCTCTGGTGTCACTGCAGTTGTCTCTGAGAGATCCTCCACCAGGGTCACACACTCACACCCCACTTCCACTGTTGCCTAGTAGCCATTCAGCACATTTAGTCTGGCTGCTCAGCAAAATCCTGCCTGACATGGGAGACCCTACAAGCAGCAATGCTAATATCAGCATAGCCTCTTACCTCACAGGAGCATGCAATCCCACCACTATGGAAAGGTAGTGCCATGGCGAGAGAGCCTCATGGTCTCTTGCAATATGTTGAAAACAATACCTTCAGTGGTGGAGCTTGGAGTGTACGGGGGGAGGGGCCGTGGTGCGTGGGGGCTTGGCCAGGGCATGCAGGGTCTGGCTATGAGCTGGGATACCCCAAAAACTTTGCTTCCCAGGGAGAAGCATCCCCTGCCCCCGTTCCTATGTGACTGAATACCTTGCAGTATTATTTGTTCCAATGTGGATCAGAAGCAGGGGGTAATGGTTGGTGGGCTTGATGAGTCTTGTCAGCCTCTCTCTTATATCATGGATCCTCACACTAGGAGATAGCATACCTCACAAAGCATATTATCAGGCCCACACACCACTGCTTCTATTCTGTGCAACAGGGAATTGCCTGCTATCACCACACATCTGTTTTCTGCTGGGAAATGACAATAGTGCTTCCATCCACAGAGCCTTCTAAGGTCACCTCTGTGACTTAAGAGATGTACGGCTCTTGTCCCTGTTCTAGTGCTTCATAATCACCAATTAAGGGGAGAACTTGGAATTGGCCTTATTCTGCTTCTCTGTGTTATATTCCTTAAAGTATCTTCCTCCTGTTTTCCAAAATTCTCACCGTCCCTATGCATATCCCCTATTTCTTGCTCTTCCAGAAGATTATGCTCCACTCATTCTAAAAAAGCTTCATTGTCCCAGATAAGTCCAAGTGCAGACACATGGACCTCAAGCTGCTGTGCCTTCTCCAACACTTGCTGCAGGTATTGAATGGCAGATCCTCTGGTAAGATGACAAACGTGGCACAGATATTGCAGGTCACTGCAACAACTCTGTTAGCATTCTCCTGACTACCAAGTGGATATTTGCAAACAACAAGTGTCAGTTTGTTTTTGTTTATTTAACCTTTGAGTCACAAGAAAAGTATTTTGCACCTTCAAAGTGTCAAATATCTTCTGCAGATCAAGAAATACGCTGATTATATCCAGTTCAGTTTTATGTTGTAATACCACAAAACGTGGAAAAAATCCAAGAGGGTGTATACTTCTGCAAGACACTGAATCTTTCAGATTTATGGCCTAAACCCAATTGTTTGTCCCAACTAGACGGATAATGAACCAATGGAAATTACAGAAATATTAACTGATCAATGTCTCATTGATTGAATGGGTGTCCTCTAGTTGGGAAAAACAATTTAAGCTGGGTGTATCTTGAGTGTTGGACTACACGCGTCATACTCAGCCCCAGAAAACTCTGTGAAAACCTTAGGGTTGCCATAACTTGGAAATGACTTGAAGGCACACAACAACAACAACATCTTGTCCTTCCCACTCAATAACTCAACAATCTTCTTGTATTTATCATTATGAAAATGCATGTAGCCCAATTCTATTTATTCTGCAAGGGCTCAGTGGACTGGATGGTTGCTTCCATTCTCCAGGCAGCTGCCCCCCCTTTACCCAATAGAATGTCTGGCCCTGCAGGGACATTCCCAGACACAGACACAGATTTTTACTTAAATGTACAAGGGATGATCCTTATGCTCCACCCATGATCCATTTCATGAGTAAAAACTGGCAATGTTCCTACTTCATTTTTTGACCCAGTCTCCTTGAAGTCAAATTCACTTCTCCTAGTGATCCTCTAACATTTTGACCACTTCCTGGAAGAAGGTTTGTCCAACCTCTACAAACCACTCAATCTGCGCCCTCTATCAGCTCATTATCCGATGAAAATCTCCTCTCATAGAGGTGTTCCTTCAGTTTTGGGAAGAGTCTTAGTCACTGGGAGCCAGATCTGCTGAAATTGGTGGATGTTTCAGCAATTCGAAGCCTTCTTTATGAATGGCAGCCATTGCAACACAAGACCTATGGCTGGGTGCATTGATGAAGGAGCACTCTCTGTCTCAACTTTCCATGATGAATTTTGCAATTAAGTCCGCATAGTAAGAAGCTGTTATTGTGGCTCCATCTTGTAAATAATCTACCAAGAGAACACCTATGGCATCCCAAAAAAATGACAGCATAACCTTGCCTCCTGATAGCATGACTTTGAATTTCTTAGGGGGTGGAGAGTTTCCATTGCTGACTTTGCAATTTGGTTTCAGGGTTATAGTGGTGGAGCCATGATTTATCCCTCATCACATATCTGTTGAGGAATTTCTGTTTATCCATCCAAAAAGTTCCTAAATGTTGCCTGCAAAGCATCACCCTCATTCGCTTTTGTGTGGCTGTTAACATTCAAGGTACCCATCTTGCTGGGTTGACAGTTTTTGACAGGCCACTGCAATGTTCATCTTCGCACAATGTTCTTCCACATTTAAATTCCCGACACCCTCTTTTTACGATATCATATGACACAGTAGATTCCCCCAAAGTTGTCAACATATCATTGTGGATTTCCATAGGAACCATCCACTTCTTTTGCAGGTACTTAATCACGACTCCCTGCTCGGCACGATCCATTTTCCTGGTGAGCCACCACCTCTACTCCTTCATGAACCTGTTATGAAAAAACAGCAACATGTACAAACATGTAATTTGGCATTGTTACTTCGAGGGAGAAACCTTATCCCGGGGTCTACAATTTTAATATTAAAATATAGCTCCGTATGCCAAAGAGGTCCCCTGAAAGGGCATGTAGGCAGGCATGGTCGGAAGACCAACAACCAGGTCAGGCCAGTAAAATCCCCATCATGTAGCCCCAGGAAACCTCAAGATGTGTAAAGACACAATAAACAAAGAGTCCTCAGCCCCGAGACGCTGACTTGAGAGGATTAGTGTGTCTTCCTCAGGATGAGCAAATATCCCATCAGGTGGGGGCGGAAATCACACCACAACACCTCCAAAATTCCGGAGACTTTGGCAGCACCTAATAATCTCATCATGCCAAGGAAATTGCCAATGTGGGGCTTCGTGCCCACTGCATCACCCATTTTTCTCCCCGGGAAAGGATTAGTCCTCCAGGTACTTTTTTCCCTATAAATAGTCCTGGCTTTTGAGTGTTTCTTCAGATCACTCCCAGTCACCCCAACTGACCGTTGCTTTCTTTGTTGAGCAATCCCCTCAGCCCTCTCCATGCTGAGCCCCACTTCTTTGCTGCCTCCTTGGACCCAGGACTTCAGGACAAGATGCAGTATTACCCCAAAAATGCCCCTTCAATACTCTCTCTGTCCCATCTCCTTTCTGTTACTTCTTAATTGCTCTTGGGTGTGTGTGTGTGCAAGAGTGCATTGGTGCATGAGACTTACTTTTAACAAAATCATTTATTGGACATTTGGCTTGGTTTTTGGCTTGGCCTGACCTGTAAAAACTGGGTAAAAGACCCCGCTAGGTTACCTTGCCTCTTGCAGTGCTATTGCTTGTGCTCTGGCTAGTTTCCATTCCCCATCAAGTGGAGCACAGTGAGATGTCCCCTGAGAGACCCCCGAAATTAGGGTAACAGCATGCACGCTACATAGATATCAGTCATTAGTACTGCACAAAATCAAAATCATAGCACAATTCTAAATGGATCAGGGGTGGAGAATAAGGATCAGCCCTTGTATACTTTTTGTGCTTTCCCTGTAGCTTCTGAAAGGTGAGGAACATGCATATCTTCCTTGCAGAATGGCACAGTCTACAGACTTGTGGAATTTACTTATCAGGAGAGATCTGCAGGCTTTACTTTTGAACATTAGGGGTTACACGAGTCACTTGTTCATCAGGCTACTGAAACTTCCCATCCTATCCAAAGCTGACCTCAGAAATCACACTCAAAGTGATTTGGAAAGGTGAATTATAATAATTTGGGCTCAAATGGCTTAAATCCAATTATTTAGACTTCAATTACACTGTGGTAAGTCTTTCTCTGTCCAGGTAGGAAGTGTGTCTGGTGGAGAACTAGTAGCCATCATGGATCCTGAAAGCAAACCCTTTGCACTTAACAGTACTTCTTTTTTGTAGGATTGTAATTCTTCACTAATTTTTTTCTGAAGAATGTGATGAGTAATTTGAACAACTTCCTTCAATCTTCAGTCTTCAAAACCAGCAGTTTTCAAACCCTATCCATAATTTGGGGCTTACCTGGCACGAAATTCACATGTGGTTGTTCTGTGCAGAAGAAAGAGTTTTCTGTGCAGGAAACACCTGCACATTTGTGTGCAGAAATATAACGTTTCTGTGCAGGAATGTTATATGTCTGTGCAGAAAATAATATTTCTCTGCAGAAATACTCATAATATTTCTTTGCAGAAATAATGCATTCTGTGCAAAATAACCACGTGTTAATTATGCACAGAATAAGGCCCAAACTGTGAATATTCTTGTCTATTCAGAATTCTTCCTCATCAGGGTTTCTCAACACTTGAGAAACTCGCCCTTGACAATTTTTACAAATATTTTAAAATATTCTTTCTGCCCACTTCTGTTCAAGAAACACCTTTAAGTAAAACGGATGTCAAAACCTAGGGGGAGAAATATCCATCTTCTCACTTGAGAGGCCATAATGCTATTGCAAGGGCAGGCCTTTTAAGTCACGCTGAGAATTCTGTGCGCGCTGCCTTTCAGTCTTTTTCACTCAGAAATCTGAAAAAGAGCCCCTGCATCTGGGCTCCATCTTCTTTCAAAACACAAGTTTCTCTCCTGTACACATAACAGGATACCGTGTTCAGCCTAAGCAAGACAGGCAGTTTCAGAGAACCTCAGTAGCTTCCATAGGTACTCTCTTTTATCTTTCCCTATGCATTTCCTAAACTAGATATTAGTTATCTTTTAACCATTTTTAAAAATGGTCTGAAATCCAATTTGCAGGGAATTGTTTGAAACATATTCTTGATTGCCAGGAAAACAATAGTAGTCCTCCAATTATCAGCACCTGCATTACCATTCAATGAGTTTAAATTGCTAAGGGCTGATATCCTACTGACAACAATTAGCATTAAAACACACACACACACACACACACCATTCTGTAGCTTAAAAGCAGTGGGTGGGAATTACAAAAGGTTAACAGACTAAATATAAAAATCTTTTTGAATATAAAATCAATGTGTTTTGTTACTAAATTCTGGGTACTGTAATTTAACCAAAATAGGGTTTAGAGTATTTGGAGAGGTTCCAGATGTGATGGCGGGGGGAGGGACATATCTCCCCTTTGAAAGAAAAGCCAATGAGAGAGTTTCTGCCTACCAGGAAGTGAAGAGAGGCAAGTATGTTTTTTAAATGCACATTTATTCAGAATTCTCTAGATGAAATTCTTCCCAGTAGTGGACATATTGACCTAACTGAGAGGTAGGAATTATACAGCCCTATAGTTGTCATAGAATCATAGAGCTGGTAGAGACTCCAGGGGCCATCCAGTCCAACCCCTTGCCATGCAGGAACTCACATCAAAGCACTCCCAACAGATGGCCATCCAGCCTCCGCTTAAAAACCTCCAAAGAAGGAGATTCCACCACACTCCATAGAGTCAGGATTCAAAAGGACCTGGACAGATTGGAGAGCTGGGCCAAGGTTAACAAAATGAATTTCAACAGAGAGAAATGTAAGGTCCTACACTTAGGCAGAAAAAATGGAATGCACAAATATAGGATGGGGGACACGTGGCAGGATAACAGTATGTGTGAAAGGGATCTAGGACTCTTGGTGGACCACAAGCTGAACATGAGTCAGCAGTGTGATGCAGTAGCCAAGAAAGCCGATGCGATTCTTGGTTGCATCAATAGGAATATGGTCTCTAGATCAAGTGAGTAATGGTACCACTCTATTCTGCTTTGGTTAGGCCTCATTTGCAATACTTTGTATAGTTCTGGGCACCTCATTTCAAGAAGGATATCGACAAGCTGGAGTGTGTCCAGAGGAGGGTGACCAAAATGGTGGAGAGTCTGGAAGCCATGAAGCCCTCTGAGGAGCGGCTTAGGGAGCTGGAGATGTTCAGTCTGCAGAAGAGAAGGTTAAGAGGGGACAGGATAGCCATATTTAAATATTTGAAGGGATGTCATGTTGAGGAGGGAGTGGATTTATTTTCCATTGCTCCAGAGACCAGGACAAGGAGCAAGGGATTTAAGCTGCAGGAAAAGAGATTCCACTTGAATCTCAGGAAAAACTTCCTGATGGTCAGAGCTGTCCGGCAGTGGAATATGCTGCCTCAATGCAGTGTGGTGGAGTCTCCTTCTTTGGAAGTTTTTAAGCAGAGGCTGGATGGCTGTCCATTGGGAGTGCTTTGATGTGTGTTCTTGCATGGCAGAGGGTTGGATTGCATGGCAGAGGGTTGGACTGGATGGCTCTCGGGGTCTCTTCCAACTCTGTGATTCTATGATATGGTTCAGCAAACAGTGCTTTTTGAAGGGTATGACACCTGTGGATCTAGACAAAACTGCAGAAATGTTAGTTGCACATCAGGCCTCCATCTGCCCACACCATCTGTACCAGCATCAGTTAATGAACTCTATAGAGCACAGCACGTGTTTTGGAGAGATCCTAGCAGAATGCACAGGTTTTTGGGGTTCTGTGACATTCAGAGTGGTGTAAGTGGTTTGAGCGTTGGACTATGCCTCTGGAGTCTAGGGCCTGAATCCCTGCTGAGACATGGAAACCCACTGGCTGACCTTGGGCAAGTCACACTCCCTCAGCCTCAGAGGAAGACAAACACAACCCCCCTTTGACCGTACCTTTACCAATTCTACAATATCCTTTTGAAGACACTAGAAAAGAGCAAAAAGGAAGACGGCAGAACTCAGACACACAGCATGGGGTAATTATTAGAGTGGTGGGTTAGTTCTGGGGAGCAGAGTTTTAATCCCACTCAGCCATGGAAACACATTGGGTGACCTTGCACAAGTCACACGCCCTCAGCCTCAGAGGAAGGCAATAGCAAATCTCTTCTAAATAAATCTTGCCAAGAAAAGCCTATGGTAGAATCACCATGAGTCTGAGTCAACTTGAAGACACATAATAACAACAACAACACAACACTTTAAAGACAACCACGTTACAAGAAAAAGACCTAACCTGTAGAACAGTGGTTCTCAACCTGTGGGTCCCCAGATGTTTTTGGACTTCAGCTCCCAGAAGCCCTGAGCATTGAGCATAGTGGCTAGGGCTTCTGGGAGCTGAAGTCCACAATCATCTGGGGACCCACAGGTTGAGAACCACTGCTGTAGAATAAAAGGGGAAGCTAGACAAAATAACAAATCAATGGCAGCCAGTTACAGAATTCCGCAGACACAAATGGGGTAGCTTAATTCTTGATCAAATTCCATCAAGTTTAGTTTAAAAGTGTTATATTTTGTTCCTTGGGTTTTCATAGTCTAATAGATCAAGTTACACCAATGTTTTGCTATATCGAAAGGAGCAGGGCAAAAAGGCGAAATAGGAGTGCTTGAGCGCAGAACGAAACGAATAAAGGTTTTACAGGGAAGTGTAGGATAAATGGACAATCGCTTTTGTTTTTCCATTGAGGGGTAAAAACGAACTTAAATTTAACAATATTGTATACATATTTTATTTAAATTTAGGAAAATCAATTAGTGATATTAAGATGAAAAGCGAGGAGAGAAATGATAAAAGAGAGAACATAGTATGTAAGAGGGAAGATGCTATGAACTGAAATAATGTTCCAATACTTGTTTCATTATTGTTTCTTGTTTATTAATATTATGCAATATTACAACTGGTATCATGATTTTTTCCCCCTTTTTTGGGATTCTCGCTTATAAAAGTATTTTAAAAAAAACAACCACATTACTTTTTTTCTTTTCTTCAATTGAACATGTAACAAATGTCCCAATTTTTTCCCAAAACATCCAAAAGCACTCTGAAGTAACTTGCTGGTCATTTTAACTGTGCACAAAAAACTCTGACATCAGTAGAGGTTACATTTTTTCCCCAAAGTAATGGTGTTGAGCCTCCAAGGAATGTGTTGCCATTTGTCAAGCATTACTTTCAAGCTGTACGTGAATAACAGGAACAAAATGTTGACAGTGTTGGAGAAGGGTAGCGGTTTGAGCATCGGACTACAATCTAGGAGACCAGGGCCATTTCCGCCCTAGAGCAGAGGAGTGTTTCACCACGTGTCACGAGCGGTGTTTTTTATTCCAACTTACCCTGATTCCTATCTGCACGCCCTCTGGTTTCGATCGAAGTAAAGCGGAGAAAATCGTTTGCAGCTTCCACATTGTCAATCTCTCTCTCTCTTTTTTCTTCTTTAATTTTTCTAACCAGCAAATACAGGAAATACAACCACAAAGTAAACAAATGTCACATACAACAATAACAAAAAGTAATATTAATATAAGCCTCTCATTCTATATAAACCTCTTTCCAATCCCCTTTCCAGATTTTGGCCACTAAGGACCATTCTTTTTCAACTTTGTCCTTATCAATCTTTTCATTCATTAATGCCGTCAACAAATCCATTTGAAACATTTCATATAATTTCAGTATCCATTGATCTTGCGAAGGTATCTCTTGACTTTTCCAGTTGAAGGCGTAGACGATTCTTGCGGCCTTCACCATGTATAAAAGGATTCTACCATATTCCTTTTGGTACTTTTGGTTAGCTACCACAAACATATTCAACAAATATAACTCTGGGCTAAATTTCAAGTCAATTTCCAATATATTTTTAACTGAATTATATATTTTCCTCCAATATTCCTTTGCCTTTTTGCACTCCCACCACATATGGTACATTGTTCCTAATTTCTTTCCACATTTCCAACATCTATTAGAATAACTACTAAACATTCTAGCAATAGATTGTGGTGTAATATACCATCGATATAACATTTTATAAAAATTTTCTCTCAAGTTTACACTTCTTGTAAATTTTACATTTATATTCCAGGCCTTTCTCCATTCAGCTAACTCAATAGAATAACCTAAATCTCTTGACCATTTAATCATATGATCCTTAATTATTATCTGTTCAGTTTCTAATTTTAACAATATATGGTATATTTTCCCAATGATATGGTCAGCCCCAATTAAATAGTTAATATCCAATTCTTTAAAGTCTGAGCCCTTCTCCTGAATCCCATCTTCCGCAATATCTTTCTTGAACAATTCATATATTATTCTATAGCATAGCCATTGTCAATTCTCGTGGAACTCCTATTCCCCTCCCTCGCCCCACCCTGCCGCCACTGATTGGTCAATTTCAAAAAAAAAGAAAAGAAAAAAAAGTTGTAGAAACCGTTGCTACATTTTAGAACAAGTGTGTGAATCGGTGTAACACTTCTGCACATAGGAAAAAACACAGCAGAAACATTTGGGTTGTTTACGTCGGAGTTTTTCCGTTTTTACAATACATTGGTTTAATGGCGATGTTAACCGTGTGAAGGCCTCAACTCGTGTGGAATCATGGAGGACGGAATGACATCAAACCAGTTTAACGTGCAGACGTAAAAGCAACAATATGATGCTATTGCATTGTATCAGCCTTGTGCGGAAAGGGCCCAGGGTTTTATTCCTCGCTTGGCCATAGAAATCCACTGGGTGACCTTAGAGGTGTCACACACTTCTTGTGACAGGTTCGCCTTAGGTTTGCCGTAAGTTGGAAACAACTTGAAGGCACAGAACGACAACCACAGGTTTAACCTCAGAAACTAACCGCTCTGCTGCAAATGGTTTATAGTTTCCAGATTTAAATCCACCTTCCCATAGGTGGTACACTGAAGAATTATTCAAGTGGAGAGAAGTATGCACCTTAGATATAAAAGCACCACTTCACCACTGAAAGCTGAGAGGCAATTAGCATGGGAGAAAAAAGACTGACTGTAAAGGCAATGCCTCATTAAAAGGAGTTAATGGAAGAAGTGCTTCAGAAGTAACCAAGACTTTTTTTTTTTTTCTGGTCACAGTTAGCAGCATATTTTCCAGCACTCCCTACTTTGTCTGTGAAAGAGTCAAGTAAAGCTCAAGAACTAGTCTGGACTTTTGTTTTGTTTTGTTTTGAATTGTGAAAATCAACAAACAGATTAATCATCCCATTCATAGCTTTGTTTCAGTGGAGAAAAGATTATTGAAGTGTATAAAAGGCTGCAGACAGGAAAAGTCTTGCAAGCTTGTTTGGACATCTAGTCAAACGAAGAGAAAATAAATGCCGGCGCAACCATAATATTGTAAAAGGCACTCTAGGCCTTGACATGCTTAATCCTTTCAGACAGTTCTGCAAGGCAAAGGCTAGGCTGCCAAGATCTCTGTGCTTTCCAGATAGAGATTCGTCCACTGGGGTCCTTCCTTTCCTCTCTGGACAGATGGCTTGCTTGCTGCAAAGATTTCTCAGCACTGCACCGTACTTCTTTAAATAAAAGCTGACACCAAGCAATTTACAGACTGAAACTGAGCTCTTTAACCCTTCAAAAATCTTAAGGAAAGGAAAATTCTCAGTTGTGAGGAATTAATGTTAGGGAATACCACTAGGGGTACTATCAAATTAAGCATTCTTGCATCCCTCAGATTGCAAGGAAAATAGAAGCATGGACATATAGAGTTGAGAATGATCCACAGTCCAGCCCTCTTTTCAAAACCTTTCAATGAAAGAGAGTCCAATACTTTTTAGGGTAGTCTGTCCTGCTGTCAAATAGCAATTACACTCAGACTTTCTTCCTTTCTAGCTGAAATCTTCCACTTCAAACACTGAGCAGCAGAAAATGAGCTTGCTCTGTTTCTCATTGTGACAGCCCTTAAAAATGTCTGAAGAAGGGTATCCTTTCTTGTTATGCACTGTCAAATGGATTTTGACTCTAGCAATGAGCACCTCCAAGAACTACACTCATCAGTTGCCCTGCTCAGGTCCTGTGAATTCAGGGCTGTGGCTTCCTTGGTTGAAGAGGAATCTGCTTTCTCTTCTCCTGCTTCCTCTTTTCTTACTGCCTTCAACTTTACTGAGCATGATCGTATTTTGTGGTAGCAGCCAGCAGGGGGACCATCTCCAACTTAGTCAATAGTCTTCTCTCTACATTTGCAGGTTTGACATTTGTGAATATGATTGTTCGCAAGACACGTGCTTGCCCTCCTCTTTTCTTCCTCCCATTCCCTTGCATTCCTCACTCCAGGCTTGCTAGGCTTGTGTTTAAAATGGACATTTTTTGCCTTCTGAGTGAGTAAAGTCCCTCCCACTGCTGGAGGCCTGTACCCTCTGCCATGTGGCTGCACATTCTATGTAATGGATGCTGATTGGTCAGGTGCTCTCTTTGTTCCTACCCCTCCTTTCTCAAGATGGCCACTGAAAGTAGCTAGAATGCCAGAACTCTGCTCTTCTCTATCTGAGGAAAAGTGTCAGTAATCCCTTTACCTTGTCTTTTTTCTTCCCCCAGGAATGCTAGGGCCAGAGGCAAAGGAATGGGATGGGGGAGCTCTGGAGGGGAACCATGTTGTATAGGGACAATTATTCATGGGTTTTCCACTGTCATGAGGGTTCTGTGCTCCAAACCCTCACGAATGTGGAGGGGCTACTGTATAACAGTTGCATACAATAAAACAACAGGTACAACACAGAAGAAAAGAAAGTAGGCACAGAGGAATAGAAGAAAGAATAGAACCTGCAACCAATCACTCTATGCCTCCCACTCTAGTACTGATAAGGTAACTCAGTTCTGGATAAGGAGGCAGTTTCCCCATCCACTGCTGAAAATAAATATCTCACAGGAAGGCCAATGTTCCTTTTTCCAGCAGTGAAGGAACTTACAAACATACAGCAGGACATACAAAAGCTCTCAATCACCGGGTGGATAGAACTGAAGAAACTTAAGTAGACACTGCCCACTGCAGGATTCATCTGCTGAAAGAGGCCTCTGTGGAGGTGAAAGCTTCCAAATGATAGTGATGCACAAACATAGCAGAGAAGCCCAAATGGCTGCCCTGCAGATATCTGCTAGGGGAGCACTCATGGCCAGAGCAACAGACGTGGTGGCATTATGAGTGGAATGAGCAATAACCACACAGCAGCGCAGCTTCTGTGATGAAATAGCAGGTAGCAATGCAGGCCTTAATCAACCTAGCCAAGGTAGAAGATTGCATCTTCTTGCTCAGTGTCACAGATTGGAAAGAGTTAGAAAGATGGTCCAAGACTCTAAAAGGATGTGTGATAGAGGATGGCTCAGAGGTCGATGAGCAATTGATTGTGCCAGGAACAGAGCCATGATAGACCAAACTAGCTTGGAAACACCCCCATCAGCTGAAAGACAAGCGGAGGCAGAGTTGTTGCAGCCAGCCCCAGAGAAAGAGGGGACCAGCAATGATTTAGAGGGATTTGATTCACCTTTGCCTCTGAGCCTCCAATCACTGAGGAGACAGAAACAAGAAGCTCAGAGGGAAGCTATTTTGGCAAGATTAAGAAAACAGAACAGTGATAAGGAACACCTACTCTCATCAGCTATATAAGTCTGTCAGCATGGCTTGCAGTTTGCTTGTTGCAAATTACTATGCAATTGTGTTCTAGATCCCTCAGCCCCTTTGGACGGACCTTTGGCTTTCTGGGCCCTTTGGATTTCACCTTGACTTGGCTCGGCTCAGCGTTTCCACTGGTTTGTTTGCATTGGACACTCCCCACTGCCTCCTCCTCTAGGGCAAGTACTCTCGCCTCCCTTCCCTTGCTGGCAGAGAAGCATAGGCAAGGAGTGGGACCCTGACAGGATGGGTACATTTGAGATAATTCTGAGGGCTCCACATACATCTAGAGTATAACGAGATTTTTCCAAAGGTCTGACTGGCAGAGGACAGAAAGAAGGAAGGATGATGTCTTGCAACCTGTGAAAAACAGTGTTAACTCTGAGCATAATGAAATGATTGAATCTCAAGACCACCGGATCTGGATGGAGTATGCACAACTCTTTTCGGGCTGACAATTCCTCAATCTGCAAAATCCCACTTGTGAAAGTAATGGCTCTAAGAAAAAGAACCTTCCATGGTAGAAACTTGAGTGACACCTGTCTCAATGGCTCAAAGGGTGATTTAGGTAATGCCGTAAGCACCACATGAAGCTATCATGTAAGATACCGATGGACAGTTGGTGGTTCCAGTCATGAGGCCTCTCACAGGAACCTCCTAACCAGAAGATGAGAAGACAATTTTTGATGTTGTTTAGCTGGAAGAATAGAAGATATGGCAGAAACTTGCCTCTTAAGGAGGTTTCATCAAAGTCCCTTGTCAACAAATCCCGAAATAAAAGCAACAGGGTGTTAATTGAGACAGATCAGTAGCCAGTTCCTTTCTTTGTACACCAGCTTTAAAAGGAGTAAAAGGTATAGTCATAAATATGCTTGGTGGACATGCTTCTGGAGTTAATAGTATCCACTACTATGGTTAGTAGATCCTCTCTCAGGAGCGTGTCCCACTCAATTTCCAGGCATGATAGTTGAGCTAGGCCGGATCTCAATGAACTACCTACCCCTGAGAGAGTAGATCTGGTCATATGGGCAGATACATGTGACCAAGCTCCGGAGCAAACAAGTCTGAGAAAGAATGAGAGTAAGAAGAGAAAGACCTATTCAGAGCAGGGCAGGAACAAGAACTGGATCCTCTGCTGGCTGCTGCTGAGGACTTCATCCTGACTATCACAGCAAGCAGAAGGAACAACCCACTGTAGGAGGTTTTCCCTCCTGCACTTCTGGAAAATTCAGGGATGGGGAGCTCTAAATAGGAACCAAGGGACAAGAAGCAGAACAACAAGCAGCAGCTGGAAAGCCAGTAGGTGACTGGAGTTTCCGTGTGCCAAATGCAACAAACGGTGCAACCTATCAGCAGTGGCCTATTGAGGTATCTGGTGTAGAAATAAGTGTAGAAATAAATAACTTGTGTGATTCATAAAGGACCCATCCTGGTTTTAAAACCATTAAACACCTGAGTGGGCACAAAGATTTCTTCAGTATTGTAATCCTTCCCTTTAAAATAGATGAAGCAAAGATGTTCAAGAACCCCATCTTTTGTGTCCAACTACACACTGTCAGGAAAGTTTAAGTTAGTTTTCTAATTTGGTCAATTTACTAGCTGAAATGTACCTGATGCTGCCTAGGTCTACACCTAATACCCCAAAGGGGCTCTGGCTTTCCTGCTCCTCCTTATTTTTGAGCTCAGGAATCTTACATCAGACAGCAATCTTCCATTTCACTTCGAGAACTTTAGCGGCAGCACCATTGCCTTCTCAAGTTTTCTCATCTTTTTTTCCTGCGTCAAGAATCTTAGCAGGTCGGGAGTTCCATAGCCTGAAAGCAGCCACTAAGGCCATTTCCGTGCCAGACTGTTATAGTGCTATTATTCTACTTTCAACAGCCTATGGAATCCTGGGGTTTGCAGTTTAGGTGATCAAATCACCTCCTTTTCCTATTTTCACCACCACCAACTGCTCCAACCAGCCTAGTGACTATAGCAAATGGCAGTGCCTCACTATCACCTCAGGAGGAGGATGTTACCTTAAGAAGTAGGTGACTTTGAGGTCCACCCACAACGTATCCTTAAAATTTGGGGAATTATAGCCCAAAGGAGACCTGTGAGAGGAGGGTAACAGCAAGATCTTTTCACCTGTGTGTACTGGTACTAACTGTAGAGAGGACTCCAGTTAAAAGCTAAACAGAGTATTTTATTTGGAATTAACAAACACACAAGAAATTGGACATTTTCAAGAATCATACAAGGCTACTGGAAAGTGAGGCAAGAAGACTGAATTGGGTGGAAAGGGTGATAGGTACCAGGACTGAAGCAGACGGTCGAAGCGGAGTGGCTCAGGCAGTGCCTGAGGGTAGAATGAAGGAATGGAAGTCTAGGGTACCCTGTGTAGTGTAATGTGCCCAAAATACTACCATTTGCTAGGGCAAATTTGGGGTTCATATACTCTATTTCCTACCCTGAAGGAGGGTGCATGGACAAAGTGGTAATTGCTTTTTCACAGGGTTGACAAAGGAGTCTGGAATGGGCTGATTGTCTTAACTCTAGGTGACACTGATGGGAGTTATGGCAATTTCATTATATCTGGTCAGGCAGGGGTCTAGGGAGGATTTCCATAGGGCAGGATCACAATAGGGTCCCTGATTGCTTCACCTGGGCAATTTTGCCTTCCATTGTATACACAGGGCCTGCGGTATTGGAAGGATTATCACAAACCCATTAGCGTCAGGTTTTCCTGTCTAATCCTCTCTGAACTTATGACCTCACCATGTCTGAGGTCATCCTGGCCTGGCTGTCTTCTGGTTAGCATAACTTTGACCAAGCTTTCCAGCCATAAAGATGTTCAATTGTGAAAATAGTACATCCCACAGAATGAGGGTGTAGGGTATGGTAACAAGGACCTGAGCTGGCAGTGCTGCTGCTCCAGCCCAGCCCCACAGTGTACCTCCAGCCACATGTTGGTGGTGGAGGAACAACAGCTAGGGAGCTTGGGCTGGGCTTAGAAAGAGAAGGATGAGGAGACATTGGCAGCAGACAAAAGCCTGGCTGCTTTGAGGGGAACCACCACGACTAAGAGAGCTGGGAGGATACCAGTACTAGTTTTTCATCTTTGATATGTTGGAGGATATGGAATATTGTCTTTCAAATAGCCTGCACCCAACTCAACCGAAAGAGCTAGTAGTCAATTATTATATTGTCATAAGAACATGGCATAAAAAAAAAAAAATCCTGCTGGATCAGCCTAATAGTCCATCTTGTTCGAGGTCCATCTAGTCCACTCTGGGGAAGCTAGGATTCAGATCAGTCCCTCCTACTTGGGAAGTAGTCAAAGTGCAATATTGGAGCGTATGCTCTACATGTGTAAGATCCCCAAATCAGTCCCTCGCATTTCCAGTTAAGAGGGGATGGTAGAGTCTTCTCTTTCCCAAAGAACAAGAGAGTCAGTGCCAGTCAAAGCAGATAATACTGGGCTAGATGGACAAAGAGTCTGATAAGGCATTTATACATTTTATACTTTACAGGTGGTCCTTTTTAATTTTGTTATTTGTACAGCTGTAAATAAAAGTTTAAAGACATTCCTCAGTTATCCTTCCTCTTCCCAAAACAAAAAGTTCTTCTTAATCTTCATTTCCTGTGGGAAACAGCATGCTTGATTGTGCTTATGTGCCCATAATGTTTGCAAGATGAAAATTTTTTTAAATCCCCTCTTAAGCCCATGCTTTTCTATGAAGCCTTTTGTTCTCGAGCCTTCCTGAAGTCAAACCTAAAGATGTTGAGCTGATATGAGCAAACAAAATCAGAAAGGTGAAGATAGGTCTACGAGTCCATGGAGACCATAAAGTCCACCCTTGGTTTGATGGGTAGTGTTTTCATAAACTTCAAATCAAAAGCAAATCCAGCTGTGACAAGCACCGCTGGTAACATCTGAGCAAAAATGAATAATGACAAACTCAGGGAAATAGTAGGCAGAATCCCATGGCTAGAGATGTTAAAAGACGGGAAAAAAAACACCCAGCATGGGTGGGATTTCATGAAGAAGGAATGGCTAAAAGCACAGTCACAAACAATTCCATGGAATTAGAAAAATGAGATACATTTGAAAAAGCCAATGTGGCTGCACAATAAACATGAGGTGGAAATGAAAAGAAAAAACAGCATGTATAAAAATGGAAAGAAGGACGAATCACTAAAAAAGAATAAAGACATGTAGCCCAAGCTTCCAGGAATAGTGTAAGAAAAACTAAAGCTGAAAATGAGCTGAGACTTGGCTAGGCAAGCAGGAGGCAACAAAAAGGGATTTCTCAAATATGTTCAAAACAAGAGAATGACAAAGGATACGGCAGGATTGCTGCTCAGTAAGGATGGCAAAATGCTAACAGAGCACAATGAAAAACCAGAACTGCTCAATATGTATTTTGCCAAAAGAGGACTTGTGCTTCCATGCATCACAGAATCACAGAATCATAGAGTTGGAAGAAACCACAGGGGTAATCCAGTCCAAACCCCTGCCATGCAGGCATATACCATCAAAGGACTCCCTGTGACAGATGGCCATCCAGCCTCTGTTTAAAAACCTCCAAAGAAGGAGACTCCATCACACTCCATTGAGGCAGCATTTTCCACTGTCAAACTGCTCTTATCCTCAGGAATTTCTTGCTAATGTTTAGATAGAATCTCTTTTCCTGAAGTCTGAAGCCATTGCAATAACCAGCCTAGTGTCCTATTCTGTGGAGCAGCAGAAAACAAGCTTGTTTCCTCTTCCATATGACGTCCCTTCAACTATTTAAACATAGCTATCATGTCGCATCTTAACCTTTACTTCTCCAGGCTAAAGATATCCAGCTCCCTAAGCTGCTCCTCATAGGACTTCATGGTTTCCAGGCCTTCTACCACTTTGGTCACTCTCCTATGGACATGTTCCAGTTTGTCAATATCCTTCCTCAACTGTGGTGCCCAGAAATGGACATAGTATTCCAGGTGGGATCTGAGCAAGGTAGAATAGAGTGATACCAACATTCTCCTTGACCTAGACGCTATACTCCTATTGATGAAGCCCAGAACCACATTGGCTTTCTTAGATGCTGCATGATACTGCTGACTCATGTTCAGCTTGTGGTCTACTAAGACTCCTAGATCCTTTTCATATGTACTGTGCTCAAGCCACATGTCACCCATCTTATATCTGTATGTTTCATTTTTTCTGCCCAAGCGTAGTACCTTATACTTCTCCCTGTTGAAATTCATTTTGTTAGTTTTGGCTCAGCAATCTAATTTGTTAAAATCATTTTGCATTCTGATCCTATCCTCTGGGTGTTAGCTACCCCTCCTAATTTGGTGTCATCTGCAAATTCAATAAGGATGCCCTCAATTCCCTCATCCAAATCACTGATAAAGCAAAGACCTTGGCAATGGTATCCGGGTTACAAATCAAGAGGAATAAGGAATTAGTCAGGACTCACCAAGTAAACTTGTGAGTTCAGATCTGCAAGACCCAGTGGCAGAGCTTGAAGTATGTGGAGAGGGGACCGGAGGGGGAGGGGCTATGGTGCAGGGGCGGAGCCACTGTACATGGGGGCGTGCCCTTGCTGCATGGGGACGCAGCCAGGGCGTGTGGAGGTGTGGCCAGGGCGCGCGGGGGCATCGCTACGGGTTCAGCCGCCCCCAAAACATTGCTGCCCGGAGCGAATCACCCCCTTCACCCCCCGGTCTCCACGTGACTAGCAATACCAGATGAACTGCATCCCAGACTATTGCAGGAACTTGCTGACTTGCTTGCAGAACAACTTGCCATTATTTTTGAGAATTCCTGAAGAATGGGTGAGGTGCTACAGGACTCGAGATGAGCAAACATTGTCCCTCTCTTCAAAAGAGGGGAAAAAAAGAAGATCCAGGAAACTACAGACCAATCTGCATGACCTCAATACCACAAAAATTATTAGAATGGATTATACGGGAATCTGCCTGTGAGTATCTTGATAATAATGCAGTGATTACTAGGAGTCAGCATGGGTTTGTCAAGAACAAATCCTGCCAAACTTACATTTTATCTTTTATTTAAAATCAGGCCACTCTGGCTATTGCTGTGGTCACTGCAGTACTAGACAGTCCGAAGGCACGTAGAATAGCTGTTTGTGTATATGAAATCGCAATGGCAGGGTTTTTTTCTTCTCTTCTCTTATTGGTAAGAAATATAGCTCTTGGCTTTCTGTACAAACTTTTAAGCAAGACAGTACTGCTGGATGACTTGGATGATGGAATAGAGGGCATGCTCATCAAATTTGCAGATGACACCAAATTAGGAAGGATAGCTAATACCCCAGAGGACAGGATTAGAATTCAAAATGACCTTGACAGATTAGAGAGCTGGGCCAAAACTAACAAAATGAATTTTAACAGGGAGAAATATAGGGTATGACATTTAGGACGAAAGAATGAAATGCACAGAGATAGGATGGATGAGGCCTGGCTTGAAAACAGTATGTGTGAAAGGAATCTAGGAGTCTTAGTGGCTAAACAGGGGTCAACAGTGTGATGTTGACAGCTAAAAAAAAGCCAATGTGATTCTAGATTGCATCAATAGGAGTATAGTGTCAAGATCAAGGGAAGTACTAGTACTGCTCTACTCTGCTTTGGTAAGACCTTACCTGGAAGACTATGTCCAGTTCTGGGCAACACAATTCATTGACGATCTGTAATATGTCCCAAGGAGGGTGACTAAAATGGTGAAGGGTCTGGAAACCATGCCCCATGAGGAGTAGCTTAGGGAGCTAAGTATGTTTAAACTGATGAAAAGAAAGTTAAGAGGTGATATGATAGCTATATTTAAATATTTGAATGGATGTCATGTTGAAGATGGCACAAGCTTGTTTTCTGCTGCTCCAGAGACTAGGACACGGAGTAATGGAGTCAAACTACAGGAAGAGAGATTTCAACTAAACAACAGGAAGAACTCCCTGATGGCAAGAGCCGTTCGACAGTGCAGTATGCTGCCTTGGAGTGTGGAGGAGTCACTCTCTTTGGAGGTTTTTAAACAGATGCTGGATGGCCATTTGCTAGGGGTGCTTTGCATGGCAAAGGGTTGGACTCGGTGGCCATGTAGTCTCTTACAACTGTTACCCTGTTTGCTGGGGGTCCCGGGAGGGGTGCCCAAATAACCAAACAACAACAAGCAATATGTGAGGAAATTAGCTGGGGCACTCAAACCAGCAAGAGGCAGGGTAACTTTGCAGGACCTTGCAACCCTATGTATACGGGGTCAGGCTGAGTCAAGAAGCACACTAAAATATGAAATTAACTGTGATTTTATTAAATATAGGCAAACAGTGTATGCAACACACTCACACAAGTAACTATAGAAAATAAAGGTGTTAGCGGTATAGCAGGATGTTGAGAGGGGTTGTTGAAGTGGGAGATACTACACCTGTCTGAAGCCCAGGGTAGATCAATGAAGGGGTCTGTAGATGCACAGTCTCGGACGGAGACCGAGGGAAAAGCTCAGCGGACGCAGCGGCAGCAAAGCGGGGTGGATGTTCAGAGTGATCCGAGGAAGCTCTCAGAACTAGAGGGTTTTATAGGGAAGATATGACCGTGGGCTAGTCTGTACTTGGGAGAGAACAATTAGGTTTGGGCGTGAGACAATGTCTCCGAAAGGTCAGAATTTAACATGATTAAGTCTGAATTGACAATAGAATGGCCAGTATGCAGATGCAGCTCGCTTGGGTGGGTAAGCTTCTAGCTCGTCAGGGTGCCTGCTCGAGGCAGGGGGCTCTTTGTGTTAGCGTGCATCCTTAATGAAGTGTTTGTCTGGGGAGGTCTCCTAAAGCAAGCTCTGGCTGAGTCTGGCTTGCCTAGGTGGAGGAAGGAATGGACGGCAATTAATAGCCATGCCTAGCTCCGTGCTTGTTCGGGGGCCTCACAAACACTTGGCTGAGGGTGGCAAAATGAGGCCGAATTGTGATATCAAAGTGATATCTAATATCTTCCGAAGCCAGGCCAGTTCACGGTGATAACACAACTCTATGATTCAATCAATTGTGCCAGCAGGAAGTCCACAAATAGGATGTGCTTGTAACAGCACTCTCCTGTTTCTCGTGCCCAGAACCTGATTTACAGCAGTATATCAAAGATGAAATACAGCCATCGTCACTGTTTGTTATGGATGTTACTTATTTCCTGTCGCTTCCAGAATCCTCCATACCGGTCATGCTGCTGGAAGGACACTGGAAGCTGCAGTACAATAGATGTCATTTTTCTAGCACTGGCTTTGACCCTCTTGTGGCATTTGTTATGTTGTTACCACCTTTTTGGCTTAGTATTTCTGAGAATTGCTCTCTTCAAAACCACTCACCAAATGTACCCCAAAGGTGGCTCAAATATGAAAAAAATAATAATGATCTGCATGTGTTGGAGCCTTGGTTTCCATTGAATGTTCATTTTCTTGTCTCGTAAATTCCACACAATTTAAGACATGTAACAAAATAGCTATCTTCAGTCCAGAAGTATGAGAACTATTTTAGCTGATGCAGCACAAAATGCAATGATATAAACCAAACTTTTAAACAGATGGATTACAAGGAACTGGACAGCAAGCAAAAATCACGTTGCTATTGTCAGTGCCTAGAAACAGTCTGTATTGTTGCACTTTGTTTTATAAAACACAAAGACCACAAGGGGAATATCCTTCCTCAGTACGTGCGTATCATTCCACGAGTGCTATGTCAGAATAAAACAAACAGATCAGGATTGTTACTCAGAGTCCATTTGTTAATGGGTGGAGAGGCTTTTAAAACAATAATTTATTATCAGTTCAAAATCGAAGGGAAAAAATATTCAGAATTCCTGTTCTAAAACCAAACTAGTGTATGGTACAATGGAGGGGGAAAAGAAGACAAAAAGAACCAGCAGCACTGCCTTGCGTAAAAGTTTGTACAGAAAGCCAACAACTATATTTCGTGCCAACAAGAGAATGGGAAAAAACCCCCCCTGCCATTGCTATTTTATATACACAAATATATACCTGTACAGCTATTCTACATGGCTTCAGAATGTCCAGTACCACACTGACCATCGCAATAGCCAGAACTACAGCAGGAGGATACTAGGAGTTATAGTCCAAAATGAAATATTTCCAAGTCCTGACTGTAGCTCAGCAGCACAGTATTTGCGCAAAGACGGTTAAAAGGATCAAGAAGCTGGTCATGGCAAAGGCCTCCGACTGAAGACAATGTAGACAATGGCTCCATGATCTGATCCGGTAAAAGGCAACTTCTGTTGTTGCTATGGCCTGACAATATCAACTTTAATTTCAAAAATAAATTTCTGGTCTTTATTGTAGAAAAACATCATAGCACACAGCAACCCAATTATTCAGCCAGTTTTAAACATTGTTTTTATTCTCTTTTAAGCATCTATTAATGCCATTTTGAACTTGCTGTTTACTTGTTTTATTTTTAACTAGAAATATAAGTTAATTGTTTTTTACCAAGCATTTTTAAAATTTCACTGTGCTTTTAAAACGTTGTAAGCCACTTATCGTCCTGTGCTAGGACAAAGGCGGTATAGTAAATAAATTAATTAATACGTTTCTTTAAAATAAGCTTTTAAAAATGGTCAAAGGAGCTTTTTCATGGAGTGCTTACTGCTATGAAAGTACATAAAAACCTCCCTCTTTAGTACAAAAGAGAAGGCAGTCTCTCTCTCCCTTTCTCTCTCTCTCTCTCTGTGTGTGTGTGTTTGTGCATGTATATGTGTATGTATGTGTGTGTATAATCTCCCTATATGATCCAGGCTGAGATCTTCATGGGAGAGTGTTTTCTTGGTCCCACCAGCGGGGAACATCTGCCTGCATCGTTCAGAGCTTGTGTGGGTGTTTTCTTTGTTTTTGGTTGTGTGCTCCCCAAAATACATAGTTTAAGGGTGGGGCTGTTAATTCACTAAATACAGTCAGCCCTCCACATTTGCGGGTTTCACTTTTGTGGATTTGATTATTCACAGATTATTTGCTGTCACCTCTGCTGCCTCCCTACGTCATTTTTAATAGGGACTGCAAACCTCGTGAGACTGAGAAACTGCAAATGGAGCTTATCCGTCTCTATTAAAAATAATGTGGGGCAGCAGTGGAGGTGGTCGTAAGCCCCCCCAGCCACCCACTTCTGCCTTGCGAAGGAACCCTGATGCTTCAAAGGAATCCATAGTGGGTTGAATATAGTGATCATACTTTATTTGTGGGTGTTAAATATGGTTTGGGAGGGCCTAGAGTTACTCGTGATTTTTCCACTTTCATGGGGGTCCTGTGCCCCGAACCCTAGCAAATGTAGAAGATAACTGTAGGTTGTGGGTGGAACTAGAAGCCAGTAGCTCTATATATCAGCTGCCTCAGTCTTTGGAGAGAGAGAGAAGATGAGCTGTGTTTTGGAGGTTTCCTGCACTGTTCAGAGTCTTTTGTGTTTTATTTCTGGCTGTATGCTCTCCCCTCCACCCCATGATCTAAGGAACTTCTAGTAAACCACTGACTTAGTTGGGGGCAGAGCTAGTATTGAACTAGTCCTGCATACCTCAGCCTTTGGAGCACAGCAAACAGCAGGAGAAAAACAGACATTTTTGTAGGCATTTCACAGGAGACTTTAAGAGGGAAGCCTGGACAGCTATGCCGCTACATATATAGGATGATGAACACGGATGGTGGTAAAGTTTTTGCCGTGACCTGTAGCATCTGTGCCATGCCTGTTCTGTAGATGGAGGGAAACCCAAAGTGTTTAATACCTTCTTTGTCTCAGTCTTCACCCAAAGTAAAAACAGTGCCCTAACTGCAGTAAGAGGACTACAGATCAGAATAGCTAAAGAGGTAGTAAATGAATACCAAGCTATATGAAATGAATTCACGTCTCCAGGGCCAGATGAACTTCATCCAAAGATACTAAAGAAACTTGCAGATGTAATCTCAGAGGCACTATTGATAACTTGTCAGATTTTGGGGGGAACAGGAGAGGTTCCAGGGGATTAGAGGAGGGCAAATGTTGTTCCTATTTTTGAGAAAGGTGAAGAGGACTCAATCAACTACCAACCAACCACATGTTTTATCTTGACTTCAGTAAGGCTTTTGATAAGGTCCCCCATGATACTCTTTCAGGCAGGGAGGGGAACTGCGGGCTAGGCAGTGTTACAGTTAGGTGGATCTGTAATTGGTGGACAGACCAAACCCAGAGAGTCTCATTAATGATTGCTCTTCATCTTGGGGAGAAGTGACAAGTGGGGTGTCACAGGGTTCTGTCCTGGGCCCAGTGCTGTTCAACATCTTTATCACTGATTTGGATGAAGGAATAGAGGGCATTCTTATCAAACATGCAGATGACACCAAATTAGGAGGAGTAGCTAATACCCCAGAGGACAAGAACAGAGTTAAAAAAAACTTGACAGATTGGAGAGCTTGGCCAAAACTAACAAAATGACAGTGCAATATAGTAAGACTGTGATGCCACAACAGCAAAAAAAGAAAAGAAAAAAAGCCAGTGCAATTCTGGACTGTATCAACAAAAGTATAGTGTCCATATCAAAGTACAGAGTGCCCTCCATATGGAGTGGGCGTTCTGTTCCAGGAACCACCATGTAAAACAAATAACATGAAGCATCGCATCCCATTATAGTCAATGGATGTGACTTACACACACCTACGGCAGCACACACGTGCACCTGCTGCAGTGTGGGCACATACCCGCTGAGCCCATTGACTAATGGGATGCGATGCTCAGGCAACCTCACATTCATGCATGTGAAGGTTGTGGTAAGGGAGAGGCCATTCTGGTAGTACTATTGTATTCTGCTTTGGTCAGACCACACCAAGAATAATGTGTCCAGCTCTGGGCACCAATTGAAGAAGGATATCAACAAGCTGGAACACGTCCAGGGAAGGGGAACCAAGCCTTATGATGAATGACTTAGGAAGCTAGGCATGTTTAGCTTGGAGAAGAGAAGATGACATGATAGCAACCTTTCAATATCTGAAGTGATGTCAAATGAAAGATGGAGCAAGCTTGTTTTTGGCTCCTCCAGAGACAAGGACATGAACCACTGGATTCAAATTACAAAGTAAGAGATTCCACTTAAACATTAGGAAGAACTTCCTTTCCTGTAAGAGGTGTTTGCCAGTGGGATAGGCTGCCTCAGAGGGTGGTGGCATCTCCATCTTTGGAGATCTTCAAACAGAGGTTGGATGGGCATCTTTCACAAATGCTTTGGTATTCCTGCACTGTAGTGGGTTGAAACAGACAGCCCTTGCGGTCCCTTGCAAATCTTTAACTCCTTGATTTTAACACCACCATAATGTCTTGACAAAATAAGACCCACCACACTTCACAAAAATGAACTCTTCCTTTCTCATGAGTATAAATTCGATATATTCAAAAGAGACTGGGTACAACACTAGACATTGTTTTCCCATCACTATGAGTCAGTGTTCCGATGATTAGGGAGGGACGATCCCTGGCCTCCTCCCTTGAAAGCTGATGGCTGCCAAGACTGCAGAGTCTCAGCAGAGCTCACTGCTTACCAATCTGGGTCTAACATTTAAATTTGCCACAATGCTGAAAAACATTGGCACAACGAGGCATTGTGGAGAATGCAATTGGTGGCTCGCAGGTGCTTGTCACTCATTTAAAGAGCTATTTTTACCTGCCAGTGCCAGAGAAGTCTGCCAGGACCTATAGAAGAACAATTTGGCAATGACTCCACTGAATCAAGACCAGGAGCAACTCTCTATCTTAATCAACAGGGAATCTCGACTCCTAACATAATGGAGCAACATTCCTCATTCTGATGATAGCCAGATTTTTTTTCCTGCAGCCCTCATCACACTTAGCCAGTATGGGCATGTATATGGGATTTGTAGCACAAGACAATGGGGGATGACAGCTTGGGGAAGGATGGTAACAGTGTCAGACTAATAGATGGGTAATCTGGGCTCATCTGCTCACTCAGTGAAAAAGCTCACTGGATAGCCCTGAATCAGTCCTCATCTTTCAACTTAATACACCTCACAGAGTTGTGAGGATAACACAGTGAGAAGCAATGATGCATTTAAGTCTTTCACTCCAAGTCTCAAGTCAAGTCTCAAGTCCTTGAAGAAACTTTCAAGTCATGTCTGGGAGCCAACTTTATACCCCAACCTGTATTCCAGAATTTCTGGACAGAGTCGAATACAGTCAGTTTTAACCATTTAAGCAGAGTCAGCTGTCCACATTTGCAATTTTGCCATCTGCAGTTTCGGAATGGGGGAATAAGATCCTTCTTACTCCCCCTTCCCCAAGCTGGAGACTTTTGTGCCAAAGCGCACAAAAGGGTCTGCAGCTTCAGAAGTGAGGAATAGGATCCCTCATACTCCCCATTACTGAAGCTTGAAAAGCTTGAGAAGGAAGGATCCTTCCTCCTCAAACCTGTTGCCTGATACATTTGCTGTCCCCCTCTGAGAAGTGCGCCCTGCAATTCTGGGGGAGAATCTTTTTAGAAGGTTCCTCCAATATACAGCGGGAACAGGCTGCTGAGCAGACCTCAAGCCTGCTTCAAGCCCATTGCCTAACCCGTTTGCTGTCCCCCTCTGAGAAGTGCGCCCACACTTTGGGCCAGAGACAGATTGTCATGTGACCAGAGGCAAAAATTGAAGCATTGTTCAGAGTTGTAAGGTTTCCAGATGAATGTGTTATGTGAATGAACCAAGGGCAGCAAGTCAGTCACTAAAAATATATAAGTCTCAAGTCGAGTCGAGTCAATGCATCACTTATGGCCGAGTCGAGTCACTGAAGCAATTCAAGTCTGACTTGAGTCCGAGTTGGTCGACTCGAGTCTACATCACTGGTGAGAAGGGAAGGAGCTACCTGGAACTCTTTGAAGAAAAGATCACTTAAGTTCACAATACCAACATTGCAAGCAACCATCCACTACACAACACAGGATAAAACTAGCTTACACCGTCCTCACTAGGAGAACATCTTCCCCTATATATGCCCGTTGCCCCTGAGACCTTCAACAGAGGCCTTACGGGTCAATCGTTGACCAACAGATTTGACCCTTATCATAAAGCAGGATTTCTAGGACCCACTCTTGGCTATTCTCTTCCTTGGGAGGTTAGAGAGACTGAAACAGCATCTATCTTCAAAAGATTACTGAAGAGGTCTATTCACACAATTCCCACACTGGTAATTATTTTCAGTGCTCTCTTGTATTGATGGCTGAATATTTTAATATTTAATAGTTTATTGTGGTGTTATATATTGTTTATTGGATTGCACTATGTTTACTTCTAAGGTAAACAATTTGGAGATTTTGTGTTATCAAGCAGTATACACAAATATTACAAATAAATAAATAATAAAAAAATAAATAGCAAATGTCACAAAGGAGGGCCCTCTGTCAAGAACAGCTTTTAATCCAGTTTTGGATTTCACTGCCAGGGCATAAAAACTCACAGGCAAGCATATCTATTTCTCAAAGCAAAAGGCTCCGTACCATTTCTCAGAACCTTTCAGAATTCCATTTTGCTGACAGTTCATCAATAGTTCATGTGGCTGGATGCATTTCCATTACTCTGTTATTACCACCCTACTAAAAGAACAGGGCAAATACAAGCCTCAAGGACCTCATAATTTACCCATCAGTACGAGTTATTCCTGAGGTGTTTTGAGACTGTGCCAAGATTTTGCTCAGAAACAAGGTACGCAAGGAATTAAAATACAAAGGCAAAGAAAGGAAGAAAGAAAGAAAGAGTGAATCACTGACTTGGTAGGGTGGAGCTAGTAGCTGTTAGCTCTATTTAGCTGCTGCCTCAGTCTTTGGAACTCAACAAACAAGAAGAAGAACAAGTGTTTTTGCGGGTATTTCAAGGGGGACTTTGCGGAGAAAGCCTTTACACCTGTGCTGCTACTTACATAGGATGACAAGCATGGATGGTGATCGGGTTGTTGCAGTGAGCTGCAACAAGTGTGTCTTGGCATGCTATACCTACAGCAAGTGATAGCTGGGTGCCGTGTTGAAGGAAAAGGTATAGCAGCTTCAGCTCCATATACCTACACTTACAGTTACCAGTGAAAATGAAGGGTTTTTTTGGAAGAATGGAGCAGACTTTTCTGGAAAGGCAAAAAAATGGGAGATACCTATCAGGAGGGCGAGAATTAAAAAAAAAAACAGGAGGAAGATACTTGGAGGAATGTAACACACAGGCCATTTCCGCATGAGACTGTTATAGCACAATGATTCCACTTTCAACCTCCTATGGAATCCTGGAGTTTGCAGTTTCAGGAGGGGCTGGCTGGCCCCTCCTAAAACTGCAAACCCTAGGTTTCCATAGGAGGTTGAAAGTGGAATCATTGCGCTATAACAGACTCGTGCGGAAATGGCCACAGAAGCAAAACTATCAAGAGCCATGGTTTAAGCTTGGAGCTATACAATTGTTTCCAAGCTCTCTCTTGAATCTGTGATTAATCTGCTGCCTTGGTTTCTGCATAAGCAGAAAGGCAAGAGATGAATGAATGAATGAATGAATGGGCACAAGAACAGGGACAATTGTCTCATACTTCTGACGTCATGGACACAACTTTGGAGGGTTCTATGGATGGAAGAGTTATTCTCACTTCCCAGTGGAAATAGTGGTATCAAGTGATCCCGTTGCGTGGAACAGAAGCAGTAGTGTGTGGTACTTATAGGCCATTTCCACACGGGCATATTGCCCATGCTAGAGCGACCTCTCTTGGAGGTCTTCTTCACCGGGGGGTGCGCTAGAGCAGTTAAAAAAAGTGAGGTTCTAGACCTTAAACTGCTCTAGCGCAGCCGCGGGGGTGGCGCTGTGAGTTTTATAAAAACCACCTTCCCAAGTGGTTTTTATAAAACTCAACCGTGCTGCCCCGTGGCAGCCCCCGGTGAAGAACTGCAGAGACGCGGTAGCGTGTCCCTGCAGATCTGCCCGGGGGCGGGCTTCCGGCTGGTGCGCTGTCCTGATTGGTGGAGTGCCGCCGGAAGCCTCCGGCTGCCATTTTGGGCGCCGCCAAACGCCGCCGAGCGCCGCCGAAATTTGGCGGCATTTAGAAGGGCGGATCCGTGCTCTCCTCAGGGACAGAGCAACCCGCTCATGGGTAAGCTCTGCCCCTGCGTGCGCAGCCCTGTTTCGCCCCTCCCCCCGTGAGGAAAGGGCCATAGAAAAAATGTCTTGAGAGGTATGCTGTCTCTTGGAAATGTAGATCCATGATGTAACAGAGGGGCTAATAAGACACATCAAGCCCACCTACCTGCTCCTTCTGATCCACCTTGGAACAAATGATACTGCAAGATAAAGCCTTCAATATATTGCAAGGGACTATAGGGAGGAAACTAAAGGACCTTGGGGCTCAGGCTGTTATTTCATTGGTCCTCCCTATTGAAGAATGTGGCCCTGAAGAGGGAGAAGAATATTAGAAGTGAACAACTGGCCCTACAGATGGTCCCATCAAGAAAGATTTGGCTTCTTGGACAATAGTCTGAAGTTTAATGGAGAAGGATTTCTGGCAAGAGATGGATTGCCCTTAACAGTGGTTGGAAAAATATATTGGCTAGGAGTCTCACAAATCTCATCAACAGGGCTTTAAACTGACTTACGTGGGGGAGGCAGATAATATTGCAGATAGCAAAAGGACACTAGGCACTGAGAACGATGGGATAAGTGATACAAGGCAAAATGGGCCAATGGCACAAGACCCCAAGAGCAGGCAGGAAAAAAAGAAATCAGCTGGAAAGAGCTGGAGACTAACAAAATGATTTCCATAGGGATAAATGTAAAGTACTACATCTAAGCAGGAAAAATGAAATGCAGAAATGCAGTAATGTAGGATGGGTGACACCTGACTTGAAAGTAATACATGTGAAAAGAATTTAGGGGTCTTAGGAGATCACATGAGTCAACAGTATGATGCAGAAGCAAAAAAAGGCCAACACAATTCTCGGCTGTATCGACAGAAGCATATTTCAAGATCATGATTAGAGTTTTACAATTGAAGGGTATAACCTATTCTGGAAAAAAAATAGATGTGGCAGGAAAGGAAAGTAGCATTATATGTTAAAGACAAATTCATTTGTATGGAAATCTACATGAGTGATCAGAGTGGATCAGCTGAAAGCATTTGGTGTAGAAAGAAAGAAATGCAACCTTGTGGTAAGAGCTTACAACAGGCCACCAAATCAAGAAGAGGTTGTGAATTATGCTTTTCAGAACCAGATTTCAGAAATCTCAAAGATGCAAGAATTAGTAGTTATGGGGGACTTCAGTTACACTGGTATCTGTTGGGAGACTAATGCTGCTAAGCACAGGGTCTAAAAAAATAAATAAATCCTGATGTGCCTTGCAGATAATTTCTTATTTCAAAACAAGGGGATTGGCAATCCTGGACTTCATCCTAGCCCATAGAGATCAGCTTGTCACTGAAGTCAAAGTAGTTAGTAGTTGAAGTGGAAGTGACCGTGTAATGCTAGAATTCACAATTGTGGGACAGCATAAAGAAGAGAACAGTCAGACATGGATCTTAAATTTCAGGAAAGCTGATTTTAACGAGTTCAGGTGAATATTAGATGGAATCCCATTGCTCGAGATGCTAATGGCAAAAGATACCCAGTGAGGCTGGGAGGTCTTGAAGAATGAGTTGCTAAAAGCAACATCACAAACAATAACATGGAGGGGAAAAAAGGAAAAAATCTGAAAGGGATAATGTGGCTGCACAGCAATCTCTAGGAGGAAGTGAAAAGAAAAAAGAGTACATTTAAAGAATAAAAGGAAGGACAAATCACCAAGGAAGAGTACACGCGTGTAGTCCAAGCTTGCAGGAACAGCGTAAAGCCAGGTAAAACTCAGAATGATGTGAAACTGGCTGGGCAAGCAAGGAGCAACAAAAAGATACTTTGAAGGCAAGAGAATTACCAAGGGGACAATGTGACTGAGGTTCAGTAAGATGGTAAAATGCTAGCAGATCACAATAAAAAGGTAGAATTATTCAATGCTTATTGGGCTTCAGTTTTCCCCCTAAAGAGAACTGTGTGCTTCCATGTAGGAAAGGGATCTGGATTGCAAATTAAGACTGACAGAGAGTTAGGCCATTTCTGCACGAGAAGGGAGGAGCGGTTCACTGCATGTCAAGACCAGTGTTTTTCTACTCTGATTCACAGAAATGCAGAAACTGTGCTGTTTGCACCCTTCCCTCATTTACATAGTACTACTGTGGAGAACAGTGGTTGCTGCATCCGCAACAGCAAGTCCCTGGACATTCCCCTCCCTCACCCCACCCCGCCATCGCTGATTGATCTGTTTTTTTAAAAAAACACACACATTTTTAACACATTTCTGCATTGCTACATTTGTGCATAGGCATGTATGTTCATTGATACATGGAAAGAACACGTCTTAACAGTCCATTACCAGATCCACTCTCTTCCCGCTGTCTGTTTAACACAGGAAGACAATAATGACGGCAGCCTGTCCTCTCATGGGCGGAGAGAGAAAGGGACAGAAATGTCGGAAGGGACAGCCTGGGAACACCCATAGCCGGCCATTTCTGCAATGTGAATCGATGCTACGCTTTTGCATACAGGCAAAAACTGAAGCAGAACTAGTTTGGGAGATTTACTTCGGAGTTTTTCCAGTTTTCACATACAGCGTTTTCTCATCACAGTGAACTGCAGTGAACTGTTCTAGGAGCTGAAAACGTGCAGAACCACGAGGAAAAGTGTGAAGCTAAAATGGTTCAACGTGCAGACACGAGGGTAAGAATTCAAGGTGACTACGATGTATTGACCTCGTGCAGAAATGGCCTTAGTCAGGAATGACCTAGTTAACCTAAGTGAGTTCAAATCTGCAGGTGAGATGAACTGCATTCCAGAGTGTTGAAGGAACTTGCTGACATACTCTCTGAACTATTTGCCATCATTTTTGAGAAATCTTAGAGAACAGGTGAGGTGTCAAAGAACAGGAGAAGCACAACCATTGTCCTCCTCTTTGGAAAAAAAAGGCAAAGAAGTAAGAGGAGGAGAAGGAGAAGGAGATAATGATGATCCAGGAAACTACAGTCAGCCTGATCTCAACACACAAAATATAGTAGAAGGAATTATACAGGAGTCTTTCTGAAAGTATCTTGGATGGCAGTGATCAGAAGGCACCAGAATAAAATTTAATTAGAAACAGAAATTTTAATTTAATTTTAATTTTAATTAGAAAGGCCGTCCCTCCATTGCAACTGCCACTGCTGTGGCCTCAGAAGGAAAGAAGAAGAGGCAGGCACCAAATGACACCAAATTGGGAGGGATTTCTAATACGCCAGAGGACAAGATCAAAATTCATAGAATCATAGAAATGTATAGTTGGAAGAGACCACACAGGCCATCCAGTCCAACCCCCTGCCATGCAGGAACACCCTCAAAGCACTCCCGACAGATGGCCATCTAGCCTCTACTTAAAAACCTCCAAGGAAGGAGACTCCACTACACTCCGAGGCAGCATGTTCCACTGCCGGACAGCCCTGACCGTCGGGAAGTTCTTCCTGAGGTTCAGGTGGAATCTCCTTTCCTGCAGCTTGAATCCATTGCTCCTTGGCCTGGTCTCTGGAGAAGCAGAAAACAAGCCCTCTCCTTCCTCTACATGGCATCCCTTCAAATATTTAAACATGGCTATCATGTCCCCTCTTAACCTTCTCTTCTGCAGACTAAACACACCCAGCTCTCTAAGTCTATCCTCATAGGGCACGGCTTCCAGGCCTCTCACCATTTTGGTCGCCCTTCTCTGGACTTGCTCCAGCTTGACCATGTCCTTCTTGAACTGGACACAGTATTCAAGATGGGGTCTAACCAAAGCAGAGTAGAGTGGTACCAGTACCTCCCTCGATCTAGACACCATACTCTTATTGATGTAGCCGAGAATTGCATTGGCTTTCTTGGCTGCCGCATCACACTGCTGACTCATGTTCAGCTTGTGGTCTATTAAGACTCCTAGATCCCTTTCACACGTACTGCTATCCAGCCACGTGTCCCCCATCCTATATTTCTGTATTCTATTTTTTCTACCTAAGTGTAGGACCTTACACTTCTCTCTGTTGAATTTCATTTTGTTAGCCTTGGCCCAGCTCTCCAATCTATCCAGGTCATTTTGAATTTTGATCCTGTCCTCTGGCGTATTAGCAACCCCTCCCAATTTGGTGTTATCTGCAAATTTGATGAGCATGCCCTCTATTCCTTCATCCAAGTCGCTGATAAAAATATTGAACAGCACTGGGCCCAGGACAGAACCCTGTGGCACCCCGCTAGTCACTTCTCTCCAGGATGAGAAGCAGCCATTCATGATCACTCTTTGGGTTCGGTTGGTCAACCAATTACAAATCCAACTAACAGTAACCCTGTCCAGCCCGCATTTTACTAGTTTCTTTGCAAGAATGTCATGGGGAACTTTGTCAAAGGCCTTACTGAAATCGAGGTATGCTACATCCACAGACAGGTTAGAGAGCTGGGCCAAGGCTAACAAAATGAAATTCAACAGAGAGAAATGTAAGGTCCTACACTTAGGTAGAAAAAATGGAATACAGAAATATAGGATGGGGGACACGTGGCTGGATAGCAGTACGTGTGAAAGGGATCTAGGAGTCTTCATAGACCACAAGCTGAACATGAGTCAGCAGTGTGATGCGGCAGCCAAGAAAGCCAATGCAATTCTCGGTTACATCAATAGGAGTATGGTGTCTAGATCAAGGGAGGTACTGGTACCACTCTATTCTGCTTCGGTCAGACCTCATCTGGAATACTGTGTCCAGTTTTGGGCACCTCAATTCAAGAAGGATATTGACAAGCTGGAGTGTTCCCAGAGGAGAGCGACTGAAACGGTAGAGGGTCTGGAAGCCATGAAGCCCTGTGAGGAGCATCTTAGGGAGCTGGGTATGTTTAGTCTGCAGAAGAGAAGGTTAAGAGGCGACATGATAGCCATGTTTAAATATTTGAAGGGATGCCATGTAGAGGAAGGAGAGGGCTTGTTTTCTGCTGCTCCAGAGACCAAGACAAGGAGCAATGGATTCAAGCTGCAGGAAAGGGGATTCCACCTGAACCTCAGGAAGAACTTCCTGATGGTCAGTGCTGTCCGGCAGTGGAGTATGCTGCCTCGGAGTGTAGTGGAGTCTCCTTCCTTGGAGGTTTTTAAGCAGAGGCTGGACGGCCATCTGCCGGGAGTGCTTTGAGGGTGCTCCTGCATGGCAGGGGGTTGGACTGGATGGCCCCTGGGGTCTCTTCCAACTCTACATTTCTATGATTCTATGATTCTAAGTACAGAAGTAGATGACAGGACACCTTCCATCCCAATTACCACTGCCCTCACCTGAAGGGGAGATTTAAACACTGTGAGAGCAGGTTTATTTAATATTCCAAAACTTTGGGTAATTTAATAGTGAGGATCAGGTGTTAAAGAAGGGCTCTTGTAAATATTTATTTTGGCTGGAGAGAAGGCAAAATTGAACCAAACTTAATATGACAAAAGAGAGAACCAAACAAAGTGTAGCACACATATCAAAATAAACTCTCCAGAGTCCAAAGATAGATACCATTTTAACTATCGCTCAGTTTTGCTCCACATAGTTAGTAAGTTGACTGCATTAAGATGCAAATCATGTATTTACAATGTATCAAGTTATACAGGTTAAATTTAATACAGTTCACAATAAACCAGAGTGATTAAACTTTGATTCAACCCCAAAGATCCCAGCATTTAGCCTCTCGTGATTAATTCCAGGAACAACTGGCTAGTAAAATAATACCAGCATATTTATAAAGAAAGTGTTAGCTCATCTGTTACTTCATGTCCTCTAGGAAACCAAAACAACAATATGGGCAGCAAATGTATATATGTATAAGATGATCAGGCAGCTTTGACTCACTGGAACTAATAATAAACTTTGAGACGCAACTCTGAGTGGGTGGTTTTGGGTAAAAAGGAAAAGGGGCCCTTGCGGAGTAGTAAGAGAATATGCCAAAGGTTATTTTATTATTTATTTTCTTCCATGAATTTTTGAATGTCTTCCACTTACCAACTGCTGGGGCTGATTTGCAATGAAATAATAAAATACTAAAATACTACCTTAATATAGAAAACAAAGGAAAATTCAAAAGAACAGGAGCAATCTCTGAACATGTTCAGTCCTGTGTTTGTGTTGTTGTCCCCCTTCCAAGGATGTTTCTGCAGCCCCCAACACACACACACACACACACACACACACACACACACTCCTTTTTTTTCTGGGGGAAAAAATGGTGATCTGCCATACCCTGAAAACCTCTAGGAGCTTCAAACAGACCACAGAATTCCACACCGCATTGTTTAACATTTAAAAACCCTTTTTTTTTCTCCAGAAGCAATTCATTTTTGTTTTTCACTCCATTTTAGGACAGGACTTTTGGGAATTTGTGTGGCTCCCAGGGGTTTCAGGACAGGAAATTGGTTTCCAGACCTGTTGGAAGTTGTCAACTCCTGCTAAAAAAACCCCATACAGTCAGCCTTCTGCATTTGCAGGTTTGACATTCATGGATTTTCGAGTTTCTCCAACACCTCGTCCAACCTCCCACCTCAGGTGCTTCTTTGTTGGGAGAATCTTCCCTCTTGGCAGCTCCAATCAGGCCGTGCAGCTCTTTAAAACGCTGCCTGCAGTCCATCTCCTCCTCCACCAGCCACTGCCTGGCCAGCCAAGGACAGCTCAAAGCCTGGTTTCTCAGTACGGCAAACCTTCTCCCCCAGCCCTTCATGCACCCAAGGAAGGGGATGAGCAAGCAAGAGGAAGTACAGAACCACCATGTCAATCATCTCCTTTCCCTGACCTGGTTTAGACCCTGGGTGCCCACTGTCCCCCCCATGCCTCAGCCCCCCTCCCACATCACTAATTTTGATATTTGCAAATTTTTCCCTTTTGTGAAGGTCCTCTGCTCCTAATCCTAGCGAATGTGGAGGGCCAACTGTATATACAAACAAACAAAAACCCTGCATCAATCACTAAAAGATCAGCTGAAAAGTAATTTAGACAGTATATAACCTATGTAAAAGTCAATAATTAAAGAGCTGCATACCCTCCCTGGAATAAGCGTTCAGTCTCTGAGTATTCCTTGCCTAAGAAAACATTATGAAATTCATGGGGTCACTTGAGTCAACAGATGACATGAAGACACATCCATGCACGTCATCAACAACATACTGATAAGACCAAGCCTAAGGAATGCCACGGGTCAACTTTCTCACTCTGGTGCCTCTACATCTGCTGGACTCCAACTCCAGGCAGAACTGTTGGTCTAACACAAGCAGAAAGTCAGATAAAGGGATCCGCTATAGGCATGCTCGTGAATGCTCATCAAGCTGGTCTTCTGGTTGGGCTATTAGTATGGCTCCCATGGAGGCATCCTCTGGCTCAAGACCTGATGGCATCATCAGTCCATGGCAGCCTCCAACCTCCAGAAGTGGTCTGGAGGCAGGACTCTGTCCACTGGCCCCATCCCTATCTAAGGCCATTTCCACACTACTATTCCACTTTTCAATATCCTATGGAATCGTGGTCATATCCTAAGGCTAAAAAATATTGGAATGATATACACAATATGATATGTAAAATATTGAGGGTTCAAATAGATAAGAAACCTGAACTGTACTTATTAAATATGACACATGTGTTAGATGGAACTATTGCAAAGAAATATTGGCGAATAATGCTGTATATGATTACGACAGCCTGTATTGAATATGCAAGGCTATGAAAAACTGAGCAGATATCTGCAATAGAGCAATGGTGGGCAACTTTTATTAAAAATCAGAATGCAGATATAGTCTCTTAGAGATTAAAAGGAAAATCAGATGGTGATATTAACAAAGAATGGCAAATTGTTCTGGAAATGGGTTGGGTGTTGACAGGTAACAATTCTTAATTCATGGTAGCATGAGTAGTTAGAAGTAAAAATCAGTGGAATATCATGGAACATGTAAAGTAGGGCCAAAGGGCAGGATCTATCTTGTATGTTAACAAATGTAATGTGATGCATAATGTTGATATGTCAATGAAATAACAGTATTGAAATCCAGAGAGGAGTGGAAGATAGCGGTAATAGTTCGGTAAAATGTACAATGAGAAATGTTGTTTTATACGATGTAACCACAATAAAATTAATTTAAAAAAAATATCCTATGGAATCCTGGGGTTTGCAGTTTAGGGACGAACCTCAAAGGCAGTTTAGTGTTGAAATAAATAAATATAGTAATAACAACAGTGGCAATAACAGCAACCAACAATAAAAATGCTGCAGTGGAAGCATCAGTTGTAGTTTAGTGGGGTTTGTGCAGGTGCGTATATGTGTGTTTACGCATGCACGTAGACCTCACTACCTTATTTCAGATCTTGGTCAGATTGTTACCTATAGTCCTTTTATTGATATCTTGTTTTACCCCCTTATTGACTCCTTTGAGTAATGGCAGGTGAGTGGTGCCAGAAATAAATGCAGTAACAACAATAACATAAATAATGCTTATGATGCAGTGGCAGTTTAACACAGTTTCTGCAGGTATGTGTGTGTGCACATGTTTGTATGCATGGTTGAAGACTTTACTGACTTCTACCTGTGCATTTGGAATATTCATTTTGAACAGCTTGTTTTGACTGAATACAGAAGAAGAAAAAATATCCAAAAGCAGTTGCATAACAAGCAAGACTAGTCCTTCTTTCAACACTGGCAAAAGAGAGAATATTCCGTTCTATTTGTTACAAAGAATATCCATAGCTGCAAAATTATTTTGTAGACCAATTCATTTGCAAGCAAAAAGCTATGCCAGATTTTTCTCAAGTTGCTTTCACAAGGAGTATTAGAAACCTTCTCTTTTTTTCTCCCTCAGCTAACTGTAAAAGAGGAGCTCTCAAATCCACTATCTCTACTTATCAGACTGGTTGCTGGGGATTTGATCTGGATTCTATCTTGACATCTCCACTGGGAATTTATGCAGAATAATAAACCCAGATTTGCTGACAGTAGGCAGAGTGGCTTCTGGCTTTCAGGAGTGACTACCATAATAGAATAGCTAACGTAATCAAATCCAATGCTAAAGGAAGCAGAATTGGCACTTCAGTTTGCACTGATAGGTTTTTAAAGCTTAAAAGAAATAATCCAGATATGGTGGGAACAATCTGAATATATGTGGCTACCATAGAAAGACTTGGTTACATCTAACTGAACATTCTGACAGTGGGTGTCAGGGTCTCCAGCAGAAGTCCTTCCTGGAAAACTGTTTATCTGAGATCCTTTTAAAAGGAAGACATCATTGAAAGGGGGGAATTTACCACTGAACTATAAACCTATCGTAGTTAAAATACATTAAAGTTAGAGACACATGTTATATAGATGTAGTTTCTGTGTAGTATATCTACCAGATTACTAAAAACAAGGCATGCAGCCCTAACTCTGTACATCAAGGTTGTTGGGGTAACCTATCTCTTATTTGTCAGGTCTTGGTGACCTGTAGTCTAAGGCAACAACTGTGACAACCTTAAATTCTTCCCAGCAGCTACATATAAAAACAAATTCTTCCTTTCATTTTGATGTTGGAGTTTACTTAATTGAGTCGACAGCTGTATTTTACTCAGTGTTTTGAATGCGCATTCCAAGTCGATGGCCTACTGTTATTTTTATAGGGAAATAATGAAAACATATTCTCCAGTGGCAAATCGTGTACCAGATTTTCACAGGTTAGCAAAGCCACTTCAAGAAAGTGTTTAATATTAAAGAGTGCCACAATTCAAATAATTTAGCTAGCAACTGTAAAAGTGGTATTTGTACACTCTTGGGAGAGAAAGAAGGAATCAGACCAAACCTAAGCATAAAAGATATTTGAGTAATTTGGCTCTGCACCTGGAAAACAAGGAACTGGTATCAATTGCTGCTGGGTCTATGTAGCTGGCAGGACAGATAAAAGCACTAAACTTTAGCTGAGACTTTCTCAATGAAGTTCCTTTAAGACCAGTACCGATTTCACTCAGATTGCATGATTGGATTCTCTTAGGCAGAAAGAATTCTGAAAAACCTTTCTGTGCTAGTTCTGCTTTGCTGAAGCCACAAGGTTTTTTCTGAGCTCCTATACACAAGTACTTACCAAAACATTAGTTGAAATCCCATCTTTCCTTGCTCTTTGACCTGCCTCCTGATCTACTCTTCACTTCTGACCTCTGGCTTTCTACTAGCTCATTTCAGACTGCTATCTATAGCCCAGTTCTTACACTTGGATAAGGTCTCTGAAATCTAAGCTCCTGTGTAGGAATGAACATGTGATGAGTTCTAGTACAGAATGATCTGTCCCATCCCATTAGATGCAGTGAAAAATAACTGGATGAGCCATGCTCCACCAACGGTCCAAGTCTTCACATTTGCCTGAACCTGGAGTGCATTCTCACCTTGGCACTAACTTTCTGTGATGGAGGGATTGTGTACTCCTGTGAAGCAAGAGGCTATGCTTCTGGTAGGGTGTCCAATGTCATACAAGCTTTGGCTGAGCAGCCAGACTAAATGTACCAAACAGCTACGAGGTAGCAGCAGTAGTGGGAGGTGACACTGGCAAAGGATCTGTGTCAAGTCAATGGCAGTAGCACCATCGCTAACACGTGTTAGCACTGCCTAGAAGGAGGCACGGCAAACCCCTTTTGAATATCTTTTACTGTGTAAATGCTATGATGTGACAATCCAAAATGAAACAAGAGAAACTTCCAGAAGATGAGACTCCCAAGTTTGAAGGTGCTGTGTGAGCTACTGGGGTATAGTAGAAGACAACAGCAAATAGTGCTGTGGCTAATGATGCAACTGGATTCAAGCCAGAAGGAAGTCCAGCTGGTGACATGCTCAGAGGGGAAAGGAAAGTATTTCACATAAAGGTCCAAAACAAACTAATACCACTGTCAAGAAGGGCATTCTATGTCCTCCTCATATTATTTTCCAAGCAGCATTCAACATTTAGTGGGTATTAGGCTTACCTCCCTTAGTTTTTTTTTTCTAAAACACTTTTTATGCTTCTGCAGCCCTCATCATTTCCCCAAGCATTTTGACCAGGACTGACCCTGTCATTGGGAAGAGTAACTCAGGTGTCTCAGGCTGCAAAAACTGGATGTCATGAAAGGGCAGAAAAAAATTACCTACTACATTATTATTATATTTCTGCTGTTCAGCATGGCTTGTATGATCTTTTGCTTCATGTACAAAAAATATTGACAAACTGGAGTGTGTCCAGAGGAAGGCAACCAAAATGGTGAAGGGTCTGGATGCCTTGCCCTATGAGGAGCAGCTGAAGGAGCTGGGGATGTTTACTCTGCAGAAGAGAAGGTTAAGAGAGGACATAATAGCCATCTTTAAATATTTGAAGGGATGTCATGATAAGGAGGGGGCGGGCTTGTTTTCTGCTGCACCAGAGACTAGGACAAGGAGCAATGGATTCAAGCTGCAGGAAAGGAGAGTCCACTTGAACCTCAGGAAGGACTTCTTGAGGGTCAGAGCTGTCCAGCAGTGGAATCTGCTGCTATCTCAATGGAGTGTGGTGGAGTCTCCTTCTTTAGAGGTTTTTAAGCAGAGGCTGGATGGCCCTCTGTTGGGAATGCTTTGATGTGTGTTCCTGCATGGTAGGGGGTTGGACTGGACAGCCCCTGTGGTCTCTTCCAACTCTATGATTCTATGATTCTATGAATTACCTGTGCAGCTTAGGGCATCATGCACATGGGTGGCACAGGGCATCTGCACCTTTGTTTCAGATAGCAAAGGGTCTTCAGCCAGGGTGGATGTTGATATCTCCCTCATGCTTTTAGTGGCTCTTGTTTTAATAATATTTTATATTGGTTTTCATTTAAAAGAAACACTTCAAAGCAGTTCACAATAAAAACAGATAAAATAAAACCAATGGCTAAAAATCACAAAACAATACAACAAATATAACCAGTATAATCATTAATTGAAAACAATTCCCTAAAAACAAATGGTAACTGCAGTACCAACAATCAGACAAATAATCAGGAAAATACTTGGGCAAACATATAAGCTGATGGGATAAACACCCAACAGTCGGAGCTCACCTAACCTCAAGGAGAACATAATTTCTGATGGCAGGCACCAGAACTTCTTCCTTTGCAGGACAACCAAATGAATCTCCTTCAATTAGCCAGAGAGGGTGACTGTGCGGGAAAGGCTTAATTCTCAGGAGAAGCCTAGTGAGACCTGCATATCAACTCCAATACTTTATTCTGTTTGTTACCTTAATGAATGTTAGTGTTTATTTTTATTAAGATGGGACAAATCCAGAATTTTCCAAATCTGAATCTGTATCCGAATCCCTGGAAGGTTCTGGGAATCCACGACTCTCACAAAGCTCGAATCTTTCGAATCCTTTTTTCAAAAAGGGTTTAAAAAGCAACTTTTTCAAAAAAAAATTAAATTTTTTAAAACTTCTTTTAAACAGAACTTTTTCTAAAAAAAAACCCCTATTTTTTGGTTGGTGGATTTGAAAAAATTCGGTTCGCCTATTTTTGCACAGGGATTTGGATTCACAAATCTCAAATCCTTCCTGAGGATTCAAGGATTCGGTTGGCCCATTCCTAATTTTTATAAATACTGACTCAGCTGAAAGAAAACACACCACCATAGAATTGTAAAGGGATTCCAAATAGCCATTGAAAGGCTTCATCCTTTTACAGAAAGGTGGTGTTATAAAGGGGAAGGCAGAGCTGTGTGGAAAAGACAAAGTGTCTTATCAGATTGGGGAACTGCCATACCAATCTGGGAGAGAGAAGGAAGCCCTGTCACAGTGGGTCATTCCTAGGAGGAAAAAAAGGGAATGAAGAAAGTGAAGTGTTTTTGTAATGTACAGAAATAAGAAGAAAAAGGATAATATGGGAGAAAGAGAAAGAAAGGAACTGTAGAAAAGGAATGCTACTCAGGACTAGAGACTGAAAGGCAGCATGGTGTAGTAGCCTGAGCATTGGACTATGGATGTTGGAGACCAAGGTTCAACTTCCTGCTTGGCCATGGAAACTGACTGGGTGACCTTGGGCACCTCACACACTCACAGCCCCAGAAAACTCCATGATAGGTCATCTTAGGGCCACCATAAGTCAGAAACAACTTGAAGGCACACAACAACAGCAGCAGCAACAACAACAACATGCCAACAATAACAATAGCAAGAGACTACCTGAGAAGTGAACTCTATGATGGATGAAAAGGAATTGGAGAAGGAGTGGCTTTTGATGGCAAGTATAGCTGTGCTTCAGATGGTCACAGGGTTCCCACCAAATGCTACTCAGCCCTGGAAAGTTCTATACATGTCTGTGCATAGGCACAGGATCCAATTATGTGAGGAACAGAAATCATGAAGAAGAAGTGTTACACTAGCATAGTGCTTCAGCAGGAACTAGATATAATTTGCAAGAATGTGTAGAAATACTTTCTCTATTACCTTATTCTTCATCATGAAAAAGTAAGTCCCATTCAAGAGTGTCAAATGCCTTGGAGGCATCAAATGAAAGAACTACCCAGGAGATATATCATCATCATCATCATCATCATCATCATCATCATCATCATTATTTCTGAACTGGATTATGTTAAGAAGACAGCTGACAAGAGCTGCTATGTGTCTACTTTTAAGAAAACTAAATGGACAGTATTGTATATAATTTGGCCCAAATTGTTAGAAAGAGTAGCAGTGAAAATGTTGTGATCTTGATTCAGAGCTGAAAAAGTAAGATGATCCCTATATTCTGAATTTTTTCCCAAGTTTGGGCATAAGGATTATGCATGATGTTTGACAAGAAGGTGGGAGTGGTTTACTGTCCAAAAGTAAATATGATTTCTTACAAGTAAATATGGTGCAAGTTCACTTTCAAAAGTTCCATGAAAAGAGATACTGGAACCAGGAATTCTTGAAGATTTGACAATTATTTTTAGTTTAGTTATAGGCCATTTCTGCACTAGAGTGGAGGAACGTTTCACCACGTATCATGACCGGTGTTTTTTACTCTGACTTACCCCGATTCCTATCTGCACGCCCTCTGGTTTCTATCAAAGTAAAGTGGAGAAAATTGTTTGTAGCTTCCGCATCATCAATTTTCATGGAACTCCTATTCCCCTCCCTCACTCTGCACCACTGCTGCTGATTGGTCAATTAAAAAAAAAAGTTGAAGAAACTGTTGCTACGTTTTAGCGCAAGTGGTGTGAATCGATGTAACACTTCTGCATGTAGGAAAAAATGCAGCAGAAATAGTTTGGGTAGTTTACATTGGAGTTTTTCCGTTTTTACAATACATCAGTTTAGCGTCAATGTTAACTGTGCTAAGACCTCAACTTGTGCAGAACCACGGAGGACAGAACGACATCAAACCAGTTTAACATGCAGGTGTAAAAGCAACAATACAACGCTACTGCGATGTATCAGCCTTGTGCGGAAGGGGCCATAGCCACACATTCCATCCTTTGTAATCCTATGTCTCCTAAATGTCTCCTAAATATAGTTGGTCCTCCATGTTTGCAGGCTCAGCACTTGTGGATTTGATTATTCACAGGGATTTTTATTTATTTATTTAATTTATTTTAAAAATTGCTTGCTCTATTTGCCCGAGCCATGGAAAAAATATGTTCTCTCTAGGAATTTCTAGGTCTTCCAATATGCTTCTGTGGTCCACTTCTGCTAGAAGTGCCCGGCACTGCTAGGTCCTCCAATTCTGATTCTTCCAATGGAAGTTGACCATAGAATCACACAAACTTCTAACCTCTCTGAAAATAGAAGGCTCACTGTATATTCTTCTGAAAATTATTTGAACTTTCCTTTTTCTACGTTTATTATTATTTTGCTTGAGTCTGATCTCTAGACGTTTAAAGTGCCACACAGTATGAATGAAATTTTATTTTTTTATAATCATTTTATTAAAAATTAACGAATAAAACAATTAATTTTCGTTGTTATTTCTGTTGACATATTCTTGATACTTCCAATCTGATCTGGATTTCATTTTCAATATCTCATATCTTAGCTTTATCATTGTACTACATTTTACAGCTATTTCACATGTTAGAACTTGTATTACATTCACCATTTTCCAGCTTCATGATAACAACCGCAATCATCTCAATCTTTTAAACACATAGTACCATGAATTACAGACTGCTATCACACATCACCCAGCAACTACCCACAATTTGCCATTCTTTCTGAGTTTCATCATCTGATTTCCCTTTTAATCTTTGAGAGACCATATCAGCATTTTTATTTTCAGTAAAAGTTCCCCACCATTGCTCTATTGTAGGTATTTGCTGTGATTTCCATACCTTTTCATATTCAGTGCATGCTGAAGTTATCATATATAGTAATATTCTCCAATATTTCTTGATATTAGTACCATCAACTATATTTGTCATATTCAACAAGTACATTTCAGGCATCATAACAAATTGTACCTTCAATATTTCACAAATTTTGTTGTGTATTCCAGTCCAATATTTCTTGACCTTTGAACATGTCCACCACATATGGTACATAGTGCCCACCTCTTTCTGACATTTCCAGCAAAGTCCCGTACCTGTGTTAAAAATCTTTTTTAATTTCTCTGGAGTTAGATACCATCTATATAACACCTTATAATAGTTCTCTTTCAGATTCTGGGCCACCGTAAATTTATTTGTCTTGTGTGAACGAAATTTTCAATAATTTTATTTTATACATTTATTCTCCTAATTCATTACCCCTTGATGTAATTCTAGATTGTGACTCCTCTCATTATAATTTTCAGTTTAGAATTTGTATTCCTAAATACATAATATTTCTGAGTTAACACTGTAAATTAATTTGAATTTGTAATTCATTTCTTTCTTTCTTAGAGTAGTCCTTTCCTTTGTGGGCTTTTTTTTTTGTGCTCTTCTAATTTTAAAAAATTCTATTCAGAGTTTTTGTCTCAAGTCTTTCTTTTTAAATATAAATCTTCTTTACACAGTGCTCTCTAATGACACCTTTCATAACATTCCATATGATAATAACTGGTAAAACTTTCCTAATTTCCTTAAAATGATCAATTATAGACTGCTTAATTTTCTTTACTGTCATGATGTTGGGTGCAGTAGGAGTCATCCTGATAGAATGGCAAGGAATTTTGTGAGCTTTAAGAGTCAGAGCTATGCAGAACATACAGGCTTCTGTAGCCTAGCATTAATAGGCACACTTAGTTAACTACGCATTCTTCTAAGAGAAGATCATTGGCACCAAGCAAGTACAGCTTCTCATTTACTTCTCCTTTCCAAACTCCCATAACTTATTTCACTCCTCTGAGACAAAGCATTTTCCCCCTGTCCCACTGATCCCAAAAAACTGTTGTATGCAGCCCTCATGCACTGGATAGTGCAGGCCCTCTTTCACTGGGAAAGGTCATTTATCTCCAGGCTTGCAAATTTTCAAGTACCTTACAGAATGAGGGAGAATATTTAAAATGGAATGAAGAACAAACCCCTAATGTAAGGTGCTGCACTCAGGCAGAAAAAATGGAATGCATAAATATTGGACTGGGGACACATGGCTGGTAACAGTATGTGTGAAAGGGATCACACAGTATGTGTGAAAGTGGACCACAAGCTGAACATGAGTTAGCAGTGTGATGCGGCAGCCAAGAAAGCCAACGTGATTCCTGGTTGCATCAATAGGAGCATGGTGTCTAGATCAGAGGAGGTAATGGTACCACTCTGTTCTGCTTTGGTCAGACCTCATCTGGAATACTGTGTCCAGTTCTGGGCACCTCAATTCAAGAAGGATATTGACAAGCTGGAACGTGTCCAGAGGAGGGCAACCAAAATGGTGAAGGGTCTGGAAGCCATGAAGCCCTATGAGGAGCAGCTGAGGGAGCTGGAGATGTTTAGTCTGCAGAAAAAAAGGTTAAGGGGGACATGATAGCCATGTTTAAATATTTGAAGGGAGGTCATGTTGAGAAGGGAGTGGGCTTGTTTTCTGCTGCTGCAGAGACCAGGACAAGGAGCAATGGATTCAAGCAGCAGGAAAGGAGATTCCACCTGAAGCTCAGGAGGAACTTCCTGATGGTCAGAGCTGTCTGGCAGTGGAATATATTGCCTCAATGGAGTGTGGCAGAGTCTCCTTCTTTGGAGGTTTTTAAACAGAGGCTGGATGGCCATCTGTTGGGAGTGCTTTGATGTGTGTCCCTGCATGGCAGAATGGGGTTGGACTGGATGGCCCTTGGGGTCTCTTCCAACTCTATCATTCTATGATTCTATATAGGGGTAAACATGTGCTATTGGAGGGATCAGTAGTCTGTAGGGCAAAATGCTTCTGCTGTGCAGATATAATTAGACATAATGAAAGATTGCTTTGTTGAAGAGACATGTGAGCCATCTTTGCATTTAGTTCTTATTTCTGCATTGTTTTCTAATTATAGTCATCCCTCTACAATTGCTACGGTTAGGGGCACAGCACCCCCGTGAATGTGGAACAACCGTGAATAACTCTAGGCCCTCCCAAACCATATTTGACAGAAAAAAGTATGATCACCATATTCAACCCACTGTGGATTCCTTTGCGGCATCAGGGTTCCTTCACAAGGCAGAAGTGGGGGGCTCTATGGCTCCATGCCACCTCCATGGCTGCCCCACACCGTTTTTAATAAGGACATAGAAGCCTCATTCACAGTTTCTGAGTCTCATGAGGCTTGCAGTCCCTATTAAAAATGGCATAGGGAGGCAGCAGACATGACAGCAAATAATCCATGAATAATTAAATCCGCAAAAGTGAAACTCGCAAATGTGGAGGGCTGACTTTATATATCAGCAATTAACTGTCATCCTGCTGTACTTGCAACTCTGTTTCATTTCAGCACATTCTTAATTCTGGTTTAGCTAGAATCTAATTGGATTAGACACTCAGAAGTACCACACTGGGTTGTCAGAATATTCATTTTCTAAGTATGAATTTGAGGTTAATGATCTGTAATCTGTTGTTACAGGAGTGCAGTCTGACACCATTACAGATGCAATTATTGCTTTTGTATTTTTGAGGACCAATATTTCAAAATATTTTTTTTTAATGTTGTTAAATATTGTTTGGAAGTAGTCAACCTTTGTAAAAGATGTCCTTTTAGTCGTTCGGCATTTTTGGGTTGGGCAAATGGCCACTCAAAGAACATACTAGAGGTAAGCGACCTATTTTTCTTTGCAGTAGTGTCTGTGTATCACACACGTGGGAAAGAAAAGCCATCTTACCAGGAGTTAAACTGGGGGAGGCATATTAGGACAGCACTGACGATTGAACTGCTCAGTTGAAAAAGGAATCAGTTCTGGACCATCTTGACCATGTAGAAGGTTGTGTACAAGTGACCACCTTGCACAAGTCTAGGATTGAAGCCCTTCGTACAAGGTCAAGACGAGGCAGTTTTGCCAAGTGATATGCCAAATGCAACCATTTTAGAAAGAGCTTGAGGATCCAGACTCCCCCTTTCCTGGATCCAGAATGGTAGACAAATAATCTTGAAATTTGTCTGAAGACCTGAGTCTGAGAGATGGAGAAAGCCAAGGCTCTTCTTACATCCAAAGAATGTAAAATGTGGTCCACAGAAGGATTTGGGGAAAAGATTGGTAGAAATGCCTCAGATGAAAAGAGGACACTACTTAAGACAAGAAATTAATGTCCAGACAGAGAACAACCTTGTCCTTCAGTCAAATGAGGTATGGCAAGCGAACTCTCACAGTACACAGCTAACAGCTTCATTGTGTTGTTGTGTGTGGCAAATATTCTAGTGAAAGTGTAGCAAGTGGTTCAAACAGTGACTTTTTAAAACGAGACAACCACTACTGTGAGACTCCAAGCTAGTGGTTTAGTTGGTTGTGAAAGATATAATTTCTGAACTCCTTGTAGAAACTTCTTGACCTCTGACAACATACAAAGAGATGCAGATGGTTGTGAAAGAGAAAGGAAAGCATCCAGGGCTGTTAAGTATATCTTAAGGAGAAAGAGAGGCTCTTATCCAAAAGAGATATTAAGACAGGAAACACCTGGAACAACAAACAATTAGAAGAGCTGGAGTGATGTTCAGTAGAATATTTGCGAAAAGATGTCCACATGAACACTTATATGGATGTTTTACAAATTTCAGTTAATATTTCCACAACTGTTAACAGTTGTGATCCCTTGAATCCTGCAAGTTGCCAGTTTAAATGTCTGCATATCTGGATATAAGATGGCCATGTTGTCCTTCCAGATTACATTTTTCCAAAAGGAAAGTTTGAACATTTATAGGAGGACCGGAAACCATACTTGTTTTGTCCACCAAGGGGTTAAAGGGATGCAGTTCATTCTGCCCCTGTTGATTTTTGTGACAATCTTGTCCACCAGTGGAACTGGTGGGAAAAGTACAGGCCTTTCCCAGAGACCTCTTGCTCAAAGGGTTTGAGTCAGACCCAGCAGTTCTTTCAATAGTGTGCTTTCTTGCTTCTTCATATACCAGGCCACTGCGGTGATGACTGAATGCAAATCTACTGCTCTTCCTCAAATGAAAGGAAGAAAGGTCTGTCAGGTTTTGACAACTGTTCAGAAGTAACATTAATATTGCTGGTTTAGTTTGTGCTCCTATTGTGCCCAAATCAATTTCTGCAGGGTGTATTCTCCAGCCTCGAAGTCAGTGCCCTGAGCTCAAAGAAGAACATACTATTTCATTGACCAACCAAAGACAGAAGGCCTAACTATTGTGTTTATCCCAGGCTTGGCCAAGAGATGGGTTTCATCTTAGCAACCAACCACAGAAACTCCTCATCCTAAGATCCCGAATTCAGATCATCACTGATCCTCTAGAACAGAACTTTCCAAACTTTCATGTTGGTGACACACTTTTTAGACATGCATGATTTTGTGACACAGTAATTCAGTTTTACTAGCAAACTGGAGGTTAGATTAACCCCTTATGAGAGATACAGACATATACGTAAATTGTAATAACAAAATGTATGGGGACACAACATATCTCATGAAAACTTTTCATATATTTTTAAAAATATATGATTTATAATTATAATAATGTGATTTATAATAATATACATTTCCAAGATTGTAGGTGACACACCTACACACTTCAGGCGACACACTAACGTGTTACAGCACACCGTTTGGAAAGCCCTGCTCTAGAATGACTGGTCCAAGATCAACCAATAAAATCCATGCAGGATAGAGATTCAATTTAAGTTTTCCCTGTTTGACACACTAACTACCATGCACACTTAGTTCTATCTACTGTGATTTTCTCCATTCAATTCTGAAATTAAACATTTGCCACCTTGATGATCCGCCTATGTCTATGAAATATGCAAAGAGCCCATCCTCCACAACCAAAATTACCCACAAAGTTACAGAAGACTTCCCCACTCTCAGTGCACAAATGAGGCTCTCATGGAAAGAGGATCATAATTTCTTTGGCAGTGTTTTCCTGTTGCAGGTCCTCGGTTCATCCCAGGAACGGATTTTCCCCACTGCCAGCCACTCTCCTTCTTCAGAGAGCTAATTATAGTGACATGTCCCAGGAATTAAAATGATGCCAATGCTGCAGTCCAACTGTATTAATCAATAGCGTGAAAGACAGGGCATTATGCTGGAGTCTCATTACTAACTGAGTTGCATAATCAAAGTACATACCAGCAGGGAAGCCGTTGAATCATAGTCCACCATCGATGACATCCAAACAACAGATTACAGAGCCCTGTCCATTGAATGTGTAGTTTCTCTACACTGAACAGGAGAAGGGGAAAAAAACAGAAAACCCAGAAGGGGTAGGCATTGGTTTCAGTTTTAAACTGCAAGAGGGTAACTACAGAAAGAAGAGATTAAGCCAAAGGCTTGTAATAGCAGGGTGGGTGGTCTTGTTGGAGATGGAGCTTCCCAGAAATACTCTTCCAAAACTGGGGCAAAAATGCTCAGTGGGAGAAGCACGGTGGTGTGTATGTGTGTGTGGACATGTGCATATAACACATATACAGTTATACCTCAGTTAATGAAATAAATGTATTCCTGAGCTTTACTTCTTTAACTGAAATACTGGGACCAGAAGTAGAAGTAACATGGAAAGAACAGGAATAGGTTCCTACCCACCAACAAAAGAACAGTTCAACGTGTTTCAGCCAACTTTTCATTCAGAACTAACATTATGCATGTGAAATGAAACAACCAGGAGAGGTAAGGCCTGCATATGTAAACAACAAAACATTTTGAATCTTCTAGAGATCGCTTGAAAACATCTTCCAAAATGCATCCAGGATTTTTTTTTCTTTCAAACTCTCCACTTTTCTTATGATTTCCATTTTGGTGGCAAAACATATGCTGGATCTATGCTTGTTCAACATGCCAGGGAAGCTGGTGAAGCAGGCTGATCTGCTTTCCCCAGTTCTTTCTGTTTTGTCCTCCACGCATGCTCAGTAAGTGATTCTGATGGCAGCTGTTTTACCTGCCTGTTGTATGTAAATCCATGCAGCTACAGTAGGTTCTCTTGGACTAGAACCTCATTCCTCCCTAATTCAATCTTTACTGCATTGCTCATTGCAGACACACTGCTGCAATCCAACACTGGAAACCCTTCTCCCATCTTTCTTCTCAATGTCAATGCTAAAAAAATATTTCCCAGCTAGGGAGAAGGCAAGAAGAGGCAGGTTGCTGCATCATCATCATTATTTTTTTAGCCAGCAGGCAAACACCTTTCTATTTAGACAGGACTTTGGCTTTTAAGTAACTGTACCAGAATGATCGTTTTAATGGGAGTGTCTTGTGCTGGTATCTTTTTACTATGTTTTCCTATGTTTTTAACTGATGCAATTTAGAGTTCTCAAAAGAATTGTTTCTTGTTTTTAAAACTGTTGTGTCAAAAAGGTCTTTAGTGCACTTTGTTTTTAACATGATCTGAGTCACTTTGGTTCCTGCCACCAGGAGAAAAGTGGGATACTAGATAGACAGACAGGCAGTGATGTATTTAAGTCTTTTATCCCAAGTCTCAAGTCAAGTCTCAAGTCTGGGAGCCAACTTATAACCCAATCTATATTCCAGAATTTCTGGAAAGAGTCGAACAAAGTCAGTTTTAACAATTTAAGTAGAGTCAGTCTTCTACTTTTGTGATTTTTTTCCATCTGCAGCTTTGGAAGTGGGAATAGGATCCTTCTTTTTCTATTTGCAAAGCTGGAGGTTTTTTCAGAAGTGAGGAAGAAGATCCTTCTTGCTCCTCATTACTGAAGCTTCAAGACCTTTAGAAGGAAGGATCCTTCCTCCTCAAGCCCATTGCCTAACACATTTTCTGTTCCCCTCTGAGATACAAACCCGGCACTCTGGGCACGAGTCTTTCCTTCTGCTCTTAGGAAAAGTTTCAGAAAGATCCTCCCATATGTAGCGGAGACAGGCTGCTGAGTAGACCTCAACCTGCCTCAAGCCCATTTGCTGTTCCCTCTGAGAAATGTGTCCACGCTTTGGGCTTGAGACAGATGGTCCTGTGACTAGTAGGCAAAAAGAGATGGAAGCGTTGTTTAAAGTTATAAAGCTTCTGGTTGAGTGTGATATGTTACTGAACCAAGAGCAGCAAGTCAGTCACTAAAAATATACAAGTCTCGAGTCGAGTTGAGTCGAGTCGAGTCAGTGCATCATTTATTGCCAAGTCAAATCCAAGTCAAGTCAATGAAGTGACTTAAGTCCGACTCGCGTCTGAGTTAGTTGAGTCAGTCAGTCTACATCACTGCAGACAGGGAGACCGGCAGCCACATTTGTTATGAATGACATCTGAACAATGGATCAGGGAGCTCTCTCAGTTGATGGGGGGGCAATTTTTTCCTATTAGTAGTCTGATTCCAGCTTTGTTCTCAGCTCTGCCCCCACATTTCTTAAGTCTCTCTGTCTCTCTCTTATTCTCTGCTACTGACTTTCAAGATGCCACCCCTAACAAGGCTCCACTCCTTCCCACTAGCCTCTGATCTACAGGCTTTAGCTTACAGGATTTGCCCAACCAAATGATGCAAAGTGTGAAGCAGCCTTTACTGATATCCCTCCAAAGAATTACAACAAAATAAATTTGGGCAGAATGAGCAAATGGATAGCCAAATCAGGCCCACAACATTTGGCTTCCTGAGGAATACAAGAGGCCACCTTTCCATACATTTCAGTTCAGAATACAAACAGACTGGTAGTTAAATCTTATTTCAACACTGGTGATGGGACCACGTCCTTCACTATTAAAGGAAGAGCATGGCAAGCAACGTGACACACACAGATTTTGCTGCTGCGGCCCACCTACTTGCATCTGCCGCCTGAGGCAGTTGCCTTTATTAAACAGCAGGACTGTTCCTAGCTCTGATAATGTCTGTATCTGATTTTTATCAATATGTACGTAGCATTACGCATGTGTATGCAGAAACGTGGTGTAGAATTCAGGCTAGCAGATGTCAGCAATGGGGAGGTGGGACTAGTTAGCAAGCTCCCCACCACCACCATCTTGAAGCCATCTTTTTCCTGCTGAAATGCTCAGGCTACAAATAAAATGACATATCTGGGGGCGGGCATAATCAGGTACCTGGCACTGCCAGCTGACAAATGGTGGCTTACGCAGAACAAAGTGCTACTATAACTCTAAATTTATCTGTGCCACCATCAAATCCCAGATGGATCCAGAGACTCAAATACTGCCAGTCTCTCTTTCTTACACCCGTATCAACTAGTATCCAAAACTGAAGGGGAGGGAGGGAGGAAGAAAGCAAATTGTACAAGCAGTTCAAAAGCAAGCATTGGAAAAACACGTTGCTGCAGCGACTAGATTTGTTCTGTTCTTTCCATCACTCTTTTAAAAATATTTCTACTTAGATCATGATACAGAAGCAAGTGTTCTGCGAGATTTCAGTGCTTTATTTTATACACACGCTGTATAAACCTGCCTTTCTGTCTTTGGAAGTGCTGGAAGCTCAAGAAGAGATGCCAAATTATTCTCGTCAACTCACCGCAACACATTATATTTATTCATGCATTTTCAGAGCTAAAAAGGTGCCCAGACTTATACTGCCCTGCACAGACAGCACCATTGCAAATTTTCAGCTGAGACTGGCAATTGCTGGCAAAAAGCTCTACAATAGCGATTCCTAAACTCTGGTCCTCCAGGTGTTTTGTACTTCACCTTCCAAAGGTTCCAGTTGTCTTGGCCAATGATCAGGAATTCTGGGAGCTGAAATCAAAACACTTGGAAGACAAGAATTTGGGAAGCACTGCTCTATAACAAGGCTGAAAGTAGAGAATACCGCTTTAGAAGGACAGACAGTCTAAGAGTGTAAAATGCAACTTGCTGCGTTTGCCCAGGTCAGGCCCAATTTGTGGATATATTCAAAATTAACTTTTTCAAAATAGCAGTACACATTGGTATCTTTCCCCCCACAAAAGGCAAACGGACACACTTAGAAATAAATAAGCACAAAATAAATAAAAACAAATACAATTGGAATGCCAAAGTCAATAATTCCACTTCTTGCTCCTAGGGATATGTTTTCTCTCTTAACTTCATTTTTCCCCCAAAGCTTTTATGTATTTTTCCCACTCTCATTTTGTATTAGGTTGCAACACTTCACGTGGGTGTTAGTGCATGAGAACTCATGCATATTTTGGGATACACTTCCTTAATATATGCACTTTTAAATGTATTTTCCTTATTGCATGGGTTTTGTACTTATTCTTCCATTTGGCATGAGTATCTTCGTGCAAATGTTTAGGAAAAAAACCCCACTGTAACGACAAGCTGAGGTTTTCCTTGGGGTAACTCATCCTCAGACCCAGCACTTGCATCATAGAAGTTTCACTCACATGTCTTTAGGGTCAATGTGAGTTTTATTTATCCTCATAAGAGTATCTAAAGAGCAGAAGGTCAAGGTTCACGAGCAGATGTGAGGAAAATGCAACCTCTGAGCCTTATGAGATCCTCCACAGCTGTTTTGTGGATCCCAATGGATCCCAGCCTCATGCCACTCAAATTTTTATCCCTCTGTGCCCTCTGGGGGCCTTTCCACACTATACTGTTAGAGTGCTATTATTCCACTTTCAACATCCTGTGGAATCCTGGGGTTTGCAGTTTAGGGAGAGTCATTTAGAATTCTCAGCCAGAGAGCTCTTTGGCCTCAGTAAACTACAAACCCCAGAATTCCACAGGATGTTGAAAGTGGAATAACAGCACTATAACAGTGTAGTGTGGAAAGGCCCCAGGAGGTAGTGGATTTTCCATATGGGGGACGTGAGAGTTATTTTAGGCCAGGGTTTGAGGAACTAGGGGAATAAAGTTCAGTATCTCGAACAGTGGATTCAGGCTTTGATAGCTCTTTTAAAATTTAGACTAAACAGCAGAACAGATTCATTGTTCCATTGACATTGGCTGCTACCTGCTCCTGGTCTCACCACCTGCACTGCATGCTTGGATCAATAAGATGAGGTGGAAGGAACGCTTATCAAATTGGCAGATGATTCAAAACTCGGAGGGGTAGTTAACACACTGGAAGATAGGAACAGAATTCAAAAGGGCCTCGATAAACTAGAAAACTGGGCTGAAATTAATAAAATGAAATTCAACAGAATTCTATATTTAGACCACAAAACCCAAATGCACAGGTATAGGATGGGGGACACTTGGCTCAGCAGTACTACATATGAAAAGGATTTTGGGATTATTGTTGCTCATAAGTTGAACATGAACCAGCAACGTGCTGCTGCAGCAAAGAAGATAAATGATTTCTTGTTGTTCTGTGCCTTCTTGTTTCTTTTCCAGCACTTGGTGACCCTAAGATGAACCTATCACAGGGTTTTCTTGGCATGATTTGTTCAAAGGGGGAGGGGGGTGTTCAGCCTTCTCTCAGCCTTTAATACTGAGAAGTATGTGACTTGCCCAAAGTCACCAGATGGGATTTGAACCCTCAGCTCCAGATCATAGTCAAGTGCTCAAACCACAACACTACATTAGCTTTCTAAATGTTATCTTAGCCTGCATTAAGAGAAGCACAGTGTCCATGTCAACAAAACTAATAGTTCTACTGTATTCTACATGGTCAGGCGTCATCTGGATTACTGTGTTCCCTTCTGGGCAGTTCATTCTAAGAAGTATATGTGTTACCCCAAATCATGGGTGACTCAGGGGTCCACCCATGATGCCAGTTCCTCCACATGACAGAGGGGAATTAATTAGCTCAAAAATTAGGAGGCCTGCAAGAGGGGAGGTGACTTAATGGCATCTTTCCACCAACATTTACAGAGGAAGGAGGCAGCATTCCAGAGGGCAGGGAAACACCAAGTACTGAAAACAACAGCCTCATTGGTACAGCAGGAATTGGAGTGATAGCACAGGAACCCAACAGTGAGTGGAAAAAACAATGGGCTGAACATATGCAGCTCCCTTAGTCATTCCTCATAAGACTTGGTTTCCAGACCTTTGATCATCTTGGCTGGCTTCTCTAGACATGTTCAAGCTTGGATGCCTTCCTAAAACAAATGTGAAAACATTAAAAAAAAAGTATTGGCAGATTTCAACCATTCTAATATCTTTTGGAAATCAAATTGTTCCAAGAAGACAAAGTCAAACAAATTCTTCACTTGCCTTGGAGACAGTTTCATTGTACAGAAGGTGGAAGAGGCAACAAATGAATCAATTAATTTGGATCTGACCCTAATAGAAAGAGATGAACTATTTGTTTGTTTGTTTTGCTACATTTGGAGTAAGAGAAAGATCAAGGAAATGGTGGGACAACTATATAGAGAACATGATGAAATGCTAACAGAGGACAGAGAGAATGCAGAACTATAGAATACCTCTTCTGCACCAGTCTTCTCCCAAAAGACAGTGAAAACAGAATAAAACATGCCGTAAAATGACCGCAGCCAAAAATAGGTAAAGAGATAGTAAAGGACTACCTACCTGCTCTATATGAATTCAAGTCTCCAGGCCAGATGAACCGAATCCAGGAGCATAAAGGAACTTGCCACTGACAATAATCTTTGAGAATTCCTGGAAGACAGGAGAGGTCCCAGCAGACTGAAGAAGGACAAACGTTGTCCTCATTCTTCTATTCTGCTTCAGTAAGACCTTACCTACAAGACTATACCCAATTCTGGGCCCCACAGTTCAAGAAGAATATCGACAAGCTGGAAGGTGTCCAGAAAAAGGTGTCCAAGATGATCTAAGGACTGAAAACCAAACATTATGAAGAACAGCTAAAGGAGCTGGGTATGTTTAGCTCCAAGAGGAGAAAACTGAGAGATGACATGATAGTCATCTTTAAAAATCTGGAGAGATGTCACGTAGAAAACAGCAAGCCTGTCTTTGCTGCTCCAGAGACTAGAACATGAATCAATGGGTTCAAAATACAAGAAAAGAAGTTCCACTTAAACATTAGGAGGAACTTGTTTTTATTGTAAGAGTTGGTCAACAGTGGAACAGATTGCCTCAGAAGGTAATAGATTCTCCATCTTTGGAGACCTTGAAAGAGAGGTTGGATGGACATCTTTCAAGAATGCTGGAGTTGTGTATTTGGCACTCCATTAACTCAGCAGAGGGGAGAAGAAAGGATCTTGCCCTTCCCAGCAGAGTCAGATAAAAGCAAACTGTTGCAGCCTCTGCCAGCTTATGCGTTCTTTCTCATTAATAACTTGGTCATCTTGACTTGTGGTAAAGTTCTGGGGATGTGGCTATCTGAAGTGCCAGTAAAGCAGACTGAAACAGGCAGCTAGGCAACCGGAATAGCATCTCAGGAAAGAAATCCAGCCCAGTAAGCTGGTGGTTGAGAGAAGAAAACCAAGCGTCTGCGGGTAGTCACATTCTTTCAGAGACAGCCTAGCTAGGAGCTAAGGATTAGAGTCCCTTAGTCAGTCAGAGCATGTGACTGTTTTGGGAGGTTTTAGTTCTCAGCGGAAGCCTAGTGAGAGACAGAAGAGTATTTAAGCCCTAGTAGGATTTGGTCAGAGAATGTGACCTAGATTGCAGGCGTGAAGCCTTTGGTAGGAGTTTAGCCAAAAGGCAGTCATATGATACTTTATATATGATAGTCTAAAGATCCAATTGAACTGTTTCTGAGCTGGTTATATTGTCTAAGAAGTGCACCAAGGAAATGCATCAACCTTGATCTGCATAGGAAGTCTAACATGCTACTTTATTTTTATTGTTATCTTAATAAATGTTATAGTTTATCTTTGTAACCACTGACTTGGCTGACTGGTATACAGTATATAAAGTAACAGAGAAAACATGCTACCATAAAATTCTTAAGTGGTTGTAAATAAATATTGAAAACCCTCATGCTTTTACCCAAAGGTGATGTTATAAAGGGAAGGCAGAGCTGTGTGTATCAGATTGGGAACTGCCTCCCCAATCTGGGAGAAGTAAAGGCCTGTCTCCCAGCTTAAGTGTTCTTTCTCATTAGTAACTTTTGCCACCTTGACCATACTCTGATACTGCTTGACCATGCATCCTGGTTTTCACCTGTGAAGTGTTGGAGGTTATGATACCATCAGTTCTGAAGATGTTGGAATCTGCGATGGAATGAACTGCACTGGGCAACAGATGTTATCACAAGTAGAAATGGGAAGATTCCCATCTCAAACCTCAAAGAGCCACAGTCAATCAGTAGGTCCTGCAGTCAGCCCTCCATATCTGTGGGTTTCACAGATTTGATTATTCACGGATTATTTGCTTTTACCACTGCTGCCTCCCTATCCCATTTTTAATAGGGACTGCAAGCCTCGTGAGACTGAGAAACTGCCAACGAGACTTGTAAGTCCCTCTTAAAAATGATGTCGGGCTGCAGTGGAGGTGGCCATAAACCCCACCAGCCACCCACTTCTGCCTTGTGAAGGAACCCCGATGCCTCAAAGGAATCCGCAGTGGGTTGAATATGGTGATCCTACTTTTTAATGTGTTAAATATGGTTTGGGAGGGCCTAGAGTCATTCACGTTTTTTCCACTTTCACGGGGTCTTGTGTCCCTAACTCTAGTGAACGTGGAGGGATGACTGTAGTGAGCTACGCTGGACCAGTGATTTGATTCTGCACAACACAGATGGACAAAGTGTGCTCCCGCAGATATTGTTTGATTCCCAGTGTTCCTCATCATTGGTTACACTGGCTAATGCTGAAGGCTAATGCCCAAGCCTGGTAAATAAAGTAGATTCATAGGTAGCATTTACTTGTGAGCTTTGAAAATTTGTCAGATTACTATTTATAGAATCCTCCAACCGTTAGTATAATTGGCCCTGATGTCTGAGAAATTCTGTTAGGCCAGACAAGGTGTTCTCCTCTACTCCTTTGACTAGAAACCTTGTAGTTGATTTGCCCTTAACATAACCACTTATACACTGCCAAAACATGAAAAAGTCATCTCCAGAAAAGAAGACAAATCAGAACATGGATTTGTATAGAATATTCATATCCAAATGTATATGCATAGAGCCTAGTTTAGAAATAGTTCCTAAAACATACATTAAAAACACAACACATTTTATCCTTCTGGAAATGACCATGACCAGTCTACATGTCTTGCTGCTTGGTAAACTGTCCGTGTGCTAAGAGCTGACAGGCAAGTTCAAGACCTCAGCTGATCTCCCTGTAGAGTTCTTTGTCTTTAAATCAGACCTAGACATGCGAGACTTTCAAACAGTGAACTTCTCCCTGTAAAGTAGGATCCACAGTCATTTGACTTCCCTGACTGGGATGTTTATTGCTATTGTCATATTTATTTGTTCCTTGGGGGACCTCTTCTGCTTCAGATGGGAGAGGAGAGTTAATTTTCTATTCATTGTTGGTTAAAGACGTTACTGAAATATTTTGATCAAAAGTTTACTTTTATTTTATTCTTAGAATTGTTGTATTTGTATTGACCTCCATGAGCTGGCCAGGGAGAGCGTTTTGGCCAAGAAGGAAAGAACAACATTACAGACAATCCTTCTGTTCTGGTCTCTATCTTTACTTTGTTTTCTTGTCGGAGGAGAGAGGCCTTTTGTTTAAATGTGTCGTGAGTACCACTTTTCAGGGTTCAACTCTTTCTCCAGGTCTCTAGTGCATTCTTCTTCCCCTGTCTGTTGTTGAGAGGAGGCTGAAAGGAGTTGTAGTTAATCACATTTGGCGGGTGCCAGGTTGGGGAAAGCCGCTTTGGAAAAGATACATCTTGTCTGCAATGAAAGCAGTGGTGGTGTTACCTGTTCTAAACAACCAAACAATATAACACAACCTTGGGGAAAATTAGCTGGAGCACTCACTTAAGCTAGCGAGAGGCAGGGTAACTTAGCAGGATCTTGCAACCCAGTGTCTACGGGGTCAGGTCAGTCAAGCAGCCAGATGGGTTTAAAGCAATAAAAATGATGTTTTATTGAATACAGACAAACGTTAAAGACACCACAGCCACACAGATAACTAAGGAATCAGAAATTGAGTTAGAGAGAGAGGTTTTCAGAGGGAAATGGGTGATACGACACCTGTCTCATAGTCCTGGATTTTAGGAGAGAAGCTGGGGATGCGGAGAAGAAGCTCAGCTCGATTAGCTGAGAGGAGCTCGAAATGGCAGCAAGGCGGGATGTAACTCTGGAGCAGGTCGAGCGATCCGAGCAATACAAGGAAGGTCTCAGAATCAGGGGTTTTTATAGGGTGAATTGTGACTGCAGGCTATGCCTTACTTGGGGAAAACAATAATGAGTTTTGGGCGTGAGACAATGTCTCGGAAAGGTCACACTTTGCATGATGGAATCAGAGCTGATTTAACAATAGTGTAACCAGTATGCAAATGCGCAGCGTTTACCAGTGGATGGCACAACCTTTGTCCAGTAGCCTGCTCGGGGCAGGAAGCTTTTGTTAGTATCACACATATGTAATGAAGTATTTGCTGGAGAGGTCCCTGAAGCGACGAACCGGCTGTGTCTGGCCTGCCTGGGTGGAGAATGGAATGTCCAGCAATTATCGGCCGTGCCTGTTTGTGTGCTTGTCTAGTGGCCTCACAAACACGTGGAGCGGGATGGTGGAAGAGAGCCGAATGGTTTGATATCAAAATGATATCTGGGGGTGTCCCCAAGGAGGTCTAAACTGCAGTAACAGTGGGCAACTGTGTGAGAGAAAGGAGCCTATTTTCAGCCATGCAAACCAAACCAATGCATTGCCAAAAGGCTGGGAGTAGTGACATGACATCATTTTTGGCCATTAATATCTTGTCCTGACTGGATAAGAATATTATTTCTATTACTGGAGGCTATATTACATCTCCAATCTGATTGGCCAGACAGAGTCTGGGATGAACTGGACCAGAAGAAGGCAGAATGTGTCAACCTCCTTTGTAACACAATGGATGTTTGGTGACAGTTAGACTGTTCCTACCTGATAACTGCCCAGACCAAACTGATAAAAGAGAATGTCTGCTCTAAATTAGGCTAAATATCTTTCCTGTCTCAATATACATCTGCCCCCAATGCATAACAGATGACTATTACGGATGTTTATAGACATAGTAGCCTATACATCTGTCGTTGCCCAGGATTTTATTTTCTCATAGGTAATACTTGTTAGAAAGATTTGAGATCCTGTGTCTCTAATTCCCCAAACCGTCTTGTCCAGTACCTGTAACTTTTCCACATATTCCCCAATCCACTCGGTATTTGGAGTTGTTAACATACAAAGGTTCCTGAAACAAAACACTGCCTTCCTCCTTGCTGCTAGGCCTCATCTCCATAACAACCGGCCTATTCTCTGGCTGAGAATTCTAAAGGCCCCTCCCTAAACGGCAAATCCCAAGCTTCCATAGAATCTTCTTATGCAGCCAATCATACAAGATCTTTGCCTGACACAGCCAATCATATGAGGTCTTCGGCTGACACAGACAAACAGACAAACTTGGACTTTTATATATTGGATAACAGATGCTCCTACATGTGTATAGCAATGCCTGCATACTTATCCACAAATACCTGTTTAGAGAGGTGTATGACCTGAATAGATGAGATTTTATTTGTTAGTGGATAGATAGCTAAGTCATATAGTGTAAGAGGCATAATTCCCTACAAGTCAAAGCATTTATGAAATGAATTTATGATGCCTTACATGGAGTGTAATGTAAGTAATGCGCCTAAGACACTGAAAATGCTATGTGTTTCCCTAAGGGGAGTGTATGCTTGTATATTTACGACTGCATATCATAAATAGTCTACAAGACTAACAGAGGTCCTGCTCAATCCCTCATATAAATATTTTGAGATTCCAATATTTAACATGAGTAAATGAGGTGTTGATGCTACCTCTGCCTGTTTGGATTTTATCATGGTTCATGAGTTAGAAGCCCAGGAGACCAGATTCCAATAACAGGGCCCTCCAAACACATACATATTAGCTGATAAATGGTAAAGAACCCTCAGTCCATCAGTCTAAAGAGATAGGGATGGAGAATGACATCAATTTCATAGTACACTTCAATATAGTTTTAAGGTGCAGCAAGAGGTTGAAGCTGAAAAGATTCAACAGGTAGAGCATGAAGTGAGCTTGTTTTCTGCTGAATTTGAAATTACAGGATGACAGATTCCACCTGAACAGCGGGAAGAACTCCCTTACTGTAAGGGCTGCTCAGCAGCGGAAAGGAGTCCCAGGGGGTGGGTGGACTCTGTTCTTTTGGAGATCTTTAAATACAGGCCAGAATCTTTTAGGGATTCCTGAGCTGTATATATTTCTCTAAAGCAGCGGGATGGGCTACGTGTCCATTGCAGTCCCTTCAAACATTATGATTTTAATGCTGGACATTTGGAGCAAAATGATGAAGCCATCCTAATTCACGTCCTACTGCCCTATTTTGTGTTTTCATTAAAAAAAAAAATATTAAAGAAAGTCTTAGGCCCTTTGGCACAAGGCTGATACATTGCAGTAGCATCGCATTGTCACTTTTACATCTTCACGTTAAACCATGGCTCCATACAAGTTGAGGTCTTAGCACAGTTCACACCGACGTTAAACCAATGTATGATAAAAATGGAAGAACTCCGATGTAAACAAGCCAAACCGTTTCTGCTGCATTTTTCCTACATGCGGAAGCGTTACATTGATTCACATCACTTGCGCTAAAACGTAGCTACGGTGTCTACATTTTTTTAAAAAAATTGACCAGTCAGCAGCAGCGGGGTGGAGTGAGTGAGGGGAATAGGAGTTCCACGAGAATTGACGACGCAGAAGCTACAAACGATTTTCTCCACTTTACTTTGATAGAAACCGGAGGGCGTGCAGATAGGGATCGGGGTAAGTTGGAGTAAAAAACACTGATCATGACATGTGGTGAAACACTCCTCCACTCTAGTACGGAAATGGCCTTTGTAAGTTTTAACTTCAATTAAATTGCACTTATTCTGAGCTAGTAGAAAAGTATTCTTCATTTCACTTCAGATAGTCCCATTTTCTGTAGATGATTCAGTAAAGAAATTCTTAGGTCTCTTTCCGTTGCACACTTCAGCCAGTCCAGTTTTTAGAATAAGGATTCTTTCAGTCAAAATGAATGAGTGCAAATATTCCTTTAGTTCATTAACCTAACAATACAAGGTTAAGAGATTTGCACAGGTAAGTACTGAGCCAAGAGAAGTGCAGAGAATAATGGGGATGTCAGATATATGGCCATTTCTGCACCACACTGCTATAGTGCTATTATTCCACTTTCATCATCCTGTGGAATTCTGGGCTTTGTAGTTTCCTGAGGCCAAAGAGCTCTCTGGCTGAGAATCCTAAATGTCCTTCCCTAAACTGCAAACCCCAGGACTCCACAGGATGTTGAAAGTGGAATAATAGCACTATAACAGCATAGTGTGGAAATGGTATATCATCTGTGTTAGAGATAACATGGATTAACTTTGAAGTCCCTGGCTCCTGCATGCAAAATGTGTACTCCACCATAGCTCTTTGTAGACCATGCTTCTTTACTGGGAAGAGCAAGTAGAGAGGATTGAGCTATGCAGAAAAATGTTCTGCCCATGCTCAGAAGGCTCTCAAATCAGTCCTGATTAAGAATTCTCCACCCTTGATTCAGCAACTGATCTTTCTAGCTATCTACTTACTGCTGTATTTGCAGTGGCCAGTGCTCTCCAACTGAAATACATAATTTCTTCTTCATTCTTGAATAACAGTATATTTGAAGAGTTAATAAAATACAGTCATCCCTCCACATTCCCTGGAGTTAGGGGAAAAGTGAAAAAAAGTTAATAACTCTAGGCCCTCCCAAAACATACTTAACACACAAAAAAAGTTATGATCACCATATTCAATCCACCGTGGATTCCTTTGAGGCCTCAGGGTTCCTTCACAAGGGAGGAGTGGGGGGCTGGTGGGGCTTACTGCCACCTCCACGGCTGCTCCACACCATTTTTAAGAGGGACTTACTAGCCTCGTTCACAAGTTTCTCAGTCTTACAGGGCTTGCAGTTCCTATTAAAAATGGCATAGGACAGCAGCAGAGGTGACAGCAAATAATCTGTGAATAATCAAATCTGCAAAAGTGAAACGGGCAGATCTGGAGGGCTGACTGTATATGTGTTGGTGGCTGAGGAAAGAAGAGAGAGATGTAGATGACTGACCAGTTGGACCAAAGAGGTTGCAAGATGAAGTGCCATGTTTTGAGATAACCACTTCCAACTGAAAAGGTTCCAAACATGTTGGAGTCCCCAGTTTCCCAGGCAATATTTATATGGCTTTACTGTCCATGTAGGGAAATAACTCAAAGCAAGCATTTTATTCACATTTATTTAATCTATAGCTTGCCTTTCTCCCAGAGTTGGATCCAAGGCATCTCTAAAAGGACAAAATGAACTCTTTTAAAGGAGAGAATAGCAACATGTGCTCACCTAACTCAACAGTGACAACATCAACATGCCATTCTCTGTAGATCCCATGGCCCCAACCAACATTATGATGAGTGAGTTAATCTAAGTTAAAAACTAGCCTCCCAACAATTCAATTATTAGTAATTATAAGAGTGAATTAATTGACTAATTCCCAACAGCTAACATTGTCGAATTAATTTTTAAAGCTAATATTGCAAGCTCTGGTAACAGCTACAAATTTATCTACAACTGATCTCTAACTGGCTCTGCTGAAGTTTGGACCTAAAGCAACAGAGATCCTTGCAGTTTTCTCTTTTCCTACCCACCGCCCATAACCTCAAGGATCTTACCAGTGCTGTCTCAGAAAGCCCTCTCCCACTTTCCTACTTTTTTGAAATGACAGGAATATTAGCAGGAGTACATTAGATCTCACGTCTTTTTTTAGTGCTTCACGCATCTTACCAGCACTGCTGAAGAGGACCATCTTTTTTCCCCTAGATGACTTATATTCAACACTACTGGTGTCTGTCCCCAGTGTCTCTGTTGTTGTCTCCCCAACACTTTTTTTGAAGCATCCGGCATAAGACAGCGATGTGCATGAAGAGTGACAGATGTGGAATCTGCGGTGGAGAATAAATGTGGATGGTGACTGGTCGAGGGGCAGAGAGGAGGGAGGTGCTGTGCTGACGATGAGGATGAGGCGAGGTTGGTACCCCTTCTTTCTAACAAAATACCCCACCAACATTTTGGCTTGAGTTGCTGTGAATAAAAACTAAGCTAGAAGGAATAAGTTATAGAATATATGAGACAGAGTAGGTGTTAGCTATTGTTATCTTCTAGATCAGAGCTTTCCAAACTTTTCATGTTGGTGACACCCTTTTTAGACATGCATCATTTTGCGACACAGTAATTCAGTTTTACTAGTAAACCGGAGATTAAATTAACCCCTTATAAGAGATATTGACACATACAGAAATTGTAATAAAGAAATGTATGGGGACACAACATATCTCATGAAAACCTTCTATATACTTTTAAAAATATATGATTTACAAATAATGACATACATTTCCAAGATTGTAGGTGACACCTACACATTTCAGGCGACACACTAATGTGTTGTGGCACACCTTGTTCTAGATGTTAGGTATTACCTTTGTTAAAGCCTTTGGGGCTTAATTCTTTTAAGCCTATACATGGTTTTAAAGGACTCTTTTTAGCCTTTCAATGTTGTTTTAACTTGTTTGAGTTGTTTAATGTGTTTATCTTGCAATAATTTCCTCTCCATGACAGGTACAGTTCCACTGTGCCTAGGCCCAGAAGCAGAGGAAAGTCCATCCCAATGGCCACTGCCCTGGCCTAGGAGGGAGAGAAGAACAGGCAATACCTGCTGGACTTAACCCTTTCCCCAACTGCCATCCCCCTTCCCTTGTGCTGAGTGGCAAGAGACTGAATAGGCTAACGAAGGGGCCTGGGACTGAACCTGATAATCTGCATTTGGTCAGTCAGTTTTAACTGACCTGGCTGACTGGATAGGGGGCTGTACCTCTTCACCAACAAGGTGAATAAGGTCATCTTCCAAAGGACTCAGTTTGCTGACATTGGATCTTATTGGGTGAGTAACCACTGAGTCAGAAGGTTTTGCCCCACATGAACCTGGAACTCTGCCCCACTCATCATCATCCAGGTACCTCATTTTAACCCAATTACTGTTGTTCTGTTGACTGTTGGCAATAAGTTTAGGTAGAACAGAAACTTCTCCCTCTACTTGGTTCATGGGCAGTGAAGGTGACCTGTGGTTTATCTCTACTGAGACAACCTGAGTTCTCCCATTTTTAACTGTATCTATACTTGCTACACCCCCTGGCTCAGCTACTATCTGACAGATCTCCTGGACATCGCTTTCTATATTGGCATCTATCTGCTGCAAACAAGTAACTTGGCTCTCTTTAGCGACAACTGACATCTTTGAGGAGATAGATGGTTTATGCTCTAAACAATTTCTCAAAAGATCTAACCTGTCCAGAATCTCTTTTTGAACAGGAGTTGGCCAAGATCAGAATGAATTTATGAGGGCTTTCTCTTCTAGATTAAATGGCTCCATCCTTTTCTTAGGAGTCTGACAAGTATCCAAGTTAGCTTCACAAAATTCATTACCACAGGGGTCCAGACCCCTAGAAACTAAGTGGCTATCATTATACAGATCCACCTGAGACCCATTCAGATCAACCAAATTAGCAGTATTATGAGCAGATATAATATCCTTACCCAACCTCATATTATAAAAACAGTATATTAGGGGAGAAGGGGGGCTTGGTTTTCAAAAAATCTTACAATATTGATTCCCAAATTTAAAAAAGCATCCTTAGCCTTATATATTGCGTTGGCAATGGCGCTATTTCTAAATGTAATCGAAGCACGAGCTTTAAGACCATCATAATAAAAATATTCCGCTAAATCTACATCCTTAAATTTTAAAACACCTGGTAAAACTTCATTAATAACATCTAAAAAACGTAAGATACGATTATGTAGTGTGAGAAACCCAAATGGCTTAGAGCAGTGGTTCTCAACCTGTGGGTCCCCAGATGTTCGTGGACTTCAGCTCCCAGAAGCCCTGAGCATTGACCATAGTGGCTGGGGCTTCTGGGAGCTGAAGTCCACACACATCTGGGGACCCACAGGTTGAGAACCACTGGCTTAGAGTAATTAACAAAAAAACATTTTTGCGGAATCAAGACCAAGTTCCAGTCAGAGTCCATAGTTTTATGTCTTGTCGCTGCATCCTTCTGGAGAACTTTGGTATATGAGTCTGATTTCGCTGCCGTAGGTTGAACATTGTCTGTATTAGACCTACAGTTAGGGCGGAGGACTTCTTCCCATGGGTCCAACAACTCTCCTGCCCTGGAAACCTTATCTGCTGGGAGAGTCATAGAAGACCCTAGATGGCTGCCTACATCAACTGACTGCAACGACTTAACAATATTGTTATGCACACTCTCCTTTGCCTTCTTATCTTTTTTCTGATTTTTCAAACAACTTTTGTGATTTGATTTTTTGAAAGAGAACGTATTGTCCAATAATTTAAACAAACGCACCCAATCTCTTTTCCTGTAGCATTGTGAGTGGATAACCTTCTTGCTTAAATTTTTGATATTTTTGCTTTTCTTCTGTTTTTTATATTCTCCCTTTAACTCAGCCTTAGTGTTTTTTGAAGAATGGGTCCTTGGGGGTTGTTTTCTTGACCCTGTCGCAGGCAAGCCTCCCCCACTAAGGCCATTTGGTGACAGTCTTCTCTCGCCCATTGGATAGTTTTCAACTACAGCAGTCAACAGTTTATTACTTTCTGCAAGGAGATTTTTAACAAGTACAAGTTCCTCATACATCATAAGAAGCCCCCCTTGTAAAAGAATAGAATTAAAATCCCAATCCTCTGTCTGAACGCATGAAGACTGCAACTTAACATTTGAGCCATTGGGCACACTGCAGCCTGCAAGATCAATAAGCTGTTTTTGAGTAAACTCTTCTATCCAAGCAGCATTCTGAACAGTTTTAATATCAGAAAAGGACGGGGCTTCAACAGGAAAACTCACCTTTTATGTAACTTACTTGTCTCTATGTGGGACAGGTGGGGGGTAGAATCATGCAGAAGGTTTGGAGTCCTCTCAAATGACCAGTGTGCATTTTCTGATGCTTGACAGGGGTCAGGTGACTGTGCTTTCTCCACAAAGATGCAATTTTGCTCCGCAAAGCACAACTCAGATGCAAGGTTGAAAAGAACTGGCTCTGCAGCAGGGATCTGTGGCACTTGTGAGGGTCCTTTAAGATCCAGAGTCCAGTCCAACGCTGAATTTGCAGCCCTTCCCTTGTGTGCCTGTCTTATGTAGCCTAAGGGCAGGGAACTGTCACATTCACAATTTGCAACCTGCTGAAGAGTAGGGAATAAATACCCTAAATAAATAATTGACTAACTCTTGTTTAAACTTTTATTGATTTTAATCTGGAATTACTTAAATTACGTATACTGTTTAATCTGTTTGCCACTCTGAAATCTCACAGTAAGAAGGTGGGATAAAAATCTTTTAATCAATGAAAAATAGGTAAATCTCTCCTAGCTAATATTTTCTGAGGTCATGAGAGGTTGGGGTAAGGGTGGAGAAGCACAGCACTCTGCAGAATTCCTCATTTTTTTGGCCTCCAAAGTTCCTCAGACTAAGACTGGCATGTCTTCAGCCCCCAGGTATTTTTCATACCTGGAGGTGGCTTTTTTCAAACGGGAAATGGCCAGGAATTAACTTCCAATTAATTTCCTGTTGGCAAAAAGGCCTTTCCTGGGGCTCACATGATCCAGAGAGGTCCAAAAATGGGTGAAACTTTCCCTACGCCCCTGAGAGGTAATGGGAACATTCGGAATGAAACAAGATTTTCAGTTCTGAGGGGAGGGGGAAGATTGCAGCACTTCCAAATTTCTCTGGAGTGATCATTCGTCTTCTTCACCACTACCCACCTCTGTTAAATCTATACATCCAGAAACTCTCACCTTTTTCTAATGTTATTGTATCCAATCATGTTTCTACTCTTGTTTCTAGCAACCAGGCCACGATTAGTTGTTCTAGTTTCCTGATTTTTCTGAGTTGAAGTGTGTATAGCATTTTCTGCACGTGGAAGTTAAGACGGGCCAGGGCGTCCTGTCATGGAGGTCGTCCGCACTTTGGATCAGACAAGGTTCGGACTATTTGCCTTAGTTCCGCACCTAAGTCCAACCCAAAACACCCCCAAGTGGTCCTCCAGCATGCTATGTGAAGACCGGAAAAAATTGGTGTTTCAATTTTCTGGAGCGTACCATTTCGTTCCTGCTCAGTTGTGCAGATACGCAGATTTGCACCCATGTGAGCCTGAGATTAGCGGAGGGAGGGCTGTGGGCACGGCCAGCTTCAGCGGTTGGTCCAGACCCACAAACCAGAAGCTGCCATTTTGTAAGCCTCACCAGTGCAGATCTGAAGACCTCGCACTGCTCCGCATCACCCTGGAACAAACAGAGGAGCCATGTGGAAGGGCTTAAGGGAGAGTCCACATTGCTTTGAGCCCAGAAGAAGCGGTAAGTAATGGCACGGAGCAATTCACTCACCTCGTGCGGAAAGGGCCTATGTATGTGCACGTGTGTGTGGCGCAGTGGTTAAATTCCGGTACTGCAGCCACAAGGTTGTGAGCTCGATCCTGCCAGGCTCCAGGTTGACTCAGCCTTCCAGCCTTCTGCAGGTTGGTAAAATGAGTACCCAGCTTGTTGGGGGCAATTACCTAAACACATTGTAAACTGCTTAGAGAGCACTTAACTAATAAGCAGTATAGAAATACACACGCTATGCTATGTATATGCATATGGGTGTGTGTGGGTTGTTTTGTAACCTGGACATTTGCTTTTGGCTAAATAAACTTGTGACGTTCTGCTTGATGTAGCAAAGTTCTAATGCTCTTAGAGAAGATTATGTTCCTGAGAAACATACAAGTGATGCAATGCCTACATTCAGAAGTTTGATTTGAGGGCAGTTCTCATTACCAGTCTTTGGAAGCTGGTAAAAAACTATAACAGGAGACTTGTCAATGTCTCTGATAGGATGTTCAGAGTTGGTTAAAAATGGATAGCATTCTTTATTCTGGAATCATAGAGTCAGAAGGGATCACAGGTGCCATCAAAGTCCAATCCCCTGCCATGGCAAGGGATTGGTCAACCTTCTTAGGACATGTTCCAGCTTTTCAATATCCTTCTTGAACTATAAAGCCCAAAGCCGAACACAGTATTTCAGGTGAGGCTTGGCCAAAGCAGAATACAGCAAACTAGTACTTCCCATGATTAGGACACTATGCTTCCAGAATTATATTGGATTTTCTTTTATTTGGTCTACTGCATCACACTGTGGACTCCTGCTCATATTTAGCTTGTGATCTACTAAGACACCTGGATCTTTTTCACAGGCACTGCTTTCAAGTCATCCTATATTGGTGCACTTCAGCTTCCCCAACTAGCTATGGTACAGTACCTTGTATTCATCCCCAACAAAATTCATTTTGTTAATTTTGACTCCGTTCTCCAACCTGTCAAGTTCATCTTGAACTTTGATCCTATTCTCTGGTGTATTAGCTACCCCTTCTATTTCATCATCTAACACATTTATAGAGATTTCAAGCAACACCAGGCCCAGCGCAGAACCCTTTCGCATCGCACTGGTCATTTTTCCCAGAATGCAAGAGCAACCATTGGTGAACACTCTCTGGGTTCAGTCAGTCAACCAATTCTGGATCCACCTAGCAGCAACACTGTCTAGCCCACAATTCACCACATTGTCTGCAAGAATATTATGCGGGACCATGTCAAATACCTTACTGAAGTCAAGATATACTTCATCCATAGCACTCCTCTGATCTACCAGGCTTGTAACTGTACAAAAAGGAAGAAGATTAGTATGGCATGACTTGTCTTTGATATACTCATGCTAGCTCCTGATTATCACAGCATTTCTTTCTAAGTGCACACGGACTGACTGTTCAAGTATCTGTTCTAAAACCTTTCCTGGCTGTCAGCATCAAGCTGACTAGTTGTCAGTTGGCTGGGTCCTCTTTTTTGCCAATATTTGCTCTCCTCCAGCCTGCTGAGACCATTTCTCTTCTACAAGAATTCTCAAAGATTATTGAACGTGGCTCTCAGATTTATGTCTGCAAATTTCTTTAGTACTCTTTGATCCAGTTCTTTCAGTCCTGGAGACTGGAATTCATTTAGAGGAATTAGGTATACCTTTACTACTTTTTTATGTTCTAGCCTGTAGTCCTCTAACTGCATGATTTGTTCTATTTTCACCAGTTAGAGCACTATTTTCCTTTTGGGAGAAGGCTGAGGCAAGGAAGGTATTGAACAGTTTGGCCTCTTCTGTGTTCAGTGAACATTTTAACATCTTTTCTATCCAGAGGTCTGAATGTTTTCCTTGTTCTTCTTCTTGTTCCAAACATAGCTCACTCACCCCTTTCTTATTTTTAAGCTCTCCAGCAAGCCTGAGAGAGCTAGTGTGGTTTAAGCATTGGGACTAGAGCACTGGGAGACTAGGTGTGAATCCCTGCTTGGCCATGGAAGCCCACTGGCTGACATTCAGGAAGTTCCACTCTCACAGCCTCAGAGAAAGGCAAGGGCAAACTCCCTCTGAACAAACTCTGCCACTCCATCATAGGCTCCCCTTGGGGCTGCCATAAGTCAGAAATGACTTGAAGGCACAAAACAACAGCAAGCTGTTATTCTGAAATTGCTTTTCTGGTCTTTCCCCTACAAGTGTAGGCTATTAATTTGTATTCCACTTTGGTGGTTTCCCCTTTCTTCCATTTCTTCTAAAGATCTCTTTTAAATCTCAGCTCATTTGGAAGTTTTTTGTACATCCACCCTTGTTTCTTTAGACACCTCAACTGTGCCTTCAATATCTCGGCTTTAAAAAATTCCTATGTATCATTAACTCCTTTTCCTTTGAGCATTTCTGACCATGAGATCTCATCCAAGATTTCCTTAAGCTTTCTTAAAGTCCAGAGTATGTGTCTGACTAAGGCCCTTTCCTCACAGGGGTGTGTGTGTGAAACAGGGCCCCGCACGCAGGGGCAGAGCTCACCCGCGAGCGGGTTGCTCCGTCCCTGCGGAGAGCGTGGATCTGCCGTTCTAAATGCCGCTGAATTTCGGCGGCGCTTGGCGGCGTTCGGTGGCACCGCCAATCAGGACAGCACGCCAGCCGGAAGCCCGCCCCCGGGCAGATCTGCAGGGACGCGCTACCGCGTCTCTGCAGTTCTTCACCGGGGGCTGCCACGGGGCAGCACGGGTGAGTTTTATAAAAACCACTTGCGAAGGTGGTTTTTATAAAACTCACAGCGCCACCCCCGTGGCTGCGCTAGAGCAGTTTGAGGTCTAGAACCTCACTTTTTTTAACTGCTCTAGCGCACCCCCCAGTGAAGAAGACCTCCAAGAGAGGTCGCCCTAGCGTGGGCAATATGCCCGTGTGGAAATGGCCTAAGTTTCACTTTTTTCTCCCTATGTATAACAGATTCCAAAAGGACATGGTCACTCCCACACAAGGATCTCACCACTTCCACCCCACTGACCAGTTCATTTCTGGTTAGGATCAAATCCAAAAACAACTGATCACCGTGTTGCTTCTGCCACTTTTGTACAATGAAATTGTCTGGAAGGCTAGTAAGGAATTTACTGGACCCTACACTCTTGGCAGAGTGTGATTTCTAACAAATATCAAGGTGGCTGAAGTCTCCCATTCCTACTCTCTCTCTCTTTTTTTGGATCAATTTTTTTAGAAAGGCAACATCCAAATCTTCAGTTTGGCTGGGCACCTATAGCAGACACCCACAAAGTGGTCCCTGCTGTTTCTCTCCCCTTCAATTGTTACTCAAAGGCCATTTCCACACAGGCTTAAAGAAACGGTGCAGAGCGTCCTCCAGGGAGGACGTCTGCACCTGGGAGCAGCTGGGTCGGACCTACTTAGTGTAGTTCCGCACCTCAGCCTGCTCCGGAACAACCTGAAGTGGTCGTCCAGCGTGCTTTTGAAAGACCACTTGAAACAGGTCTTTCAAAAGCACGGAGTGCGCCACTCCATCCCGCGCTCTGGTGCAGTTACAGGCTCGCACCAATGCAAGCCTGCAATCTGCCGGGGCCGGCTTTAGGCTGGCGAGCTTCAGCGGTTGGCGGAGAGCCTCGACCAACTGGAAGCTGCCATTTTTGTTCCCAGAGCAGTGCAGAGCAGCAGCCACGCACTGCTCCGGACCACCCCGGACCCAAGCATGGAGCGAAGAAGTCCGGTAAGTACTGGCATGGGGTGATTCCCTCAGCCCGTGCGGAAATGGCCAAAGTCTCTCAACCTGTTTTCCATGCTCTAAGTCAAGGATCTCCTCACAGGTATGTACATCCTTGATATACAATGCTGCTACTCCTCCTTTCCTGTTTGATCTATTTCTTTGCAGTACTTTATACCCTTCCATAACCATGTTCCAATCCTGAGATTCATCCCACCAGGCTTTAGTGATACCTATTAAATCATTGTTGCCTTCCTGGCTTAAGACTTCAAGTTCATCTTCTTTATTTCCCATGGTCTGTGCATTAGTGTAGAGACATCTATTAAGACCATTGATTATTCTCTTCAGCTGGTTTCTTGTTGTTTTATTGCAGACTGTTGGGTCAATAGTTCCAAGAGTCCAACAGTGAGCAGGGAGAAAATAAAAAGAAGGAAGCAGCTGGAGAGAATAACCTATATCTCTGAGGTTGTGCGCAGTACTTGATGTCCCCATGCCCTCTGGAATATTGTCTTCCTTCTCCATGTCACTTAATTCAAAGCACACACCCCCCCAATCAAATTTGCAAAACTTCTAGCAAATATAGTAATCCCTCCACATTTGCTAGGCTAGGTTATGCAGAGGACCCCCATGAAAGTGAAAAAAAAACCCGTGAATAACTCTAGGCCCTCCCAAACCACATTTAACACACAAAAAAGTATGATCACCATATTCAACACACCGTGGATTCCTTTGAGGCATCAGGGCTCCTTCACAAGGCAGAAGTGGGGGGCTGGTGGGGCTTACGGCCACCTCCACTGCTGCCCCACACCATTTTTAATAGGAACTTACAAGCCTCTTTTGCAGTTTCTTAGTCTCATGAGGCTTGCAGTCCCTATTAAAAATGGCATAGGGAGGCAGTGAAGGTGATGGCAAATAATCCGTGAATAATCAAATCCGCAAAAGTGAAACCCACAGATGTGGAGGGCTGACTGTATATTCTTTCCAACTGCTGTGAGGTGGAACTCATCTTTTGTCAGAAGTCCTTCTTCATGAAAGTGCAGATTATTGTGCAAGAAGCTAAATCTTTCTTGATGGCATCCTCCGTGGAGCCACATGTTCACTTCTAGTATTATTTGCCCTCTTCTTGGGCCACATTTTTCAACAGGAAGGATTGATGGAATAACAATATGAGCCCCAAAGTCCTTTAGCTTCCTTCCTAGAGCCTCACAGTCTCTTGCAAAATATTGAAGGCAACATCTTTCAGTATCATTTGTTCCAATGGATCAGAAGGAATGGGTAGTTTGGCTTGATGAGTCTTGTCAGCCTCTCTTTACATCATGGATCTTCACCTTTGGGAGACAGCATACTTCACGAGACATCTTATCAGGTCCACACACCACTGCTTCTGTTCCATGCAGCATGAACTCACCAACAACTACCATACATTAATTCTTCTTCTGGGAACTGATAGTAGCTCTTCCAACCACACAGCCCTCAAAGATTACCTCCATGACTTCAGAGGTGTGAGGCTGCGCTACATGGACCTCACGCTGCTGCATCTTCTGTTCCAAATGGGCAACCAGTCTACACTTGCTCCAGATATAGCATGGCAGATCCTGTGGCAAGAAAACTAATGTGTATAGGTGATATAGGTCACTGCAACAAGTCTATCTATGTTTATCATCTTATATATGCAGCAGCACATCTGTCCACGCTTTCTCCTTAAAGTCCCCCACGAAGTGCCCATTTTTCTCTTCCTGTTTGGTGAGCTTCAAAGACCGAGGTAGCTGCTATATTGAGCTAGTGGCTGCTAGCTCTGCCTTCAACCTAGTCAGTAACTTAGCAAGAGCCCTACCCCCTGAGTCCATGCGCTCAGAGAGAACACATGGTCAAAAACAAACAAAAACACCCACTGAAGCTTGCAAGCAGCATGGGCAAAACAGTTAACACTGACCTCCAAAACACAAGCTCACTTTCTTCTTTCACTTCAGAGACTCAGACTGTTGGAAGGTGTGTATGTTGTTTGGATCAAGGAAAGTAATAATACTGCTCTATTCTACTTCGATCAAACCTCATCTGGAATACTATGTCCAGTTCTGGATACCACAGTTCAGGGAGGATATTGACAAGCTGGAAGGTGTCCAGAGGAGAGTGACCAAAACGGTGAAGGGTCTGGAAGCCATGAAGCCCTATGAGGAGTGGCTCAGGAGCTGGGGATGTTTAGTCTGCAGAAGAGAAGGTTAAGAGGGGACATGATATCCCTGTTTAAATATTTGAAGAGGGAACAGGCTTTTTTTCCCACTGCTCGAGAGCCTAGGACAAGGAGCAATGCATTCAAACTACAGGAAACCTCAGGAAGAACTTTCTGATGATCAGAGCTGTCCAGCAGTGGAATATGCTGCCTCGGTGTGTGGTGGAGTCTCCTTCTTTGGAGATTTTTAAACAGAGGCTGGATGTCCATATCTGTCAGGAGTGCTTTGATGTGTGTTCCTGCATGGCAAGGGGCTGGACTGGATGGCCCCCCTGGTCTCTTCCTACTCTATGATTCTATAGTATGGGGTGACTCTTCCAGACCTGCTGTCCTACCTCCATCCACTTTAAATATTTAAAAATCATAAAAGTGGTGTCCAGGTAGGGACAAAAATGAACTTGTCACAGCTATAGTCTACCATCATACCTTTTGCAAGTGTGTTTTGGATTCTAGCCCTTAAACTCTGTCTTTCAAAACAGTAAAGGAATCACGGAGAACTGAGCCAACCCTCACTGGTACAGCAGCCTGAGTCTCACACTTTGATGTGATGCAATCTTGATCTTTTTAAACGGCTCCACAGAGAAAAGAAGGGGCTCTGGAAACTTGCTCTTATACAAACAAGAAATGGAAACTGAACCTGTTGCCCTCCAGATATTACTGGACTTCAATGTCCATCATCTTTAGCCAGCATCACCAGTGAACAGAGAAGCTGAGCACTTTTCTCCCATCAGTGGTACTCCTGTTCAGAAATCCTGTTACCAAGCAATGTGTTTTTTCCAGATTATGGTAAGTTGTAAGTAGCTCAAGTAGAACAATCAAAAGTCTTTAAACAGAAGTTTGAATGGACATCCTTCAGGAGCACATTAGCTGTGTATTCCTGCACGGCAGGAGTCTGGACCAGATGGGCTTTGTGGTCTCTTCTAAGATTCTATGATTCTAATTCATACCTTCATCCCCATTTTTTTCATTCATTTCTTTGTTTCCAGCCAACATTTAACATTCTGTCTGGTTGGGAGGCCACTGTGCATGGTCAGTCCTCAATGGGCTATTTTACATCCCACAGAACCTTTACCTTCCTCCTTTTGATTAATATATAGAAATATTTAAGTTTTTAAATTTAATTCACTCAAGTGTAGAGAAATAACACCTTTATTGGAGTGGAGCTATTTAATTTCCAAAGTGATAGATACAGATATGTTAACCACCTGAGTTTGCTATTAGAGGGAAAGGTGATAGTGTCTTGGCTTTTTAAAGAAAAAAGAAAAAGGAAGGTTGTGAACTGGCCATTACACAGACAATATATGGGACCCAGACTATTTTAAAATAATTATTTGCTGATATAAAAAGGCATTCATACCCAATGTATATCATAAACCTATGATACTGCTTTAATCAGATCACAAGCTGTTGTAATGTGTTATCAACTACTCTAACCAGCAGAACCTTTTCAGGTTTGTGTGTGCATGTGTGTGTGTTGCTGATATCCTATACTCTTTAGGCTGAATATGGCAGCAAATGAATTTGGGACACTTCAGACTGAAGATTCTGCAGACTGAATCTAGGACTTTCAACATACAAGGAATATGCTCCGTTATGCCGCTTAAGCCCTTTCCTTAAGGGTTCTAACACCTTTCCAGCCCCCGTCCTAATGCCATCACGCAAATCTTGATCTGCATCATGACTTCATGTTTAGCAGATGCTATGCTACAGTCTCTCCTGTTCACTGCTTTTTGTGTGTTTTGGCTGCGTTTAGTTTGTCTTCTTTCCCAGAGGAAAGCCTACTGCTTGATACACCTGTTAGCAGCACTGAACAGGTGGCTAACCTTATGGGCTTCTCCCACCTGCAAAGAAGAAGCTTCTTCAGAGAGAAAAGAGTCTTGCTTCTTGCTCTGCGAAAGGAACAGTCACAACACATGGGATATAGGCATATGCACACAGGCATGCGCACACACCCACAAGTACAGAACCCAGGATGAAGTAGCTGATACAGAAGAAGGGTTTAAATCACCTTGAATTATGCTAGTGGGAAACCAACTGCAAATTGGAAGCTGAATTATGCTGCATCAGGTCACTGGTCCATCTTGCCTGGCAGGTTGTATTTCACAGGCGGGGGCCGATGAGAGATTTAGGCAGAGAAAAGTCTTTCTCATCATCTTTGGGCAAGCAGTCTCTCATAACAGATGCCAAGGACTCAATCTGGAACATTTTGTATTGAAACCACAGGACTAGGCTCTTCCTTCTTTTTCCCCCATCCTGCCCCAAATAATGGTTCATGATGTAAGTTTAGAGGACACTAATTAAACTCGTAAGGCTGCCTTCTGCTGAATAATATAATTTTGTCATCTAGCTCATGCACAGACAAGCTCCAAGGGCGTATTTTTTGCTCCAGGACCTAGGCATTCTGATCTTGTCAAATCAAAAGTCTCAGATTAAGACTGGAAAGACTTGGGTTCAAATTCCTACCACGTCATCAACTCACTAGGAAACTTAGAACCAGTTGCTCTCTCCCAGCCTAATGTACCACACAGAATGTAAAGATAAAAAGGAGGAAGTATTTGCAGGAGAACTGGCAGAACAAAGGATAAATATCTATCACTTCACTTCAATTTTCTGTTCAATTTTTTTTTCAGTTTACTAGCACACTACCTACCCTAAACTGGTAGAAGAAAGTTTCAACTTGAGTTGAAAACAAGAACTGTTCCTAAGCTAGCTCCTGCCAGGCTTGTAACCATGAGGACCAGAAATATGTTAATTTTATATTTAAATCAAAGTTTCTCCAAATGACCATATTCTGCATCAGATCCCAAGCTGTTAAGTACACAAAGTATTAATCCTGTTTACTTTGTTCCTCAGTTTTCCAGCAATGGTAATATCCAACTGAGAGGGTTTTACACTTCAGTTTTGCTCAATTATCCTCCATGATTATTGCTGCTGGCTGCGTTAGGAAGCTTCAGTTCACACATATACATATACAAAGTGTATAAGGAATAAAAAGGATGACTAGCAGATCTAGCACTATTCAGTCCCCACAAATTTTAATAATGTAAATAAATGCAAAGAAGAATTAATTTCAAATGAGTAAGGTGCTCAACTTTAAACAAAATTGGAAAATGTGCTGTAAATATATATATTTCCATATGCCGCTCTAATTGAAACAATCGTACTTTATGTACACTAGAAAGAGAAATGGAATGAAAGGGTGAATCCTGAAGAAGTGGTGACTTCTTATCCCACCAGACATGGACAGAAGCCCATCAAGGCAGGCTGCAGTCCTAGCACAGCTGTTGATCTAGACTGCAAAGAGGAAAGTCAGGCCATTTCCGCATGAGGTTGATACATCATAGCAGCGTAAAATTCTTACCCTCTGCTCTGCACGTTGTAGCGTTTTAGCATTGTAGTTTTCCTCATGGTTCTGCACGTTTTCAGCTCCTAGAACGGTTCACTGTGATGTGAAACCACTGTATGTGAAAACCGGAAAAACTCTGAAGTAAATCTCCCAAACTGGTTCTGCTTCAGTTTTTGCCTACATGCAGAAGCGTGGCATCGATTCACATTGCAGAAGACGCTGACTATGGGCGTTCCCAGGCTGCCCCTTCCGTCATGCCTGTCTTTATCTCTCTCCGCCCATTAGACGACAGGCTGCCATCATTATTGTCTTCCTGTGTTAAACAGACAGCGGAAAGAGAATGGATCTGGTAATGGACTGTTAAAACGTGTTTTTTTCCATGTATCAACGAACATACTCTCCTATGCACAAACAGAGCAACGCAGAAATGTGTTAAAAATGTGTGTGTTTTTTAAAAAAACGGCTAATCAGCGATGGCGGGGCAGGGTGAGGGTAGGGAATGGGAGTGGCCAGGGACTTGCTGTTGCGGGTGCAGCAATCGCTGTTCTCCACAGTAGTACGATGTAAATGGGGATGGGTGCAGACAGCACAGTTTCTGAATGTCTGAATTCAGTTTCCGAATTGGAGTATAAAAACACTGCTCTTGACACACAGTGAACCGCTCCTCCCCTCTTGTGTGGAAACGGCCTGAGTTGCAAGGACCTACCTAATCACATCTCTTCCTCCGTCCACTTGTGAATCTTCAAAGGTATTCCAAATATCCATTGTCTGTAGCCCTTTCCTCCATCATCATAGACACATCCAAGGTACAGTCAACACAGGACAGGGACTTATACTAGGCAGGTGAAGTTTTTCGTCCATCTAGCCCTGTTACCATCTGTGATTAGTGACAGCTCTTCTCTGCCATCTCTAGCAGTAAAGAATTTTTTTCCACTACTTGATCTTTTCAAGTGAGACCATTATTGAAAAGGTTCTCTAGTACAGTACCTCCCTTAATATATTAAGTGAGTAACTGGTTCACCTACCCATACTACCCACTGTGACTATCAGTAGCCCACCACGGTGTTAGGAAAGAGAACTTCATATTACAAACCCTGGAGAACCACTCCCAATCAGTGCCAGCAGTGCTGACTCAGATTTAACAGTATAAAGCACATTCCTTGTTTCTTATGGTTCTAAACTCATCAAGAAGGAGTAGAGATAAAGGAAAGAAACAGAGCAAATGTTGACACTGATAAAACAAAAGGCTTTCCTTGCCCTATGGAGTGGAGTGGAGTGGAGTGACAGTGATAGATAACATAAATTAGAGGACAACATAAGCTAGATGACTAACAGATCTGGGAAAACTTTATAAACAGGCTTTTAAAAAATGAAATAGGAAAGCATTTAGAAAACAATTCTTCCCTGGCCAATCCTCCTGATGCCTCCCACTATTATCCTGCTTAAACCTACGTTCAGTTTGTTTGCTGGATTTGACTGGCTGGTGGTTTGATATCAGATTATGGAAACACTGCTTGTTTTTGGACTACAGCTCTCGGAATCACTCAGTCAACTTGGCTAAATTCTGGATAATTTTAATACTGGACTTCATGATTTTAAATGTGATGGGCTCAATAGACGCTCATGTCCGCTACACCTTAATGTGGAATGCCAGCCCTACAGTGCCTTGAGGGGTCCTCCAACTCATTCCAGGCCCTGGAGCTCTGCCCCAAAGTTATTTCCAGACAGTGCCATTGCCAAAAGGTGTGCTTTGAGCTCTTTGGAGGGAAAGCAAAGTATCAGAATAATAAGAAATGGAGAATCCAGTGGATAGTATTCAGAGACAGAGAAGGAGAGAAAAAATTCCTCACCGCGCAGCAAGTTTGCAAACCTCTACCATCTCCTGTTACAGTCCCAAAGTCCCCGAAACCTCATTCTGTTCTAAAGGGAATTATTGTCTAGCCTTGCCTGCCTTCAATGCTGAGCTCACATGCAGGAGGGAAGTAAGGACTCACATAGAGCCGCCCAAGCCAAATTCCCAAAGAATTGCCCTTATAGCTGTTTCTTTGCTCCACCCAGAAACAATGTGCAAAGGCCAAGTGTGGTTATTCACTCTTCACGATAGCCTCAGCCCTGGTTGGATCCAGATCCCTTGCCCTGCTTGCCTTGAGCAACCCACAAGCAAATTAAAGCTCAGAGCCCCAAACAACTTTGCAGTGACATGCTACATAGAAAGAAACTGGGAACAGTTTCAAGGAAAAAATATATATATTTAAAGCAAATGTTAGAGAGCCATCCAGTGGCAGAAAAGAAGATAGCACTAGCCATGGGATGCTAGGTATTTTTCTGCTCCATTAATTAACACTATTTCAAAATAGTTTTTAAGACCATAATATTTTATAATTGTGAAGTTCCAAACACATATCATTATTTAGCAATTATTTCTTTAGAAAAGAATCTGATCTTACCCAAAGAGTTCAATGCCATGAACACAGTTGCATCAGACCATCAGTAGTAAAAGTTACAAGATCTAAAAAGCATGGAAGCAGCTAGAAAAAGCAGAAGGATCATCAAAATAAGAACAGTACAAAACAGTCAGAACTATTCAACTCAGTGTGCTTACTCTAGTTGGCACTATTAAATGGATTTAACCCTTAATTCCTTATTTATCTTCTCTACTATAAATAAACAATCCACACTGTTTGACGGGTTAGAAAATAATCTGGATGGTGACCAGAGATGAAAGAAGAGATGTAGATTGGTGATAAAATGGTGATTGGTGATAAATGGTGATTGGTGATAAAATGCACTTGACAGATTGCAAGATGCCATGCTTTGGGATAGCCTTCCCCAATGTGGGAGTTCCAGGCATATAGAACTACAGTAATGTATTTAAGCCTTTTACTCCAAGTCTCAAGTCAAGTCTGAAGTCCTTGAAGATACTTTCAAGTCAAGTCTAAAGTCTGGGAGCCAACCCAATCAAAATTCCAGAATTATTAGACAGAGTGAAATAAATTCAGTTTTAACAATTTAAGCAAGAGTCGGCTCTCCACATTTGCAATTTTGCCATCTGCAGCTTCGGAAGTGGGGAATACTTCCCTTACTGAAGTTTCAAAAGCTTTAAAAGGAAGGCTCCTTCCTCCTCAAGCCCATTGCCTAACACATTTGCTGTTCTCCTCTGAGAAATGCACCCTGCACTCTGGGGGCAAGTCTTGTCTTCTGCTCTTAGGAAAGGTAGTACAAGGCTCCTCCGATACGCAGCAGGGACAGGCTGCTAAGCAGACCTCAAGCCCATCGCCTAACCCATTTGCTGGCCCCCTCTGAGAAATGCACCCACACTTTGGGCTTGGGACAGATTTGGATGAATGTGTTATGTTACAGAGCCCAAGGGCATCAAGTCAGTCATTAAAAACATGCAAGTCTTGAGTTGAGTTGAGTCAGTGCATCATTTATGGCCGAGTTGAGTCACTGGCCTTTTCCACACGGGGTAAATAAAATGGGGCAGCGCAAGCTCTAACGGACATCGGCCACACGTTCAAGTGCGCTAGCTCGTACATAATTGGCAAGCTCCACACCTTAATCCGCCCGGTTGTCGCCAACAGTCAGCGCGCGGGCTTTTTGAAAAACGGGGAAAAGGTGGTTTTTTTCCCCTCATACCGTGCTGATTCGTGCATGATGTAATCGGAGGGTGGGCTGTGGGCGTGGACAGCTTCAGCGGTTGGAACGCGCCGCGAGAAGCCTCCAAGCAGCGGCACAGAAAAGCTTAAATCCTCCGCAGCATTACCAATAAAAGGCCAATCACCAGCGCCTCCTCGCGTGGTCTGTAGCCCATAGATGTTCCAGTTCAGCCAGCACAACTCCAAGAAGCCAGAATACAGCTAAAATGGGCCGTCCAACTTCAGGAAACACCTCTTCCTCCATCGCTCACAGAGAAAGATAAAAGCAGAAAACGGGCACGAGAACCCACCAGAGATAGGGAGAAAAACTGCACTCCACCCAGCTATGGCATGGAAAACCATTTCCCCGAGATAGGGTGCGAAAATAAAAAATTGACATGGTTTATTTTACGGCTAGCAGGAGGAATGGGAGGAGGGAGTCATCATGGGAGGAACTGCGGGGCATGATGTGAGCACGCAGGTCATGATGCACGGGGCCTTTTTTTTAAAAAAAGAGCTGCCAATCACATCCGCTGCGCGAATTCCACGGAAAGTGTGGAAATGGCAATAGACCGTTGTACAATATGTCCGCCGTAGCACAGACAAAAAAACCCCCACCTGGAAGCGTTGCAGCGCAAATTCCACGGAACGTGTGGAAACGGCCACTGAAACAACTTAAGTCCGACTTGAGTTCGAGTCTATTGACTTGAGTCTACATCACTGCAGAACTACAAATCTCATCACTCAAGTTAGGAACTGAATTATGAAGCTTGTAGTCCAAGACATCGGGGAATTGTCAGGATTGTCAGGTGGGAGAGGGGAACTTAAGGTACAAAATGAGCCAATTTAAACAAGCAAACAACTCATTGTGCCAGGAAGGGGCAATGCAGTTTACCCTTGTAATACTTTTTTCCCTAGAACATCTTTTGAAACTGATAACATAACAGTTAGTTCAATGCATAAAACAGCTCCACATTAGTGATAATATAAGCTGAACTGTATTCTGGAATGCTCAAACTAAAATCTTTTTGTTCCAAGCTCTGCAAAATGGCAACTAGGGATGGGACAAATCCAGAATTTTCTGAATCCGAATCCAGGTCTGAATCCCTGGAAGATTCTGGGAATCCATGAATCTCATGAATCTTGAATCTTTCAAATCCTTTTTTTAAAAAAGGGTTTAAAAAGCAAGGGAAAGAAGGATAATCTTGGGCAAGACACACTCTCTCAGCCTCAGCAAAAGTCTAGGTAAAGGCAAACCTGCCTCTTAAGAAATCTGGCCAGGACAATTGTCATAGTTTTGCCGCAGGATCTCACCAGATTGAAAATGACATGAAGGCCCTTTGTACATAGGCAGGAAAACGTAGATTAATCACACATTTCCTGCCTGTGCAAACAGGGCCACATATTACAGTAGAGAGATAATCCAGATCCAAACTGGATTTTCTTTGCATAGATCCTTCTGGCATCCTGGGGTTTGTAGTCTGATGATGCACCAGCACACTTTGACAGAGAAGGCTGTGGCACCTTGTAAAACTACAAATCCCAGAATTGTGTTTGAAAGAGCTTTGCAAGGGAGCTATGCAAAGGAATTTTTCAGCTATCCTTCAAATCTCAAGAAGACTGTACCTTCCAGTCAAGTGCTGAACTTAAATATTAAACGTTCTATTTAAATATCTTAACACCTTTCCGCACGTTACCTTATCACGGAGGTGGGGGGTGCCATTCACACAAGCAGGTTCTTGCGCGAGGGGCTCTCTTTGCTGCTCCTTTGTCCCGCAGCTGGCTTCCTGGTCGCGTGACCGCCCCACCCCTTCCTTCCACAGTGCAGCCTGGGAGCTGTAGGCTGCGCTGGGGGAGGAAGCACGAGCGGCGTGCCTGGGATGACGTACTGCAGCGCAGGTAAGTGCGGTGGGCCCTGGGAGCCTTGCGCGACCGCGCACCATTTTCGGCTTGAAGCCGAAAATGTCCTAGCGTTAGGCTCGTGAGCGTCGTGTAAATGGGAGCGCGTCGTTTGGACTGCCACTCCCGCTCAAGGGGCCCTCTCACAAAAGAAACTGCGTGCGGAAAGGCCCTTAGAATACAACCCCAGCTGTAATTTCTGAAATTGTTAGCAAAGGCCGTTATCCCTCCAAGGGAAAAACTCACTTACTTGCCACCTCCTCTTCTGTGTCTGGTCGCCCAGGTTTTCAGGCATCCTGGTCTCCAGCAAACTATTTGGTTAGTGGAGTCGAAAGATTCGGTTTGCCTATTTTGGCACAGGGATTCCGATTCGCGAATCTCGAATCCTTGCTGAGGATTTGGAGATTCGAGGATTCAGTTAGCCCATCCCTATTGGTAACCATTAGAAATCTCTATACTACATACCTTTCAACTGTCCCAGTCCGGCAAGGACAGTCCCCATTGATCATCTGTCATCCCACTTTTCCAGCTGCTTTTTAGATGTCCTAGTATTTCTCTTTATCATGCTCTCACTTTTCTCCCTTGTCTTCCACTTACATCAGTTGCTGTAAACTGAGTTCAAAGTGGAAAAAATAGTTGGCACTGAATCAGCAGGTGGGAAAGAGAGGAAGGGACAAAATCGTGCCCTTCCCGGTAGGTTCAAACCAAAGCAAATTGCTGCACCCTCTCCTAGCTTATCTGTTGTTCTTCTTCATTAATAATTCCATCATCTTGATCACACTCTGACGTTCCTTGCCCTCAAGTGCTCCAGTTTTCATCTGGGAAATGCTGGAGGGTGTGAAATTGTATACTAACAAACATCTTTATATTAACTTATTGGTTAGTCCCAACTATTAACTATATTAAATTAAATGGTGAGACAACATGTAACTAAATCCCACAGACTCAATGGGTTTATACTGTTGGAACTAACAATATGATTCATGCCAATGAACGTTAACAAGAATTCCAAGATAATAAAAATGCTGTCTGGAGTGAAAAACAAGAATCACAGTGCTCTAAATTCAGCCCTTTGAGACAATTTGGAAACAAGACTGTCAGTGTTCAACCCCATGAGCGAAATTATTTGGATTTCATAAAATGTCAAACTACATATGCTACCCTAAGATTCTGTCTACTTAGATACAAATATACTTGGTAAGCTCTTTCCCTCTGTGAGTGTGTAATCATGTATGTAATGCACCTTCTGAAAGCATCTGACATCATCAGCAGGTACCCATTTTTTAATTTCCTGCATTATTATGCATGAATGGTACTGCTCCATATTTTCAGCAATAAAACAGGACAAGCCATATCTTCCAATAGACATGAGAAGCAATGTAAAATAAAATGGAGGGTACCTTTAAAACCACAAAAAACTTAAGCTCATGACAACATAACTTGAAAGCTGGAAGAGATACCTATCATATGTAACTCTGCAATTGAATAATAGACCACACCAGTATTCCAAACTTACTGTATTCAAAACCAGGAAAATAAGAAAATATAATTCAATATTTTGAAACATCCAACAATGTTTGGATAACTACCAATTCTTAAAAAATTACCAATTCTTAAAAAATGTGTTCTGATCGACCTATAAAAAAGATAGGGATGTGCCAACCGAATCCACGAATCCTTGGGAATGATTCGAGATTCGTGGACCTGAATCCCTGGGCCAAAACAGGCGAATTGAATCTTTCAAAACCCTGCAAGCCTGGAGGCCTGAGCTGGCACGAGTGCCCCAGATCAAGCTCGCTCCTGCTGCCTGCCCCCGTGGCTGCCTCCCTCTCCAAGGTAATTATTCTCTTCGTCCTATTCTTTTGACTTGAGACTGGAGGATAGGGATTGGGACTGGACTAGAGGCTGGTGTTTGTTTTTGTTAAGTGCCTTCCTTGTTTTAGGACTTGAGACTGGACATCAGGGTAGAGAACTGAGCCTGGGCTAGAGGCTGCTGTTTTTGTTTTTTGTTTTTTTAAAGTGCCTTCCTTGTTGCAGGACTTGAGACTTGACTGGAAAGTACAACGTTCTTGAGATTTCAAGGTTACAGCTGAAGATTCCTTTGCATGGCTCCCTTGCAAAGTTCTTTCATACACAGTTCTGGGGTTTGTAGTTGGACAAGGTGTCAGAGCCTTCACAGCCAAAGTATGCTCGTGCATCATCAAACTACAAACGCCAGGATGCCATAAGGAGCTATGCAAAGAAAAATCCAGTTTTGACCTAGATTATCTCTCTACTGTAGTATGTGGCCCTGTTTACACAGGCAGGAAAATGTAGGAGTAATAATCCACATTTTCCTGCTTGTGTAGAAAGGGCCTTCATGTCATTTTCAATCTGGCGAGATCCTGAGGCAAAACTATGACAATTGTCCTGGCCAGATTTCTTCAGAGGCAGGTTTGCCTTTGCCTAGGCTTTTGCTAAGGCTGAAAAGTGTCTTTCCCAAGATTATCCTTTTTTTTTTTTTTGTAATAGTCAACCTAGGAGATGGCATCATCTTGAGCATCCTCCAACATCTGGAGCTACTTCCAAATTACATGTAATTCTTAAGACGAAGTATATGGGTATGTTTTCCTGAAAGTGAAAACTTTTATTTAATTTGTTTTTCATTAAACAAAGATGTCAAATTCTGCTTCAAAACACTTTTTGGTAGAAGTGCTTTGTTACCCTTGCTTGTTAAACCCTTTTGTAAAAAAGGATTTGAAAGATTCGAGATTCGAGTGATTCATGGATCCGCAGAACCTTCCAGGGATTCAGATCTGGAAAATTCTGGATTCGTCCCATCTCTAAAAATAGGTCTGCTCCCAAGTAAGTGGGCACAACATTGCCAAAGTCTAGAAACTAAAATCAGTGTGGATCTATGGCCATTTCCACATGGGGGTAAAACCCTGTGGGGAGACGACCGGGCACGGAGGTTGTTCTCACCGCGGGGTGTGCTAGCGCGGTTGGAAAAGGAGAGGTGCCACACCTCCAACCGCTCTAGCGTAGCCGCAGGGGTGGCGCTGCGAGTTTTATAAAAATCACCTTCCAGGAGGTTTTTATGAAACTCGCCCGCGCTAATCTGTGGCAGCTCCCAGTGAGGATCTGCAGAGACACTGTAGCGCGTCTCTGCAGATCTGCCCAGGGGCGGGCTTCCGGCTGGCGCACTGCCGTGATTGGCGGAGCGCCACCGGAAGCCGCTGGCCGCCATTTTGGGTGCTGCCGAACGATGCTGAACGCTGCCAAAATTCGGCGGCGTGTGAAGCGGTGGAACCGTGCTCCCCGCAGGGATGGAGCAGAGACGGAGCAAAACGCTAACAGGTAAGCTCCGCACCTGCATGCGCCGCCCCGTTTCAGCCCCCCCACGTGCGAAAAGGACCTATGTATTTTGCAACAAATGCATTTTCTTAATCCACATAACGTACATTGTTTCTACTAAATATAAGGAGAAGGAGGCAGGACTTACTGCCTCTTCCACTTGCTACTGAAAATTTTGACCAGATATTCTCCATAGTTTAAGTCAATCTGCAACTCACATCCAGACAAGTCAGAACTTACTTACTTACTTTCTGCCTGCTGCTATAACCATTCCCAAAAGAATAAAAAAGCCATCACAAATTACAGATGTATGATTTCAAATGATAAATCTATATTATATTGCACTTGCAATGGTGAACTTTCTGACACTAAGTGAGGGAGCACGTGTAGTGGTGCTGGATGTTCACACACTAAAAGAACTTAAGAGTCTGCAGTCTACCTTCTGTGGATGGGAAAGTTCTCAGTTTGGCTGCAACTGAAAATACGCACAAGGGCAGGCCGAAGACAAGGAAGAAATCCCAGAATGCAGGGAACCTAAGGGACGGAGAGCCCAAAGGCTCCGTACCACATTATTATAAGAAGTCGGCCAGCCCCTCTCTAAATTGCAAACCCCAGGATTCCATAGGATGTTGAAAGTGGAATAATAGCGCTATAACAGTCTAGTGCGGAAATAGTCTGAATGTGATTTGCTACAGGTCTTTTTTGTTGCTGCTCACTAGTTATTCTCAAGCCAAACCTAAAAATATTATTATTCAAAAATCATAAAATCATAAAAATGTATTGAAGATCATTTTCCCTCCTCCATACTTCTTGTTGTTATTGAAACATCCTTCTTAACTTTTCCCATCCTTATTGGTCAATAATTCACAATCTAAAAAACAAGAGGAGAAAAATGGGTAGGAAAAAGAAAGAAAGAAAGAAAGAAAGAAAGAAAGAAAGAAGACTCTTTTTCTTTTAATCCGCCAAACCATATCTATCTCTTGGCAAAAACAAAGCAGGGTCTGAGCTTTCAATAAAAAAAAAATAAGAATATTCTAATCAGCTGAACAATTAAATACATATACGAGAGGGCAAAGTTGCGATCTAGAAATTAAGCCTACAGCAAGTTGCCAAGATGGGCAACTTCTGAGGATCCAGGGGGCATTTTTATTCTCTCCTGGGCCTCCTGAGCCATCTGCAGTGCTTCCAAACTCCTCTCCTCTGCCTTGGGAGAAAAATCACAGAAGCTGGCAGTGTATATTTTACCATCTAAATACAATTTTCCCCTTGGCCTTTCTTTAGCCAAATTAAATTAAGCCTGAGGAGGATTATATTTTGAGGGAAAATTCCTTTTCCCAGAGGCTTCTAGGATGCAATTTGCTAGTCGCAGGGCTAATTTTTAATGCTTGGTGGATTGCAGGAACCTGTGGGACCCTGCTGTGCTACATTGGGGGGCATAAGCCGCACTTTGCCCACCCTCGGATGTAGACATTTTATTTCTCTTGAAAACAAAAGAAGCAAAGTGAAGGGGATGTTGTAAATAAAAAGGAAATTCAGAAGACAAAATAGGGAAAGAGAAATAGTCTTTTATCTATTCTAGTTAAAAGATAAAAATAGCATATAGATTCTCAATGTACAAAAGGTTATAAGAGAACATGAGCAAGTTTGGCAAGTTATAACACAAATACAAAATATATCAAAATATAATACAATGCCACAATGAAAGCAGGATATGATACAAACTGCAGCAACAGCAGATCAGAGCAAATCAAGAGGTGAGTGTTCACTAAGGGAATGCTACTCTTATAGAGCCTTTACAACTGCTTCCAATAACAGTAGCAGGTGAAGGTCTTCTATAACACCAACAGACCAATTAACCCCAAAATGACTAAAGTTGCAAGTCTTGTCAGTTCCAACAGGGGAGAAATATTTTCTACTGGTAAGAGGCTGGTACCTGTGCTTCCTGCTCTTGGTGCATCTTTTCTGACATCTCTACAGCTACAATGGAGCCTTCATGCCTTCTTCTCCAACCTGTAGTAAGGTATGCAAGCTCCTGACTCTGGGTGGGAATGCTCATCCTAACATACCTGAAGGAGGAGATATAAAGTTCCCCCCTTGATTATGCAAAGAAGCATATAGGCTAAAAAGCATGGCTTACCAGCATCTTCCGCACCCATCCCCTACATGGTAATCATATCTTGAAAAGCAAAAGAAAGGACACATTTGCCAACTAACTCCTTCAAATCACTACTAGAAATATTCCTTTCACTGTACTTAACAACAATTTTGCCTTTCCTTTCCCTTTTTCCTGCCTCTTCCAATAGCTGCTCACCTGTTCTACCAAAGTGGCTGATTCTATCATCCGCATGTAGCTGGAGGCTTCTTCAACCACCTCACTTTAGGCCATTTCCACACTACACTGTTATAGCGCGATTATTCCACTTTCAACATCCTATGGAATCCTGATGTTGAAAGTGGAATAATCGTGCTTTAACAGTGTAGTGCGGAAATGGCCTTGACTAGCTTACCTTTCCACTCTGGGGCTCTCAATGGAGTCAAGGAAATTGCAGTGAGGAGGCTTTGTTGGTTGGCCAGCTTGTGGATAGGTATGTGTTTTCAAGGTTCCTGTTGGCTTATGGCAACCCTATGAATTTCACAGGCAATGGTCTTGCTAGTTACTTCCTCTGAAATACAGCCTACAGTACCTGGTATTCATTGGTGATCTCCTACCAAAGTGTTAGCCAGGGCTGACTCTGGCCATTTCCGCATGAGAGGGGAAGAGCGGTTCACCATGCGTCAAGAGTCGTGTTTTTATACTCTGATTCAAAAACTGTGCTGTCTGCACACCGTGCCCCCATTTACATTGTATTACCGCGGAGAACAGCAGTTGCTGCATCTGCAACAGTAAGTCCCTGGCCACTCCCATTCCCCTCCCTCATCCTGCCCCACCGTTGCTGATTGGTCTGTTTTTTTAAAACACACACACACACACACACACCCCACACACACACACACACACACATTTTAAACACATTTCTGCATGGCTATGTTTGTGCATAGGTATGTATGTTGGTTGATATGTGGAAAAATCATGATTTAACAGTCCATTACCAGATCCACTCTCTTCCCACTGTCCCTTTAACACAGGAAGACAGGCAGCCTGTTCTTTGATGGGCGGAGAGAGATAGGGACGGACATGTTGGAAGGGACAGCCTGGGTACGCCCATAGCCAGTCACTTCTGCAATGTGAATTGATGCTACGCTTTTGCATGCAGGCGAACACCGAAGCAGAACCGGTTTGGGAGATTTACATTGGAGTTTCTCCAGTTTTCACATACAGCAGCTTCTCATTGCAGTGAACCGTTCTAGGAGCTGAAAACGTGCAGAACCACGAGGAAAACTACGATGCTAAAACACTACAATGTGCAGACCAGAGGGTAAGAATTCAACACTACTATGATGTATCAACCTCATGCGGAAATGGCCTCTATTTCACTTCCAAGATCAGTCAGGATCTAGTGCCTTTGGGGGCATTTTAAAAGTATGCCCAGAGACAAATTTTAGCTCTGAAAAAAGGACATGTCTGGGAAAAGGTGGATGAATGGTGTGTGTGTACAGTAGTCCCCCTTTCTCTGTGGTTTTGTTTTCTGCAGTTTCAGTTATCCACAGTCAACCATGGCCCAAAAATATTACTGAAAACGGAAAATTTCAGAAATAACCAGTTCATAAGTTTTAAATTTATCAGTTTTAAACTGAGCACCATTTCGTGTAGTATGATTAAATTTTGCACATCCCATTAATAGCCATCTTGGTTATCAGATCCACTGTTACACTGCTTGTGTTCAAGTACTCTAACCCTTATTTTACTTAATATACTAATGGCCCCAATGGGCAACAGTAGTGACGCTGGCAATTCAGATATGCCAAAGAGAAGCTGTAAAGTGCTTCCTTTAAGAGAAAAGCTGGAAGTTCTTTACTTAATAAGGAAAGGAAAAAAAATGTATGCTGAGGTTGCTAAAATCTAAGTAAGAAGCAATCTTTTATCTGTGAAATTGTGGAGAAGGAAAAAGAAATCTGTGCTGGCTTTGCTGTTGCACCTCAGACTGCAAAAGTTATGGCTACAGGGCATAATAAGTGCTTTGTTAAGATGGAAAAGGCATTAGATTTGTGGATGGAAGACATGGACAGAAAACCCATTCCAAAAGACAGCAATGTGTTGTGCCAGAAAGCATCGAAGTCTTGGCAAGGAATCCCCTGAAATAAGTGACAAGAAGCCATTTACTGCAAGTAAGGAATAGACCCACAGATTCAAGAATAGGTTTTACCTCCAAATACAACCTCATTGCTTCAGCCCCTTGAGCAGGACATCATTCAGTTTGCCGAGGTCACATACACCCACCTGGTATTTGATCAGAATCTATCAGCGATTGATCCAAATCAAGACATAATGCTGCACTGCTGGAAACCATTCACTGTTGCTGACGTGATAACATTCATCAAAGCTGCAATGGATGAATTAAAACCAGAAACTGTAAATGCCTCTGGAAGAACTTATGAAATAAATTTGTGAATGATTTTAAGGGGTTCCCAGGAACTGAGGGAAAAGTTCTGAAAATCATTCACACAGCAAGAGAAGTCTGTAGAGAAGGATTTGCTGACGTGCTTGAAGAAGTGAAAGAACACACTGAAGGCCATTGAGAAGTGTTAATAAATGAGAAATCAGAACAACTTGTTAAGTCATTTAGGGAGACAGAGGAGGAAGAAATTTAAGCAGAATCGGCAATTTGACATTATCGAAATTTATAAAAATGTTTCAAATTGCACAGACATTAAAGGATAAAATTATAGAATACAATCTTTGACTGGAAAACAGTATTAAGGTCACTGAATAATCTCCGAAGGATTACAGCCTCTGCGACAACACTTCGATGAGTTAAAAAGAAAGATTCAGCAATTTCTGATTACAATGTTCCTCAAAAGTTTCTGGTCAAACTGCTATGGATCAACAACAACCAACATCATTTCCTACTGACATCCAGTCACTGACATTGTCATGGCTGGATGATCCAGGATCACATGAAGAAGAAGATGATCCTCCTTCTGGCATACTTTTGGAAGGTCAACAGTTGCCTAACTCTACCACGTTGGCATACAGTAACTTTTATTACAGTACTAGCGTATTTACCCAGTATTTACCCTGGATTTTATTTTCTCAAAGGTAGCACTTGTTAGAAGTACCTTAGGAATTACCTTACCTTAGGAATTAGATCATAGAATCATAAAATCATAGAGTTGGGAGAGACCCCAGGGGCCATCCAGTCCAACCCCCTGCTATGCAAGAAGACATATCAAAACATTCCCGACAGATGGCCATCCAGCCTCTGCTTAAAAACCTCCAAAGAAGGAGACTCCACCACACTCCATGGAGGCAGCAGCATCTTCCACTGCTGAACAGCTCTGACCCTCAGGAAGTTCTTCCTGAGGTTCAGGTGGAATCTCCTTTCCTGCAGTTTGAATCCATTGCTCCTTGTCCCGGTCTCTGGAGCAGCAGAAAACAAGCCCACTCCCTCCTCGACATGACATCCCTTCAAATGGCTATCATGTCCCCTCTTAACCTTCTCTTCTGCAGACTAAACATACCCAGTTTTACCCCAAAACGTAGCTGCCACAAGGGCCTCCCTGCAATGGCAAATACCTCCTTGCAAAAGTGGGGAATTAATTAGCTCAAAATCAGGAGGCTGAGAGAGGGGGGCAACTTAGTGAGATCTTTTCTACCAGTGTTTATGGGCACATGTGGGAAAAGAACCAGCCAGAGTGTTACCCTGTTTACTGGGGGTCCTGGGAGGGACACCGAAATAACCAAACAATAAAACACACTTTTGGGGAAAATTAGCTGGAGCGCTCAGTTAAGCTAGCGAGAGGCAGGGTAACTTAGCAGGATCTTGCAACCCAGCGTCTACGGGTCAGGTCAGTCAAGCAGCCAGACAGGTTTAAAGTAATAGAAATGATATTTTATTGCATACAAGCAAATATCAAAGACACCAGTCACACAGCTAACTAAGAGATTAGAGGTTAAATTAAGGATAGAGACTTTCAGGGGAAAATGGGTGATACGACACCTGTCTCGTCGTCCTGGACCTCGGGAGAGAAGCCGGGGGTGCAGAGAAGAAGCTCAGCTCGATTAGCTGAGGGGAGCTCGCCAAGCAATGTAGCAGCAAGGCGGGATGGAACTCAGGAGCGATCCGAGGAAGGTCTCAGAATCAGGGGTTTTTATAGGGTGAATTGGGACTGCAGCCGAATTGACAAAGAGGTAGACTGTATGCAAATGCTCAGGGCTTGGCCTTTAAGCTTCTAGCTTGCCAAGTTACCTGCTCGGGGCAGGAGTCCTTTGTAAACAGCGTGCATACATAATGGGGGTGTTTGCAGAGAGGTCTCCTAAAGCGGGGATCTGGCTATTTCTGGCCTGCCTGTATTGTCTTGGGATATTGCAGCGTTTGATGGCCAAGCCTAGTTCTGGGCTTGTCCGGGGGCCTCACAAACACATGGAGAGGGGTGGTGGGAGAGAGCCAAATTATTGATATCAAAATGATATCTTTATGCTATCTCCAAGGAGGCCTAACCTGCAGTAACAAGAGATTCAGAAGTAAGCTAAAGTGTGTTTTATTGAGGGGAATTCACTCATGCATGCACACAAGACACACACAACCACACATTCACACAAGAGCTAACTGAAAGAGAAAGGGAGGAAAATTTATGGAGAGGCTGAGGGGTTTGAGGGGATTTATAATTACCAGTCCAGAAGAGTAGTGAAGAGCAGGAATATGTTTTGGCTTAGGTAAGACCTAAGGACAGTTCTCATTCAGGAGTTAGACAGACAGAGTTGTTACCCTGTTTACTGGGGGTCCCATGAGAGACTCGTAAATGCGCTCACAATTAAACAAGTTGGGGAAATTAGCCACGAGCACAAGCTAGCAATACGAGAGGCAGGGCAACGCAGCGGAATCTTTTACCCAGTGTCTACAGGGTCAGGCCAAGCCAAGAAGCACACCAGGTTATAAGAATAATTGTGATCTTTATTAAAATACAGACAAACCGTGTATGCAACACAATCACACTAGAGAAAATAAAGGTTTGAGTAGGACAGAGGGAATTTTAGGAGGGATTGTTGATTTGGGTGATACTACACCTGTCCTGAAGCTCGGGTAGATCACTGCGAAAGTTCAAAGGTGCGTAGTCTCAGTACGTGGGACTGAGGGGACGACTCGCTAGACACAGCGGCAGCAAGGCAGGATGGAAATCGGGAGCGATCCAAAGAAGCTCACCAAATCAGAGGTTTTTATAGGGAGAAATGTGACCACAGGCCATCCTGCATTCGGGGAAAACGATGAGTTTTGAGCTGGAGACAAAGCCTCTCGAAAGGTCAGGATTTAGCATGATTGAATTTGTTCCGAATTTGGACAGTATGCAAACGTAGAGTGCTTGACAGGTGAGGACACTTCTAATCAAGCTGCCTGCTCGGGGCAGAGAGTTCTTTTGTGAGTTGTGTGCATACATAATTGCGCACTTGCCCTTGAGGTCTCCTGAAGTGGCAGTTTGGCTATTTCTTGCCAGCCTGTATTTGTTTTGAATATTCCAGCAATTAGCGACCAAGCCTGTTTGCGTGCTTGTCCAGGGGCCTCGCAAGCACGTGGAGAGGGGTGGTGGAAGAAAGTCAAATTACTGATATCAAGATGATATCTAATGTTATTTCAAAAGCGGCATGGCAGTGGCAATAACAGAGTGATGGGTAGACCTTCAAGAGACTGCACTGGGCATCCTGAAATCAGGGGTATTTGTACTCTAAAAACAGCCAGTGGCAGTGAAGGTTCCAGATGCAAGACAAAGAGAACCTGTTGTGGACAATGAGTCTTCCGCCTGTTGATGGGCTTAGTGCTTTGATTGATGAAGATATGATGGATGTTGTAATAGCTGTCTATTGTGGGTGCTGTGAGGAAAGAGGAAAGAATCCAGGTATACAAGGGATGGATATCTGTCAATCAATATCCTGGTGGGCTCCTCACAGTAGGATTCCTTGGAAAAGTCCAGCTTCTATTTAAGCCTATTATCCACAGGAATGGTGTGCATTTGCCTGAGAAAAGACTCAGTTTTACCTGGAGGAAGTTTTGAGTTGACCTATGCTTCTCACATTTACAGTCAAATTCTTTCCCTTGCTCAGTTTAACCTCTCCGTCACCTCTCAGGCTTGAATTTGATATCAGAGCCAATAAAATGTGTTGCCAATTAGGTGTGGTGCCCATCCAAACCATACTGATATTGGGGACCCCCAAAGTGGGGCCTTACACCAGCTCCCTAAGTCACTTCTCAGTGGGCATGGCTTCCAGACCATTGTGCTTATTGTGCTTAATTCACAAATTAAACTTTATCATAGGTATGTACAAGTGTATGTACAGGAAAAAAGGGTTCACTATTACCTGTGGTTTCAGGCATTCATGGGGGGGCGGCTGGAACCTATCTCCTTTGTATAATGGGAGACAACTGTATGTGCCTTCAAGTTGCCAGTTGATTTATGGTAACCCCATTGAATTCGTAGGGTTTCCTTTAGGCATGGGACACTCACAGGCAGCTCTGCCAGTTCCTTCCTCTGGAATACAGCCAGAAGGATTTACAAATAGACATAGACAAAGTATTTTGACCTACATGTGGGACTACTTTTGACTGGTTTTAGCATTACTATTATCACAAGTGAATTTTAAATATTTATTGTATTTATTACATGGTGCTTTAGGTCACTCTGTTTTACGTATTTCGTATTTTATATATTTTATGGCAAAATCTGTTATCTTGGCTCATGATGGTCTATGACCATAATGAAATGATTGATTGATTGATTGATTGATTGATTGATTGATATTCATTCTCAGGCTCTCATCCAAGTAGCTTCCAAGACCAGATGGTATCTGGTGCCTTTAGGATATCTAACTTAATACTCAAAGCCTACTTACATGTAAATTATTCAGGATCAGTGGTTTGTTCATAAAAACGGTCAGTGCTTCCATTCATGCAAGGTGATTCTGCAGTTTTCACTAGTCCACCCGATTGGTTGTAAATGTGATTGTTGGAGGATCTTTGGAACAATGCAAGACACAGTTGAAGGAGATACAGTAAGAGGATGGAATGGGACTGGAAAAACAGAGAGACAGAGCTTTCCATAAGCAGAAGCATGCAGAAACTCATGCAAAAACATAGAATCATAGAATCATAGAAATGTAGAGTTGGAAGAGACCACAAGGGCCATCCAGTCCAACCCCCTGCCATGCAGGAAAATCCTCAGAGCACTCCCGACAAGTGGTCATCCAGCCTTCGCTTAAAAACCTCCAAAGAAAGAGACTCCACCACACTCCGTGGCAGCACATTCCACTGCCGGACAGCTCTGACCGTCAGGAAATTCTTCCTGAGGTTCAGGTGGAATCTCCCCTCCTGCAGCTTGAATCCATTGCTCCTTGTCCTGGTCTCAAGAGCAGGAGAAAACAAGCCCACTCTCTCCTCGACATGACATCCCTTCAAATATTTAAACATGGCTATCATGTCCCCTCTCATCCTTCTCTTCTGCAGACTAAACATACCCTGAATAAACATATTCTGATGCACGCCAGCATCTCTAAATAGAGAACTTAAAGCAAAAAACCACGAGTCTCAAAGATGGCCCAAGTGCCACGCTTCTCACTAATTAACTTGAGCTGTTCCTGTTTTTTTTTCAGTAGGAATTATGCAAGAATTTTCTCTGGCTCATTGGTTTTAGTGGGCAAGATCGGTCTAACTCCCACTCTACCGCTTTTAATGACCCCTAAAATTCCACTCATTTGGGAATGCCTCGCTTAAATGTCATAGCCTCAACCTGGCCTTTCGACTTACCTTCTCACCCTCCACAGGACAACTCTTCTTCATATTTTCCACCATCTGCATACGGAATAACACCATACTTTTGTGGTTCTCCAAAGAGGAACTGGCCAGAATAAGTATTCCCTTGAATCAAAGATATGATAATGTAAAAACACAGGAGAGAAATTGCTCTGGCAAATGTATCTTAATAATCCTTGGTATTCCAATAAAGATTTTGAGCATGTCTTTTTTTCTTATAGGACATTACAAGTGAATAATTACCAGCTGCTTTTTATTATCAGGGCAGATTAATAAAGAACAAAGAAAGTGTTCATTGGGTCTTTATCCTACAAATGAATAGAATCATAATCCATATTCCTTTAGGTCTTTAAAACTGAGATACCTTAGAAGACGTTACTACCTCATATTTAAAAAAACCCTCTTTCATAGTATATCCTTTATGGTTGAGGAATGAGTAAGAAGTACTTTCATTCCATAGTTAAGAGGACTTTGATGGCACACAATCATTCAAAGAGTTAATTATGGAGACCAGAAATATGGCCTCTGAATAAAAATAAAGCTGAAGTCCTAAGGCCGCGTGGGCAAAACAAAACTAATTCCACGGTACCTGCTTAGGCCACTTCGCATACTTCAGAAGTCGACTAACGAAAAGCATTTCTATGGTGGTGGTGCTTGGAGTGTGGGGAGAGGGGGTAGGAGGGGATGTGGCCACTGTGTCTGGGGGTGTGGCCACAAGACGTGGGGGCGTGGCCAGGGCACATGGGGCGTGTGGCTACGAGTTCAGCCGCCCCCAAAACATTGCCACCTGGGGCAAATTGTCCTCATCGCCCCCCAGTCCCTACGCAACTGTTTCTATGCAGGAATTAAATGGCATGTAGAGTGTAGTGGTTTGAACATTGGACTATGACCCTAGAGACCAGAGTTTGATTCCCCGCTCAGCCATAGAAACCCACTGGGTGACTTTAATCAAAATCTTAGTAAACAGAAGGACTGTTTTGTCTTCTGCCAGTCTGGAGTTAAATGTTTTGCCAGACATTTTATGGGATCTTTTCTTTAAGTTGGCAAGTTCAGTCAACTTATCTCAGGCTACAGAATTTTAACCAAGGGCATGAACAAGTTGGAGGTCTCATTTTCATTAGGGGCTTTAAATCAGATATTAAAGATGTTTCAGGCAATGGCTTCCTTCACAAATAGGGGTTCAACAAGTTAACCCTTGGAGCCCCTTCTAATCCAATGATAAATAGATATAAAAAGAAAGAATTTTTAAAAATGGATAACAAGTCAAATACCACAGTTGCATATCAATTGTATAGCTTCTATTCATTCATATTGTGTCTATTTTTATGCAACTGCCCGGTTTTATATATAATAAAATGCAGCACAGAATAGATAGAGAGGTAGTACAGGAATACCTGGCCACACTGGATGAATTCAAGTCTCCAGGGCCAGATGAATTGCATCCTAGGATTTTAAAAGAACTAGCAGAGGTCATTGCCGAACCTCTTGCTATAATCTTTGAAAACTCTTGGCGGACCGGAGAAGTTCCGGCAGACTGGAGGAGGGCAAATGTTGTCCCCATCTTCAAGAAGAGAAAAAAAGAGGACCCAAATAATTATCGCCCAGTCAGCCTGACATCAGTACCTGGAAAGATCCTGGAGCAGATCATCAAACAGTCAGTTTCTAATTACTTAGAAAACAATGCCGTAATTACGAAAAGTCAACATGGATTTCTCAAAAATAAGTCATGCCAGACTAATCTTATCTCTTTTTATGATAGTGTTACTTGCTTGACAGATGAAGGGAATGCCGTGGACATAGTATATCTTGATTTCAGTAAGGCCTTTGACAAAGTTCCCCACGACATTCTTGCAAAGAAGCTAGTAAGATGTGGGCTGGACAGGGCTACTGTCAGGTGGATTTGTAACTGGTTGACTGACCGTACCCAAAGGGTGGTCACCAATGGCAGATTCTCATCCCGGAGAGAAGTGACTAGCGGGGTGCCACAGGGTTCTGTCCTGGGCCCGGTGCTGTTCAATATCTTCATTAATGACTTGGATGAAGGAATAGAGAGCACGCTGATCAAATTTGCAGATGACACCAAATTGGGAGGGGTTGCTAATACGCCTGATGATAGGATCAAAATTCAAAAGGACCTGGACAGATTGGAGAGCTGGGCCAAGGCTAACAAAATGAATTTCAACAGAGAGAAATGAAAGGTCCTACACTTAGGCAGAAAAAATGGTATGCAGAAATATAGGATGGGGGACAAGTGGCTGGCTAACAGTACGTGTGAAAGGGATCTAGGAGTCTTCATAGACCACAAGCTGAACATGAGTTAGCAGTGTGATGCGGCAGCCAAGAAGGCCAACGCAATTCTTGGTTGCATCAATAGGAGTATGGTGTCTAGATCGAGGGAGGTATTGGTACCACTCTATTCTGCATTGGTTAGACCTCATCTTGAATACTGTGTCCAGTTCTGGGCACCCCAATTCAAGAAGGATATGGATAAGCTGGAGCAGGTCCAGAGGAGGGCGACCAAAATGGTGAGGGGCCTGGAAGCCATGCCCTATGAGGACAGACTTAGAGAGCTGGGTATGTTTAGTCTGCAGAAGAGAAGGTTGAGAGGGGACATGATAGCCATGTTTAAATATTTGAAGGGATGTCATGTCGAGGAGGGAGTGGGCTTGTTTCTCCTGCTCTTGAGACCAGGACAAGGAGCAATGGATGCAAGCTGCAGGAGGGGAGATTCCGCCTGAACCTCAGGAGGAATTTCCTGACAGTCAGGACTGTCTGGCAGTGGAATGTGCTGCCACGGAGTGTGGTGGAGTCTCCTTCTTTGGAGGTTTTTAAGCGGAGGCTGGATGGCCACTTGTCGGGAGTGCTTTGAGGGTTTGCCTGCATGGCAGGGGGTTGGACTGGATGGCCCTTGTGGTCTCTTCCAACTCTACATTTCTATGATTCTATGATTCTATGAAAATATTATAATTTTGTATAGAATCTGGAATTGTGATTCTTATTGAGTTTGCTACTGACATGCTTTTTATAACATACTACTATGCTGCTTTATCTTATTGTTTGGTTTATATGGTAGTGAGAATTTTTGTTCTAGGCTGCACAGACCCGGAAGCCCCAGCCATCAATCTCAATGATGGAAGACAGATGGGAGGGCAGTCCAAGCAGCTCTGGGAGCTCAAAGAAGATACTGCACTTCTGGGAACAGGGTTATCAGAGGAAAGAAGGGACAGGGCTCCTGTTCCCTTAGGCCATTTCCACACTAGCCTGTTATAGTGCTATTATTCCACTTTCAACATCCTTTGGAATCCTGGGATTTGCAGTTTAGGGAGGGGCCTCAAAGTGGAAGAATAGCACTATAACAGGCTAGTGTGGAAATGGCCTTAATGTTTGTGTAGAAGCAAGAATTTAGGAAGGTGTTCTTTGTTGCTCAAGCAACACGTGATGAAAGTCTTTCTTTTACACCAGGATTAAAACAACAGGGACCCTATCCCTTAATTCACTTGGCAACCCATGAATTCTATAAGGAGCAACTGCTGGTTGCAACTATTCCCTGTTGCAAGAGAAAACCAGCCTTGGATTTCTGATTTTTTTGAGCTACAAGTCCCATGTTTCCTCACAGCATTGGTTAGAGTTGCCAAGTGAAATAACTGGGCAAGGCTCCTGTACCTTGCGTGGTTGGGCATGGTTGCCTGGCTCCATGACTAGCAACATCTGCTGAAATTCCCTCGAAACAACCATGAAAAATACAGGAGCCATCTCCAGTTTTTAATCTGTCCACTCTAGCACTGTTGGCTGAAGCTCTGGGGAGAGAAAAATCCAAAACACTCAATGCTTACTCCATCTTCCCTATAGGTTGCCCTCTCAGCATCTGATAAACCCTTCCTACACATATATCCATTTCCTTCTCTTTGTTGGCAGCTCTGCCAGAACAAGCCATCCCCCCACCACCCCACCACAAGAACCGGCCCTGCAGGCTGCCATGTTGCTGCCTCCCTCCCGGACACTACACATTAGTAATAAGCACCCAACGAGGACAGGATGCCTAGCTGCTAGGGGTGGAGGCTCCTCGGTGAAGACGCGGGCTTGGCTTTGTGCGTGTGCACTACACGTTGGAGTGTTGAATCTGCAAGTTAACTTTTGCAGGATGGATGTGTGAGGGTTGTATGGGAAAGGGGCTGCCCAGTTGCCTTGGAAACTTAAATGGGGAAGGAAGGGATCGATAGTATTGCCAGCTTTTCAAGATATCAATGGAGGGGGGCAGAATTCTTAACATGCAATACAAAACCCACAAAAAAGGCCGTATCTAAAGAAAGTACAAAATCCATGCAAGCATTCAAAGCTCCATCGGTTAAAAATCATACAGGAAAACAACAAATGACGATGAATCACAAGCCTGGGTTTTGTCTAAAGATATTTTTGTTGTCATTTGAGCTGGTCTCTAGCAGTCCCCAAAGTTTGGTCCCCCAGTTTTTTGGGGGGACTTCATCTCCCAGAAACCCCAGCCACCTTGGCCAACAGTCATGAATGTTGAGAGCTGAAGTCCAAAACATCTGTAGGTCAAAGTTTGGGAAGTACTGGAAAGGGATATCATTGTAAGCAGAGCAGTCCCGTAGGGATGTGGAGGCGGAGGGGGGTGATTCGCTCCAGGTGGCAATGTTTTTGGGGCGTCCTGGCCAATAGCCCCGCCCCATGTGCCCTGGCCACGCCCCCACGCATGGCAGCCACGCCCCATGCACAGTGGCCACACCCCTTGTGCCATAGCCCTGCCCCTCCACACACTTCAAGCTCCACCACTGAGGCAGAGGCCACTCCCCCCATTTTTTGGCCATGTGGGGCCTTGGGGGGAAAGCAACTAAAATCCAGGTAATCAAACTTCAACTCTGTTAGCCGTAGAAAAGTAACTTCCCTTGAGATCCAATTTGGCCCTGTCCTGCGGAAGCTACCAGCCCCTTTGTTAGGCAAAACCATTGAATTTCTCAATAAATCTTTTTAATGTCTGGGAAAAATAAAACTTTTGGGTGCTACATAGGAAAAACTGGGCTTAAATACCCTAAAGACACCAGATCCCACCTAATCTTGGAAGCTAAGCAGGGTCAGCCCTTGTTAGTACTTGGATGAGAAACTGCCAACGAATACCAAGTGCCGTAGGCTATACTTCAGAGGAGGGAACTGGTAAAAACCACCTCTGAGGATTCCTTGCTCAGGAAAACCTTGTGAAATTCTTAAGTCAACGGGCGACTTGAAGGCACATACACATGCAAATTGGTAAAACCTGTAGTCCAAATGAAAGTTTTTGTTGGAGGTTGTTGTTGTGTCCCTTCACATTGTTTCCACCTTAGGGGTTTTGTGGGGCTGAAAGTGTGAGACACCGAAGGTCACCCCGTGAGTTTCCATGGCTGGGAAGGGAATCCCAAACACTCAAACTAGAACACTGTTGGAGGCAGAAACTTCAAAACTTCAAAAAGTCTTGGGCCATTTCCGCACGAGTCTGTTATAGTGCGATGATTCCATTTTCAACCTCCTATGGAGTCCTGGGGTTTGCAGTTTCAGGAGGGGCCGCCTGGCCCCTCCCGAAACTGCAAACCCCAGGACTCCATAGGAGGTTGAAAGTGGGATCATCGCGCTATAACAGACCCGTGCGGAAATGGTCACAGTCCTGTGGCTTCCTCTTGTTTAGGATTCCCCTGATATCTTGATATCAAACTTGGTATCTTGAAATCCAGGGAACATATTTAGAGGTAGCCCTGTTGGCCACACAGCAAAATACAACAAAATCCTGGCTGCACAAAGCAGCAATACTTTTATTGGGTCGAATAAAAAAAGCAGAAAATACTTCGGTAGAATAGGAAACTTCAAAGGAGTTGCTTGTCATGAACTTTTGTTGTAGTAAAAATTCTGGTAGCGTCTCAAAGACTCCACAAACGTGTTGTAACACAAAATTAAACGAAGCTGCCTCTCTGAAGATAGAAATTAAGTGCATTTTAGTGGATTGTGACAACATGTTTGCTTATTCACTGCAGTATGACTTTCAAAGCTTTCCTGCTATGGTAGTCTTGATATTTTAGGATTTGTAGACCTTAAAGCCTGAGGTCATAGAAAAGGAGCAAGGAAGGAAGTATAGCAACATTGTAAGTTAATATACATTTAAGTAAGTCCTGTTGAGTTCAACAAAGTATCCTATTTGCTGATGTATAAGACTCACTGTTTTTCCTGAAAAATACTGTTTGAAAGTTAGTTGTGGCTTATACGGTGGCACACCTTATACGCCAGCAAATATGGTAAATGGATATATCCAGTTGCAGTGCAAGCTAATTTACTGCAGTCATACCTTCAAGTCGCCTCTTCATTTACAGCAACCTCATTAATTTCATAATATTTTATTGGGCAAGAAATACTCAGTAGTTTAGCCATCTCCTTCCTCTGAGATATAGCCCACACCACCTGGTATTCATTAGTGACTTTCCACCCAAGTACTAACCAGGGCTGACTCTGCTTAGCTTCCAAGATCTGATAGGATCTGGTGCCTTTAGGATGTTTGGACCCTTGCAATCATATCTACCACCCAGTAAATCGCCTAAAACTAATGCCGCTTACTTCTGAATAGATATTCTCTAGTGGTGCTAGAAGAAGAAGAGGATTTTTTTTTTAAACCATGAATGGATTCTGAAAGTAAACTGAACTCAGCAGTTTCTTTAATGATGTAGTGCCAGGTGGACTCTGGTTTGGTAGTCCAGGGTTTCATCTCAAAGAAGCAACTAAACAAATTTTATATAGAATTCTTTTAAAAAAATGGTGCGGCAGCACATGAAAGACTAAAGCTAGGACATACACACAAGCTCACCAATAAGGAGCAAATTCTGTTTCCAAACTATGGCCACTTCCATGCTACACTGTTATAGTGCTATTATTCCACTTTCAACCTCCTGTGGAATTGTGGGGTTTGTTGTTTGCTCAGGCCAAAGAGCTCTCTGGCTGAGAATCCTAAACTGCAAACCCCAGGATTCCATAGGATGTTGAAAGTGGAATCATAGCACTATAACATTGTAGTGCAGAAAGGCTCTTAGAATTCTAAGCCTCCTCCCTAAACTAAAAACCCCAGGATTCCATAGGGTGCTGTTGTGGCAGTGAAATTAGAATCATAGCGCTACAATTGTGCTGTATAAAAGAGCCTTGAATGGTAAGTCGTCCACTCCTGTTTTACCCACTAAGCCGTGGACTGTGGCACTTACTGTGGTTTCCGATTTATAGTCACTCTATGCCAGGGTCTGCTGGGGCTGAGAGTATGTGACACACTCAATACCCATTAAGCGGCCCCAAAAGATGAGTCTGCATGTGTCTTTGGCCATTTCCGCACTTGACTGTTATAGTGTTATTATTCTACTTTCTTTCTTTTTATTTAAGAGAGATGTTACCCTGATTTCTGGGGTCCCTTGGGGGACACCTCAGTGTGCTCCACGTGATGGGGAATGGAAGCTAGCCAGAGCATGAGCTATAGCAATGCAAGAGGCAGGGTGACTTAGTGGGGTCTTTTTACCCAGTGTTTACGGGGTTAGGCCAAGCCAAAAACCAAACAAAAATGTCCAATAAATGATTTTATTGAAGGAAAGTCTCACGCAGCAATGCAATCACTCACACACTCACTCAAGACCTATTAAGAAGCAAAAGAGAGGAAACTGCATAGGGGAATATTGAAGGGGTGTCGCTGGGGTGATACTGCACCGTTGTCCTGAAGTCCTCGGTCCAGGAAAAACAGCGGATAAGTGGGGCTCAGCACGGAGAGGGCTGAGGGGATCACTCAACGGATGGAGCAACGGTCTGCTGGGATGACCGGGGGTGACCCAAAGAACCGCTCAGAAACTGGGACTATTTGTAGGGAAAAAGTACCTGGAGGACTAATCCTCTCCTGGAGAGAACAATGGGTATTGGAGTGAGAACGAGGATCCACCTTGGCAATTTCCTTTGCGTGATGGGATTGCAAGGTGTTGCCAAAGTCTCAGGATCTTCGGCTGTGTTAGTTTGTGGTGTGACTTCTGATCCTTGCTGATGGAATACTTGCTCAACTAGGGGCAGACACGCAAATCCCCTCAAGTAGGCTTCTCAGGGGCTGAGGACCCTTTGTTTATTGTGGGTTTGCACGGCTTGAAGTCTCCTGGGGCTGACGTGACGGGGATTTTACCGGCCTGACCTGGTTTTTGATCGTTCCACCATTGCTACCTACGTGCCCACCCGGGTGACCTCGCAGGCACATTGAATCATATTTTAATATCAAAATCGTAGACCCCGGGATAGGGATTCTCCCTCGGAGTAACAGAGATCTCCTTTATTGCTAATCCACCCCTTTCTAAGATGCACTTTTTTAAAATTAATAAAGAAACATTATTACAGAAAAAAGTTCTAAATAACATGTACTTTGACCATTTATACTGTTAAATACATAGCAAATCAACCAAATTGCATCCGTAGAAAAAACGAGAAAAAAAAGGAAAGAAAAAAGATGAATAAGAAAAGAAGAAAGAGAAAAAAGAAAGAAAGGGAAAGGTATCAGCCTCCTTTTGCCTTCAACCCTGGACTATGTCCACCCCTATTTTTCCCTATTTACCTTTTGTCCAACCTCCTAGGGAATCCTGGGGTGTGCAGTCTAGAGAGGGGCCTTTGCAAACTCCAGGCTTCCATAGGATGCTGAAAGTGGAATAATAGCGCTATAACAGCCTAGCGCGGAAAGGGCCTCAGCCGTCCACGCCCGTTCTGCCCGCTCAGCCGCAAACTGCGGCGCTTCCTCCCCGTCGTCCCTGTGTGCCTTCAAGGGGTTTCGGATTTAAGGCGACTCTGTCGCGGGAGCTTCTGGGGCTTCTAGGCGACCGCCAAAGGTGAGTCTGTGCGTGTCTTTGTCCCTTTCCACACTAGGCTCTTGTAGCGCGACGAGTGCACTTCGCAGCTCCTACGGGGTCCTGGGGTGTGCCGCTTAGGGAGGGGCCTGGATCCCACAGGAGGTGGAAAGTGGGCTCGTCGCGCTGTAGCCGGCCGGCGTGGAAGCGGCCTCGTCTTGGTAGCCGGGGCGCCGGGCCGGCCGGGGCCTCCCGCGGGCGCCCCGGTAGCGGAAGCCGCGCCGCGGCCGCCCTCGCGGAAGCGGGCGGAGTCGGCGGCGGCGGCGGCGGCGTCTCCTCCTCTGCCTGGCCAGGCGGGGCGGGAAGGGAAGCGGAAGGAGGGACGCCCGGCGAGGCCTGTGAGTTGCCCCTCCGGCAGGCCCGGCCAGGCCCCGCTCTCGCCTCGGCAGCCCGCCGGAGCCGCGAAGGGTTAGCGCGGGAGGCCGCGGGGGGCGGGGGCGGGTCCCGCCGGCCCTGACGCCGGGCCGGGCCGGGCCGAGCGAGGGAGGGCGGGCGAGGCCGGTGGGCGGCGGGGGCACTCGGGCTCTTCCCCGGGCAAAGCTCCCCCCGCCTTGCCCTTTCATGGCCGGGGCTTCCTTACTTGAGGAGGGGTCTCTGACAGACCGGGGGGCCTTGAGCCCGGGGGTCCTGGCAGTGGCCGGGCGGGGGCGCATGGCGGGAGGCTGGGGAGGGGAGCGGGTGGAACGAGCTTAATACGACCCCCCGGGGCATCGCCTCCTCGCAGCCCCGGCGAGGACGGGGGAAGCGCTTCTTCGGTTCCTAGGGGCGCGTTGACGTGTCCGGGCGAGGGCGAGGGCGAGGGCGAGGTCCTCTGGGCCACCTCGTGGGGCAAAACTGCCAGGCTTGGGAGTCTCCACTGACCTCGGTTTCCTTTGCAACAGCCGAGGTCTGTCTCCCCTTCCCGGTCTGGAACTGTCTTCTGACTTAGGCCGTTTCCTCACTACACGCTTATAACGCTGTGATTCCGTTTTCAACGCCCTGTGGAATTCTGGGGTTTGTAGTTTCCTGAGGCCAAAGAGCTCTCTGGCTGGGGAATCTCAAGGCCCCTCCCTAAACTGCAGCCCCAGGATTCCATCAGAGGTCGGAAGTGGGATAATAGCACTATAACGGTCCAGTGCAGAAATGGCCCGGATCTGGAAGGGTTCTCAGCCCTCCACTCCTAGTTTGGATGGAATCGCCCCCCTTGCCTTTTAAGTCCCCTGGTTGGTTTCGTTTCCTGTCCCTCCAGGGTGGTAGCAAGGAGTTACTGCACTTTGACCGTATTTCCTGCCTCTCTAGAAAAGATGATAACGCTTGGTAAGGAGGGAGGCAGCAGGAAGTAAGGAAGACCACGTTAGAGATGGAGAAGCCCGGTCAAGGGAGGCGCTCCCGGGATCTGCAAGACCTGAGCAGGGCTGTGGGCGATGGGCTGACTTGGAGGTTGCTGGAAGTCGAAGTCGACTTGATGGCAGTTCATAACAACAGGCTACCCCCTTTCTGAGGATATAGGGCAGTCTGAGGGTGTCTTTGCTACCCTGTCAATATTTTGTATGATATTGTATTACTCTGCCAAAATAAATGGCTAACAAGTGGGGAGCGTAAACAGGAGTACTCATAGTATACTAAGATGAGATTATAATATTGATTAGATTGTGATACTGGGTGTATTGGGTTATTTGGGGTCAAGGAGGTTGGAAATGGTTATTATTTTCAAGAGATCGCCCCGTAGAGAGGATGCTGCTCTCAGTTAGTGGATAAAAGCATGCCAGCTGAAGCAAAGAAGGAGAACCTAGGAAGCAATCTTGTACAAGTGATTTTGTGCTATTTGTCTCTCTGGCTCACAGTATTGTCTGCTCTGGTGGGTAAGCAGTTCTGGCAAAGAAAGATCTTTTATATTACCTGCTCTGTAACCTTCAACTGTCCCACTTTTTCTGCTGCTTTCAAAATGTCCCAGTTTCTCCCTCTTCCTTCCAGGTTTCCCCTTTGTCTTCAGAATACTTTAGTTGCTGCAAACTGAGGGCCTTTCTGCGCTACACTGTTACAGGGCTATTATTCCACTTTCAACATCCTACGGAATCCTGGCATTTGCAGTTTAGGAAGGGGCATGTAGAATTCTCAGCCAGAGAGCTCTTTGGCCTTAGTAAACTACAAACCCCAGAATTCCACAGGATATTGAAAGTGGAATATTTGCATGTTAACAGTGTTGTGCAGAAAGGCCTTGAGTTCAAAGTATAAAAGAAGTTAATACTTCATTAACTCAGGAGGGGGAGTGGAAAGGAAGGGGCAAAATTTTGCCCTTCTCTGTAGACTCAGGCAAAAGCAAACCGCTGAACCTTCTCCTAGCCTGGGCTTTCTTCTTCAGTAATGACTTTGGCCATCTTGACCACACTCCGTTCTTGTTTGGCTATGTGTGTCCCACACTGCTGCTGTAATCTTTTAAACTGGAGTTTGAACCTTTGTCTTCTTTACATGGCACTCTTTCAGTGATCTAAAGGTGCCTCTTTGATCTGTATAGAGGAAGCCCAAGCGAGACATTCTTGTCCTTCTTGTAGAACAAAGATCCAATGGTACGCTTGTTAGTATAGGCCAGGGATGGGGGACAATGTGGCTGTTTGACTACAGCTCCCATCAGCCGTACCCTGCAGTGCCAATAATGAGGCATCATGAAAATCGAGGTCCACCAACATTTGGAGGCCCGCACATTTGCCTTCAGACACCTGAACTGCAAAAATATTTTAATTGGGGCTAAATAAGATGCTTTTGAACCAGGTTGGGAAAAGTTTAGACTGAGGAAAAAGAATCAGGTTGGCTTATCAGGTTGTTGGCCACAGTCACCTGAGCTGTGGCACTTCCAGCAGTGGGTGCTTGTTTAATGACAAGAATGCTGACTGGAAGAAGTTTGTGGCTGCTGTTTGGCTGGCCTTCTCCCAATCTGGTGTGGGTGCTTATTTAGGCAGAATATTTTCATACTCTGGACTTCATGGCAGTGAAGCTTGCTTGCCTGACTCCTCTCAAGTCTCAACAGTTACATGGAAGGCGTTTGCATGCAGTGCCCTTCCCAGAAAGCTAAATTCTCCTCTGCCATTTTCATCATTTTAGCCTCTGGTCAAAAGCCCTAAATACCCCAAAGGCACCAGATCCTGTCTGATCGTGGAAGCTAAGCAGGGTCAGCTCTGGTTAGTACTCGGATGGAGACTGCCAACAAATAATAGGTGCTGTAGGCTATAGTTCAGAGGAAAGGACTGGCAAAACCACCTCTGAGTATTCCTTGCCTAAGAAAACCCTATGGAATTCATGGAGTTGCCTGAAGTCAACAGGAGACTTCAAGGCACATATGTGCACACAGTCTGTGATCACATTTCTAGATCTGTAGTTATAAAATTCAAAATGATTCATAGGGTTTAAATACAGAGAGAACCTGTCTGTCAAGCTATTTAGAGACTCAGAGCCTGGAAACATTAGCTTTTTGGACGACAGATTCCAGAATCAGCATGCTGGCTGGGCAATATGGGCACGAGTAGTCCAGCAAAGTCACTTTCTCTCGTTTGAAATATTTAATTCAGACATCCTCCCAGAGAGGGTTGAGCATACTCAAGTAGCTATGGAAATTTGCATTTTGAAAAAGAAAACCAAAACTGGGGTGGGGCGTGGAGTACCGTCCTTGAGTGCTTCACAGATTATGCGTATCCTAGAGGAAGGCACAGCTGGCTCGTGGGAACCCTTAAGAGTAGCACTCTAGCTTAAGAGTGGGGGAATACTGTGGTGTTTCGTTGCAGTTGTTCCTTATCACAGTTGGGTGGAATGTCCCTGTGCAAAGCCAAGAGACTTTCAGAATATCAGGGGCTTGTAAGGAACGTGTTCAGCTGGCACGCTGTTGGAAAGTCGAATTGTATTGTGCAGGATTGCATTTGGATTGTGTATTCTCAGGAAGGAAGCAGAGATGTAACTATGCTGTTGGGATCATTGTGCAAGCAGAGCCAGCAGTGTGGCTGTTGTGCAAGGTCGCACAGTGTGTCCAGAACCTCAAAGTATCCTGTTGCATAATGAGAGGCTTAATGGGACATGATGTGTTGTTCCCTGTTGTTCACTAACACAGTATTGTACAACAGCTATTCTGTCAGTAATGTAGCTCTGTCATCATAAAGTTACACATCCTTGCCTGCCATGGAGGATCTCAGCCATTCTGATCTTCCTTTTCTGGAGATGCACAGAACCTGGCAGCTGTTGAAAAGGGGGAAAAACTACCATTGGTCTAGTCCTTTTAGGAAGATTGGGTCATATCCTTATGAGTTAACTTTTTTCCTTCCACTTACTGGAACCTGAGCCAGGAATGTATCTGGCCTGTTTACGGGGCAGTCAGACAACCACTGTGCTACAGAAACAGCTGTAATATTTTGATAGCCATTTACAAGGCCCTTGGGGAATTATTTTCTCTGAAAGTAGACAGCATACTGTGATTTCTTTTTGGCCAGTTAAAGGGCTTTCTATATCTCTTTGGGCCTTTGAGCTTTCAGATTTATCTGTTTTCTTTATGGTTGCTTTTATCTGCTTTTTGAAATTTCAATAAATGTTTTATTAAGTATTTTATTCTTTTTACACTGTCCTTTTTTTTTAATGGAAGGTTTCATATAAATGCTTTTAAATGACGTAATATTCATTTAAGATTTTAGGGAGTCAGCTGTCTCTTTTATGACTTCCTTGTGGTTAATAACACTCTGCAAATTAAGGGGATTTCCCCATTAATGTTTCAAACTCACGGATTTCCATTCTCCAGACTGACTTTTTTGTGAGATGAAATTTCATTATGGTCCCTTTTTTTTGGTTTACAGTCAGCCCTCCACATTTGTGGGTTTCACTTTTGTAATTTGATTCTTCATGGATTATTTGCTGTCCCCTCTGCTGCCTCCCTATGCCAATTTTCATAGGGACTGCAAGCCTCATGAGACTGAGAAACTGTGAACGGGGCTTGTAAGTCCCTATTAAAATATTGTTTGGGCAGCAGTGGGGGTGGCAGTAAGCCCCACCAGCCCCCCACTTCTGCCTTGTGAAGGAACCCTAGTGCCTCAAAGGAATCCATGTTGGGTTGAATATGGTGATCATACTTTTTTGTGTGTTAAATATGGCTTGGGTGGGCCTAGAGTTATTCACGGTTTTTCCATTTTCACGAGGGTCCTGCGCCCCAACCCTAGCGAATGTGGAAGGATGACTGTATATTCCTGCCTTGTATAACACTGTACTTCCTGTAACTCTGTGTGAACAGGACTACTTTCACTTTGTCTCAAAGGCACGTAGCCCTGCCCCTAGGCAGTGACAGACCAGGAAGTCCTGTCAGTTTTTCCTTTGGGTGATGTGGCACAGCAGCTGCTGTTAGATTCTTTGGATCATAACGTGAAGGGAAATGCATTCTCCCAGCCCACCTTCGTAAATCAAAATAACCAGAGGGCCAACATTTTCCTCTTCATTCCTCTGTGACACCACTGTATGAAGTATTTGAACTGAGACATTTTAATGGTGAGAGATAAAGGCCAGGCAGGAAATTCATATCCCTTTTTCTTGACAAAAAATTAAGCCTTTCTTTGAAGCAGCATGTGGTGGTTCAGATCGCTAAAGAGGGCCTGGATAAAATTGGTAATCCCTACTAGAACATACTGATTGAATCAGTAGAACTTGTTCAGCCAGTACCAGGCTTTTTCTCAGTTGCAGTCCTGTGTAGTAAGGACATGGGAGAGAGCGTTCTCAGTGGCTTCTCCCTGCCTGTGAACTTCCTTAGCACAGGAGGCTAGGCGAGGCCCCTCGCTCCTCTCCTTTCACCTGCGGACAAAGACATTTTCATTCAAACAGGCTTTTAATGATCAATAGGTTGCATGGACACTTTTTTATGGGGTGTGGTGCTGTATTGTTTTTTTTTTAAAGGGCCTTTATGCTTTTTAAAATTTAATGGTATTTTAATGAAATTAATTGCATTTTTACTTTTTTTATTATGATGTGCTTAGCCTATCTTGGTTTTAGCTTTTATAAGCCACCTTGGGTCCCATGCTGGTAGAAAGGCAAACTGTTAAATGAATGAATGAATGAATGTAAATCCCCTTGATTCTGTGGGTCTACTCTATTTGGGACTAGCAATTGGATACAGACCCTGTTCTTCATTCATATGAGATCTCTTGCCTGGTTTGAGGTTATCTGAACAGTGTTATACAGTGCCGTTTCATTTCTTCTCTAAAGCTTGAGTGTGGGCCTTGTTTTAAGTTGTTCTAAGAGGCTTGAACTCCTGCATTTTGGACCAAATGCTCTCCAGTCTGTTGCAGCTTAACAATACAATGAAATGCAAAGCAATTTAAGCCAACTGAAATCAGCTACAGAGACCATTATCAGCACAACTGTAAGCTAAACGTCCTTTATGTGGTTCTATAAAGAAGGCAAAATATCTTCCAAGTTGAATCTGTTTCCAAGAGGGCACTCTACAAATGAGCACCATGTTATTGCCTATTCTGGAATTCCCTGCACTTTCTCTACCTGTTAGGTTTGCCAGTTACAAAAAGTGCACATAGGATGAGGTCCTGATAATCATCAGCATCACATCCTGTGTGGAAGGCGAATTAATACTTTTCCACCTCTACTTGAGTTACCTCTGCTGATTGAATTTGCATCAGAAGGTGATCCTCTATTGGTAGATTTCTTTAGGACTGAAGCAGGAAAGAAGAGGGTTTAATCACTCTTCTTTGTCAGCTGTGATCCGATGGATCATTCAATTGGTGCTGTTTACATCAAGTTGGGATCTTAATTTGAAATTGTTTGCAGAATATACTCTTTATTTATTATCCCCAGAAACCATTTTCATTTGGAAAGCTCAAAGTATTATAGCTATTGTGGGATTCCATGAATTCCCAGGTACTTCCGCTGATTTGTTTCAGCAAACCCCGGCTCATACAGTATCTTGAATTTAAATTGGTGAAAGTGTAATATGGCAAAATTCTGTTGTTTAATATTGTTGCTTTTGTTTCGACAGCAAAAGATGTCAGAAGGAGACAGTACTGGTGATTCCATCCATGGCAAGCCTTCAGTGGTCTATAGATTTTTCACAAGACTTGGACAGGTTGGTTTTACCCAGATACCTGAGAGATGCATTGTTGTTCTGTGCCTTTCCAACACATGAAAACCCGAAGGCAACGCTATTATGGTTTCTTGGCAAGATTTGTTCAGGGAGGATTTGCTTTGCCTTCCTGTGAGGCTGAGAGAGCGTGATGTGCTCATATCATTCAGTAGGTTTCTGTGGCTGAGTGGGGATTGCAGTGCTGGTCTCCAGAGTCATAGCCGAACACTCAAACCATTACGTCAGTGCTAGCTCTCAAGAGATGTATCAATTCAACAAAAGGTGCTCCTCCTGTGGAACTGTGGTTGAATAAATGATTCACCTTCTACTTTATGAGATTGAGGGAAGGAACGTCAAGTGTTTGAGGAATTTAGCTCTCGGTTCTCAAGAGAGTGCTATAAAGAATTTGTACTGGATGCATTTCTCTAGAATGCACTCAGTGCACTCTTTCGCATGCTTGTGTGGTTTTGGGTTTTGTTGGATATCCATTGTCTACAAAGTAGCTATATTGCAGGGGTGTTCAAGGCAGACCCCAACACCTTGATGCCCCCACCTCCATTTTAATTTTTCTTATGGGAACTCCTCCTCCCCTGGCACTTTTCAGTTGCTGTGAGGGCAGTTTTACTAGGTTTCCTCCAAACCTCTGGAAGGCCTAAAGCAAAATCAGAGGTGAGTTGTTAATCGCAAAGTGCAAAGAATCATAGAGCTGGAAGGGACCCTCTGGCCCACCAGGTCAATTCCCTGCTCAATGCATGATTTTCAGCTAGAGGATCACCTTTGTCATTTTTTATATATAGAACCTTTGTACATTTGTCATTTTCTGTATATTATAAAACAGATGCATTTGCATTCACTAATTAATGTTGTTTATTAACATTACTTCATTTGTGTCATATCTGCATTTTTTTAAATTTATTCTCATTTATCTTTAGCTACAGGTTTTTCTAGTTTTGTTTTTTGCTTTGGGCCAGGCCATTGTTTAGTTGTTACAGTTACATCAGTAGCGGCAGCAAGACAAAAGAGTGCCTAGGAGGAGGAGGAGGTGGTGGTACTGGTAGTGGTAGCGGTGGCAATGGGAACAGAAGGCTGCAGTTTCCATGCCACATGTTTCCCAAATGCCAGGCAGGGGTAGTTCATGAAACCAAGAAACTGGGAGGACTGGCGTGGACAATCATGTGGCAGAAGTGATTGTCTGAACTAGACCTCCGATATTTCTTTGGCTCCACAGAATTACGCGGAAGCCAGGCATTCAGGAAAGATGTGGCACAGAGCTGGCTGTCTTCTTTAGTCATTGTCACTGCAGTTTCTTCCTGTGTGAGTGTGACTGCGAGTATATTGGATTGCTAACACTAACGTAACACTAACTAATGTAATGTCTCTGTAAGCTGAGCTGTCCTTATAATGAGTGATATTTAACATTTGACACTGTGCTTTCTTCTAGATTTACCAGTCCTGGTTAGACAAATCTACTCCTTACACTGCAGTACGATGGGTTGTAACATTGGGTTTAAGTTTTATCTACATGGTCAGAGTTTATCTACTGCAGGTAAGAGACCTGAACATTAGTAAGAAGTCTTATAACCACTGTCAGAGGTATAATACTCCACTAAATACATTACTGATTTGTAGCAAGAGTTTGCCATCTTGTTATCTATATTTTATTTCAATTAAAAAAAGTTCAAAAACTTAAATTTGGGGATCTGGCCTCCTTCATGCCCCCTCCCCTTTTGCTGCCTTGTCCCTGCCCATCTGTGTGGTCTTCCTCAGATTAAAGCTTCTAAGCACTTAAATGAGCCTTCCCCCCACCCAAAAAACCCCACCAGGTCGTAACATTCATCTTAACAGAACAGGAGATTTTTTTTGTCTGTTGAGTTTTGAGGTCACAGCCATTCCTGATGCAGCATTTACCTTCATCGAGTTCTGTTCCTGGTCTGAATATTCAAGACACTACCCTTTCCCTAACCCCACCTGCAGCAGTACAATCCCACTTCTCTTATCTCCCCTTATTTCCACCTGGATCTGCTATCAGCCTCCTCTGGTAGGCTCCTTCTTTATGCACTTTGTCTCTTGATTCTGGTTCGCTTGGATTGGGGTGGGTCCCTCCTGAGCTTTAGAACTACAGCTTCATATGTCAGCATACAAAAATGCTCAGGGAATAGGAAATTTGTAGCCTCAAACATCTAGAAGCTTTTGAATTTGTTTTATATTTTTTGTTTCTTTTGCTGCTTCTCATTCTTTTAATAGTCAGTTTAGGTGGTGGGCAACATAGGTATGTGAATGTGTGTTTTTGCTATGTCAAATTTACTATTTGACATACTGGATTCCTACCTCTTTTTTTTTCTTTCTTTCCTTCCTTCACAGGGTTGGTACATTGTGACATACGCCTTGGGCATCTACCACCTAAACCTTTTCATAGCTTTCTTGTCGCCAAAGGTAGATCCCTCCTTAATGGAAGATTCAGGTATAAAGAACATTCCTAGTTTTACTTTAACCTTGTACAGTTTGTATTGATACTGTTTCATTTTAATTAGTTGTCACATAATTATATTGTGTACTACATTGGTAAAATACTATATTTGGAGTGCAGGGCACTATTTCATTTTGATAAAGAACTGTGTTTTAGCTTGATGCCAAAATGAAATCATAGTTGGTGCCAATGAAGCATGCAAGGGGAGGATGTTGCACATTTATGTTACCATATCATAGAAGGCTCTCTCTTGTGTTTCTATAAAGTATATTGTTGTGGCTGGATTTGTCATATCTCAGTGCTCAGAAAAATATATTAGGGAGAGGCACTCCCTCAGATACCAAGGTCACTGGCCATTTAGAAGCTTAAATGCCATCACTAACACCTTGAATTCTAACTGGGAGTATATTGCCAGCCAGTGCCATTCCTTTAGAGCTGTCGTCATAAGGTTTCTGTAAGATTTCTGTCAGCAGTACAGCTGCTGCAGACTGCATTAGGTGCAGCTTCTGTATCGTTTTCAAGGGCAGCCTGACATAGAAAATACTAAAGTAGTCAAATCAGGGCATTGCTTGTGCCTGAATTTCAGTGACTAGATTATTCTTATAGCTCACAGGCCAGAGGCACTCAAGCCATCAGGTGCACTTCAGCCTGCAGTGACTGAGATGGATCCAGCAGTACTTCTGAGCTGCTTGCTCCTTCAGGATCAGGGGTACCCTTTTCAGGGCAGTGTTAACTTCCTGGACGCTGAAAGCACCATGCTCCAGAGCTTCTGTCTTGTAGAGTTTCAGCTGGCCCTTGTCCAGCCCATTGCAGCAAATGGGCACTGGTCCAGCACAGTCCAGGCTGAGAGCAATGACAAGGAGAGGTGGAGCTGGATGCCTCAACCTAATGATGCTGCCCATCCCCAGAAGTCCCAGTGATGGTTCCTAGTGATTTCATAGAGATAGCTGTGCATGGAGAATCACGTGGCCCATGGGCTGCATGCCACAGTTTGGGAGTTCCAATGTGGGCATTGGGACTACACCCCTACAATTGCCAGCACTCCCTCCCCAAAATACTCAATCCTCCCAACTCAATATTTTGGCCAAGAAGACACTGATATTAGACAGAATAGCCTTGGGTTAGGCTATATAGTGCTGTTTGAGGGATACTCCCACCCTGAATTGGGAAAAAACACAATAAAACACCTGCAAAAAAGGTGACCAAGGGTGATTCAGTGTAACTGCTGGTTTCTAAAAATAGTGGGTGCCATGGTACATCATAGCTCTCCAGACAAGGGCGAAATTGGAGTACTGTGGTCCACCAGACTACATAATAAGGTTACCCTTAAAAGATATTAAACAACCCAAGTGATAAAAATGGAACTCTGTGGCAGCCCACAGGCCTAATGCTCAAGCGGGGTGGTAATGGAAGGGCTGGGTGTCAGAATTCCCAGGGTGCTCATCTGGCTCCTGTGAGGTAGAAAGCCAGCCAGCCCAAACATCCCTTCAGCTAGCCAGTGGAAAGCCTACACTAGGCTCTTCTAGAAATCTGACAGCCAAGGGGTTAAGCCAACAACATCTGATCCGGGATGTTACTGCAATACTACACAGAATTGCATGTGGTCAAATGGCTAGGCAATTAGTAGCAGGCAATTTTTGTAATAAGATATACAAGCAAATTAAGGAGACGGGTTTATTTATAGGGGAGGGAAACAGGAATGGCTGTTTACAACAAAAATATGTGTTGGGAAGTATAATGCAACAGAGACATGGTTAAGTTAACCAAGTTCACTTCACCAAGGCTACCAGAAGAGACTGTGGCCATTTCTGCACTAGACTGTTATAGCGCTATTATTCCACTTTCAACATCTATGGAATCCTGGGGTTTGCAGTTCAGGGAGAGGCCTTTGAGCTCCCTGCCTAAACAGATAGATAGATAGAAAGCTGTGTCACAGAATATGGAGCAATTAAAAAATGACAAGAGTTGCTTTTATACTTGTATGCCCTCCAGTTCTTTATGGCCTTTCCCATCACTTACTACTTGATCCTTTTAATTGGAGATAGCCAGGTTTGAAACTGGGGCCTTCTGCATGCAAAATATGTTAATGTTGAGTCATGATGCTGCCCATAACTATTAGAAATTAAATAATCTGTGATGCAGTCCTAACTTTTAACAGCTTGTGTTTCCTCCTCTCCCCAGATGAGGGCCCTTCATTACCCACAAAACAAAATGAGGAATTCCGGCCCTTCATTCGAAGGCTACCAGAGTTCAAGTTCTGGTGAGTATCTTCTAATCAGATTGTTTTCCTTCTCTTTGACAGGCATGCAATCTGCTTTGCTGTAAACCCATGTGTCGCTTAGGGTTTCTTCTTATTTTTGCTTGCAACTGGCAACTATCGAAATCATAAAAGGCCAGTATTGCCCCTTCTTCACGTAAATACCCAAAAGGTGCTAGATCCTGTCTGAACTTGGAAGCTAAGCAGGATCCCTTATGGTTAGTACTTGGATGGGAGACCACTAATGAATACCGGCGTTGTAGGTTATATTTCAGAGGAGGGAACTGGCAAAACCACCCCTGATTATGACTTACCTAAGAAAATCTCATGAAATTCATGGGGTCACCCTAAGTCGACGAGCAACGTGAAGGTACTTACCCACATTGCCACTTATTCATGATTTGCTATCCTGTTCTACACAGCAGGGGGCTCCCTTTTCTGGCATGATGTTGATGCTTGTCTAAAGTGTGGGTGTTGTCATTCCCATAAAAACAAACTGGTTTGGATTTTAGGAGCGTTGTTGTAGGGTTACTTGCTTCTTCCTTTTACCTCCCTCTATCAGATTGTTTTTACCTCTCGGCTTCATGGTTTGTTTTTAACTTACTTCATTCCTGTTGGTTGAAGTGGCAAGATAAGCATTAGTGTTTTCTCTCTATATGCTGATTCAGCAGTCGCTTCCTGGTTCAGATCTCACAACAAAACTGATCAAGAGAAAGAGTGGAGTGTGTAGCAAAACAGGTTATATGTGCAGGAAATGGGGCATGGTAGAGATCCAGAATGACTTCTAAATTGAGATTAAGTAGCTTTAAAAGAGTTTTGTTGCAATGGCTACTTTCCTTTTCCTTCAAGGCACTCTGCTACAAAAGGCGTCCTTGTCGCAATGACATGTACATTCTTTGAGGCTTTCAACGTTCCAGTTTTTTGGCCAATTCTTGTGATGTATTTCATTATGCTTTTCTGCATCACCATGAAGAGGCAAATTAAGGTAAGAATCTTAGGCTGAACGATATCATTCATTAGTTTCCCTTTTTGTTGGGGTGATTTTCTGATAGCTAAAGAGGATAGGGCAAAATAATCGCTGACTTTACTGGAGGTCATATATTTCTATTTTCCAGCAACCAGCATCATATATTACAGATTTTGGGCTTTGCTTGACAAATGAACATGTGCGGGGATGGGGAGAGGAATGGAGTTGTAAGATGTGTCCTGAATTTTTTTCTCTTTTCTTTTTATGCAGCATATGATAAAATATCGATATATACCCTTCACACATGGCAAGAGGAGATATAAAGGGAAGGAGGATGTGGGGAAGACCTTTGCAAGTTAAAAATCAAACTTGAGCCTGCTGACCAACTTCTTACATTGTAATTAAAAGACCAGTTTTGAGCCATTGTAACAATGCCTCTTTTCTTCATACCAAGTCATCAATAAGAGGGCAGTTACAATTTTTATCTTCAGTTTAGTGTGGGCCAAGCATTTTTCCCTTTAAGTATTACAGGTGAATACTGACATCTGACAACTTCATCTTTAATTTGTTGTTCTTCGGCAACAAGTCGCTGTTTCCACATGTCCAAAAGATGTTTCTCCCATTACTGTCTTTTCTGGGAGGCAAACACAAGCCACCTTGTGTTTTCATGCGTGTGCAGATCTCACATAGGAACTGTACACGGCTGGCTCCAACATACTTGTGGACGTAAGGGTTTGGTTGTCAGTTTCACAAGTCTTTCGAGACAGCCCCTTGTGCATACTGCAGAGCTGCCATGTTTGCACACATATTGCAAGGCATAGCAAAATGTGGAAATAACTTTTTCAGTAGCATAATCATTACAGGGCCTCCAGTCCAGCTTAAGGTGGAACAGAGTTTTAAGATTTTTTTAAAAATTTTGAGTCCTTTGTAGTTCTCCAGCCTCCTCTAGATTGTTGAAATGCTATGTGCATACATGAGAGGGAAACAAGCCCCTGATTGTATGTAGCGTTCTCTTCAGACTTTTTAAACCTTTCATTGTGCTGTGCAAGACTTCAGGTTTAACTACAAGTCTGTTTTAAAGAGAGCTCTGGTATATTAAGTATTTCTGCTCAGAGGGGAAACTGCAAATTTAAAATAAGCCTACTTTGTATTCTTGATTTTCAAAATGCAAAATTTTATTTGGCTTTTATCGTGAAGAAGAGGCTGATCTTTGGCTTTCGTAATGATTCAATATTATTAACTATCATGATTTTATTTTATTTTTTGCAAACACTTGGAATTATAAATACATTAGGTGGCAACTGACAGTTCTTTGTTACCTATTTTTTAAATTAACTTAAGTTTGTTTCATGTATTCCAAGAAACTTGTGATGCCAGATGAGACTTTGTGGGTTTTAACACAGCTTTTAATTTTCTATGGAGAGAAATATGATCTGCATGTACAAATTTTTGATGTTATACAGCTATAAACAATTTTACTGATTGACTTTTTAAAAATTCCCAACTTTATTAAAAGACTGCCCCTTTTCTGGGTTCAGTAATCTTTATAAAATCAACATACAGAGAGTTAACCGGTTCACTCCTCTCCCCTCACTTCTCAAGAGCATACTTGGATCTTGTGGAATAATGTAGAGTTTTGGAGGTTGGTCTTAAAAGAACCAGTTTGTACTATTATATTGAAAACAATGGTAACTATTCACACTCTACTGGTCAGAAAGAGAGCTACACTACAAATTTTCTTTCAGTATTAATGAGGTTTTAAACAACTGTTCTGAGACTGTTCCGCATGCTAAATTACAAATAACCACAATAAGGAAACAAATTGCAACACACTCATAGAAATAAATTCCATTAAAACTACTGGGTTTAAATTATTCAGGTGTAAGGCACTAGGAAAATTATAATGTGGTATAAGAATGTACAACCTGGATTTCATTGTGTGATGAGAACAGCCTAAGTAGCAAACTAGAGAGGAAAGTGAAGTTAGCTTACTTTTCACATAACTGGAATGAAGTTCTTTGTCTCCTATGTAGAATTCATAGTACAGTCCTCCTGCTACATTCATTGGTCTGACCTTCACAGATATGATTATCTGTGAGGCACCTGCTTGCCTCGCCCGCATTTTCCTTCTTCCATTTCCCTAGCATTCCTAGCACCCCAGGCTTGTGTTGACTTTTTTTCTTTTGAGTCCACAAAGCTTCCTCCCACGACTGGAGGCATGCCCTCTCTACTGTGTAGCTGCACATTCTGCTGTGTAATGGCTGATTGGCCAGGTGCTCTCTTTGCACCTGCTCCTCCTTTCTCAAGATGGTGACCAGAAATAGTAGAACCCCTAAAACTTCACTCTTTTCTGTCTGAGGGGAAAGTACCCGTAAGCCCTTTACCTTGTCTTTTTTCTTCTCCCCATTCTAACACTGAGGCGAGAGTGGCTGGGGGATCGCGGGGGGGGAGGAATTACAGCTTTTCCGCAAAAGTTCCGCACCCCAAACCCTCACAAATGTGGAAGGGCCACTGTACTCTAGACATCTTGAGGTGCATTACCCCAGGATGTATAGATGACACTACAAGATGAAACATTCCCTCTTCCCATTGCATTTAGGAATGTTCTTCTTTTACACCAGCTTTAACTGCTGCACTTCAATTCTACACTGCAGCTTGCACAATGTATTCCTTATTCCTGTGGGGTAGGTTTAGCTAGATCATAGCCAAACTGAATGTCTATGTTGTCTTCATAACACTTTTAAGAACTACACCAACTCAAATGCATCCACAGTATATGAGTGTAGAGCACTTATACATGGTTCTAAAAACCTGGACACATTTGGGGGCCTGCTAGTAGAATTTTTTTCCTAGAGACATAGAAACCTCAGACTTAACAAGTCTCAGAACTTAGGGTAAGTGGAATTTTTTTAATTTAAACTTGAAATTATCACTTGAGCAGAAAATCTCATTTCTCAAAAGCAGGGGATCACATAGATCCAGCACCATCTAAAATGGTTTACTAAAGCCTGGATAGGTTGCTAGGCTTACTTTACAAACAAAAGGATGAACACTGAGTTTGTATTGTCAGCTGACAGGTTCCTATCTTCTTGTACAGGCAGTAAAACTCAAGTGTTTGGCTGCTCAGTTTTATTTCAGGAATTTAACAGCAAAATAAAGTCTTGCACTCGGATTGATTGAAAGTTGTATTTTTGTTGGCTCCAAACACTTCACCATCTGACAGTCAGCCCAGGAGCTTTCACTGATAGTGTCGTAGATAGATCAGCTTTTGTGGATGGAATTTCTCTCTACATAGTGGGCATTCAGCCTGTGGGGAGAAAAAGCAGGCTTATTAGAAAGTGCATCCTCCTAAAATATTTTAACCAGACAAACATCCATCACTACCTTTTCAGCTGGTTTCTTTCTGTTTTGTGAGACTGAAGTCTGCAGGTATAATTTATGCTTGAACATCACTTTATGGCTGTCAAGTCATTTCAAAGGTCAGGTTTATAGATGGATAATAAAATGATGAAACTTTATCAGAAACAAAGGTCTTGAAGCTTGTTAAAAGTTGTGGTCAGTTGTCTACCACAAGAGGAAGACAACTGTGGCCCTCCAGGCGGTTTTGTACTGCAACTCCCATAATTCCTCACCTCTGATTGTGCTGCCCTGAGCTACTGGAAACTGCAAGTCAAAAATATTTAGAGGACCACAAGTTGTCCACACCTACTGGCAGTGCTCCAGGGGTTCAAGTAAAAATCTGACATGTAGCTGGAGACTTGTGAGCTACAGCTTGTGAGTGACGTCGATGGCAGGTCGAATGCATTCAAAACTGGAATAAACACTTATTCAAGGGTGCCTGTAGAAGCTGCTGGAACTCAGTGAAGACTGTGTGTTTACGCTGGAGAAATAAAGAATGTACACCGTGGGTACTGGCTACAGTTCAGCTATTTAGGAGAGTCAGTGCTTACCTTTGTGTTACACCACTCAGTGACGCATTCCCAGCAAAAGAGGTGCCCGCACGGAGTGGCTGTGGTGTGCTGCCGTTCTTCTAGGCACAGAGTACAGTAAGAGCTGCGGCTAAGGAACCTCTCCTCACCCTGCGTTCTGTGGGGAAAAAGTACAGAATAATTACAGTTGCTCCTTTGTATGTGTGGGTTTCACATTCATGATTATTTGAGTGTTTTTCCAAACCCTGACACCCCACCTCAACTGCCTCCTTTCTGGAGGAACCCTCCCTCTCAGCAATTCTCCTCCTATCCCACAAGCTGCTCCCTGGCCAGCAAAGGACAGCTCACAGCCTAATTTCTCAGCACTACAAACCCCGCTCCCACTGACCCCCCACACCCATGAATAGAAATGGGCAAGAGATGGGAAATACAGGGCCATCATCCTGACCCCCCCGCCTTGCCCCTCCATTTCCTGGCCTGGTTTGGACTTTGGGTGACAGCTTTCTCCACTATGCCTTGGCCCCTTCCTGCTGACATACACACATTTTGATATTTGCCTTTTCCTCCTATTTTGCAGGGGTTCTGTGCCCCTAACCACAGCAAATGTGGATGGTCAACTGTACTCTTTGTTCAGTTCACTCCACAGAAGAAACATTTATGTAATCAATCTGTTAGCATCAGAAGACATTTAGGAAGCTAGAGTGTAACTTCCAAGGTCTGGGGACATCAGCATCTCCCCAGGAAAGTATGCTTCTAGCCCTTATGACTTGCAAGAATCACACAAAACTGGTGTAAGGCTAAACTGCAGGTTGAGAATGTGGTCTTCCAGATGTTATTGGACTGCAATGCCCATCAGCCTTGGCCAGTTATGAGAGATGATGGGAATTAATTTATTTATGAACTGCTCATAGCTGAGGATTTCAAAGCTGTGTACAGCAAAAAAAATATGTTATCCATAAACAGATGAGAAAAATGAACTACACCAAGAAGGCTTGGAAAAAGTGCAGAACAATAAAAATTTTTCCTGCATGCCTTTTTATTGGGAGAGATAATTACAACAAAGCACTGCTCCAGCCAACTATAGAGCAAAAGCTCTGGAAGTCTTGTACAGATGATGTCCAGCACTGAACAACTTTATAAAGAAGGTCCTGGGTACATACTGTCCCAGTAAGAAATAAGCATCCAGCGCTATATTCCTTCAACAGAATGAGATTTGCTCACTCAGATGCTTAACCAAAGCACTCTCCACCAGCTGCAGCTTCTAGACTAATCTTAACGACAACCCCACACAAAATGCGTTGCAAAAGTTCAACCCTGTGGTTACCAATATCTGGACCACCATAGCTAAGCTACCCCATCCGAGAACATTTGCAACTAGCATACCCACAAGAGCTAGTAAGAGACATTCTGAACCCCTTTGTAGTCCTGGACTTTGGCAGTGAAGATGGATGCAGGAATAACTCCAGGCTACACACTTGGATCCACTTGAATTCACAGCACCATGGAATTTGGGTTTGCGTGAACTGAAGCTATCCAGTGGGTTAGAGAAGTATTTGCTTCTAGTTTCTGAATTTCTCTTCCCTTCCAGTCCTGTAATACCCTCTGGATATCTTCTTTGATCAGTTTAGAAGCCTAACAGCCACAGGGAACCATTTGAAAATAGCAAAATTTATTCTAAACAGGCCAACTACAACTTAAGTGGCTACAAAATTTTGGCCAATATCTTACATTCCCAATATACTATGACAACAGAGCCCCATTGTTGTAGATAATCTGATTAGCCACCCCCAAAAACCCTACCTTTGCAGCCTGGCAGGGCCCTGATTGAAGCGTTTCTGTGGTGCTGGAAATCAGGGCTGGGGAAATGATGTCTGCGGTGCTGTCCCAGTTGCAGGACACATCAAGAATAGGCAGCTGGAGAGTCACCCTCCATCCCAAGCCCTGCCACAATTGCTTGTTTGAATGCATCCCCACAACTAGCAGTGCTTCAGTGGAGCTGCTGCTGGTCTACAAAAGCAGGGCTTTGGAGTCACCTTCACTTGTTCACAACCAGCAGTTACAAGATCAAATTCAGCTTACGATTCTGTGTAAATGCTGAACAAGATGCCAACTTAAAGTTCCTGAGGTACATTTTTGGCCATGATTAAAACCTGTTTAATGCTAAATAGTTAATAAAATAGTTAAAAATCATTAACTAATAAAATTGGTTAATAAAATCTTCAAGTACACTGACATACCACTGCTGACACCAACTTTTCCACCCTATACCACTTAATACACAGAACTACCTGTCTCCAGTTTCACACCTCCCCTTTCAGTCAAAACATCAGACATATTATACCTTTGGTAGGACAAGTTACGATTGAGCTTCCATTCTTGCCTTGCCCTTTTCATCTGTTGGAACCTATATGCGTACATGCTGGCCATCAGCGCCAGATGCAGCAGTGAGACAACCCCAAGCAATCTGTAGCTTGATCGAACACTCTGGTCTCCAGCCAGTCCTGTGTAACGAAGCTGGGTTGGGGAGGGAACAGACAAAATCACACACTGCTGCTGAACTCTAGATGAAAATATTTTAAAAGAACCTTCCCCAACCTGGTGTCCTCCAGGTGTGTTGGGACTACAGCTTTCATTATGCGCACTCATGAGGGTCAAACGGGTGATGCTGAGGAGTTGTACATGAGAGTAACTAAATGCAAGGTAAAATTGGTCACAGCAAACTCTCAAACATTTCCCATTCTGGGATCCAACATCTACATTACAGGCCTCTCATCACCCAAATAGCTCTGCTCACCAATGATGTGCAGATGCAATTGTGGTGGTGAAGTAAGACTTCACTGCCATCTTTCCCACGAAGTGAGGCCAATAACGGGTTCCTTTCTATGCAAGATTATATTTGCTAAACTTTTTTTTCATCACTTGCATAATACTTTGATTGTTGACCCAATCATTTTATATCCTTCAGCTTCTCATAATACCAAGTAGCTGACTCTGTGAGCTGATTGAAGCCATTTGTGAGAGACTGTATCAGTGGCCCTAGTCATCCCATCGTTATCAGCAGTAACCACCGACTCAGCAGGATTCACAGCTAAAATGGTGGAAAATTGCCCATAAAGAGACAATTACATGGATCGTCTCTTTACGGGCAATTTTCTACTCTTCTGTAAAAAGAAATAAATTGGCACCACAGGTATATAGAGACAGAACAGGTTCCCCAGTTTGCATTATATTCCTGCCCTATAGATGGTAGAACTGAAATACGAACAGACAGTGAAGATTTTATTGCAATTTCCCCCGCCATCCATATGGCTGGTCAGCAGGTGAATAGCACAGAGATAGAAAAAGTCTAGAAGGACCATTACCTGTCTGGAGACAGAACATCTTCATTCTTTTTAGTTGCATTTGCACCCCTCTGAGAGAGAAGCAAGAGCTATCCACAGAAAACCATGGGGAAAAAAATCCAAGATTTTAGAGTATTTCATGCAGAAGAGAAGATTTCCACTTACGTATGTGATTCCTGTCATCCTCTTTGACAAGTGGTAGAAAAGACCATTCATGTAGAAAATGGCCAAGTGCAGCCTACGGAGAAGTGGGAGACCTTGTCTGAGGATGTAGACAGACTGGCCAAGCATTTTCTTCTGCTGCTCTGTTAATGTGTTAAGCCATTTCTGCAACCAACTCTGTAAGAAACTTCTAGTTCGCAATCTCCCCAAGTGTCTATTTTGCAAAGTCCTTGTCCCATCAGATTCTGCATCAAGTTCATGTTCCAGCTGTATTAGTCCTTTGTCTAACATGTAAGGCAAGACCGTGTGCAAAGCAATCAGAACAGCTCGTCGAAGCACTGAAGGAACTCGTTTGCCTGAGGCATCCACTTGAATAATACCGACATATTCTTCACCAAGAGTTTGGTAACCTGAAGAAAAACACAACAGGAACAGATGGGAATCTTAAAGAAGTAAAAAACAAGTTTAAAAGGCTAAATTTAAGATGGTAGCAGAATGAACCAAGTACAGACCAACTGGGGTAAAGAATTACCTGAAAGGGTAGTAAGAGTGAAATATGCTACATCAGCAAGCAACTCAATCTCTTTCTGCCACTCCAGCCAAGTTTTAGCACCTGGAAACAGTAAATAACAGAATGAGCAAACCAAGACCCCAGTTTGCCACATACACATAAATGTTCAGTTTCTTCAATAGTAGTTCAGAGATAAATCTGATGTTATAATTTGCATTTTAAAAATACTACAGAACAAGTTAAAAATGATGGATGGGAAGTTTAAAAACCATCAGTGTCTGGTACATAAATAAAAACCAGAGGATAGCAATGGCAAACCTCCTCCAAAAATATTGTACCAAGGAAGTTCTATCATTGGATCGTGGTAAACCGGAGTTAACTTGATGGCAAACAACAGAAGTAAGTGTTGGAAGAGAAGACAAAATGTGAGATTATTCTCATCCTCAAAATAATGTTACGGCAAGCAGTGATTCTTCATATTACAGTACAGACATAAACTCTCATTAGGTGCTGAAAACCTCTGACTGCTTTTCTGCTCCCTGTAGTGAGACAAGTTTCAGTGTTTCTGTAGGAGTAGGGAAGGTACATAATTTTATTGATCCATGACACTGTATTCTGCATTTCTATGTGTGATTGTGAAAGCTAGACAGTGAAGAAAGCTGATAAGAAAATCAACTCCTTTTAAGTGGGGTGCTGGAGGAGAGTTCTATGGATACCCTGGACTGCTAAAAGGGCAAATGAATGGGGTCCTAGAGAAAATCAAGCCTGAACTCTACCCAGAAGCCAAGATGACTAAGCAGGCTGCCATACTTGGCCGTATCATGGGAAAACCTGACTCACTAGAAGAGACAATAATGCTTGGTAAGGTAGAAGGTTGTAGGAAAGGAGGAAGACTGCATTACAGATGGGCAGACTCAATCAAGGAAGCCAGGGCCTGAGTCTGCAATTGATGAGCAGGGCAGTTGACGATAGGGTGACCTGGAGGTCTTTAATCCAACCGAACTGAACTCTCCCTAGAAGCTGATTAAACTGAGGTTGTCATACTTTGGCTATCTTATGGGAAAACCTGACTCACCAGAAAAGACAATGCTTGGTGAAAGCAGAAAGCAGTAGGAAAAGAGGAAGATTATTCAGCCAAGGAAGACATGTCCTTGAATTTGCAAAACCTGAGCAGGACAACTGATAACAGGGTGGGTTGGAAGTCTCTCACCTGTAGGGTTGCCATAGGTATAAGCCAACTTGATGGCAGTTTACAACAACTGCCAGTCAATCAATTGTTTATTTACGGTCACTGCCCAGATGGAAATAAATAAAAAAGTTGCTATAAAATAATTAAAAAAAATACTAATACACAATTATAGTTCCTGGGAAAATTCCCATCATGCATACTTCGACTGGATACAAGTGCACGAGTGCATTACGTTTAGCATGAAAGTCCACTAATAACACTTAAGATAGGTAAATTTTATAAACTAAATGAATAAAAGAAAGCAACTAAATTATATATGCCCCTGTATTATGTATCTAGGGGTATAGAATCATAGAATCATCAAGCTGGAAGAGACCCCAGGGGCCATCCAGTCCAAACCCCTATGCAGGAAAACACATCAAAGTACCCCTGACAGATGGCCATCCAGCCTTTGCTTAAAAACCTCCAAAGAAGGAGACTCCATCACATTCCACTGAGGCAGCACATTCCACTGCTGGACAGCTCTGACTGTCAGGAAGTTCTTCCTAAGGTTTAAGTGGAATCTCTTTTCCTGCAGTTTGAGTCCACTGCTCCTTGTCCTGGTCTCTGGAGCAGCAGAAAACAAGCTTGCTCCTTCTTCGACATGGCACTCCTTCAGATATTTAAACATGGCTCTCACGTCCCCCCTCAACCTTCCCTTCTGCAGACTACACACCGCCAGCTCCCTCAGCCGCTCCTCAGGGGGCTTCAGGGCTTCCGGACCCTTCACCATTTTGGCCGCCCACCTCTGGACACGCTCCAGCTTGTCCCTATCTTTCTCGAGGCGCCCAGAACTGGACACAGTATTATTCCAGATGAGGCCTGACCCATGCAGCGCAGAGTGGGACCAGGACCTCCCTTGATCCGGACACCGGACTCCTACGGATGCAACCAAGACTCATAACGATAACGGCACACAACCTACTGACTGACGGGCAGCAGCAGCACTAGAACAGGGAGAGCTCCTTTCTGGCCGCCGTGTGCGGGCCAAGGCCCCTCGAGGGGGCCCCCAGCAGCCGGGCTCCGCACGGGAGCGGCGGGCCAGCCTGCTGGGGGGCACTCCGCGGAGGGGCGGGCGACCAGAGGGCCCCAAACGCTGCCCGGGGGCCGCGCCGTCTTCTCACCGGCCAGGCTGCCCAGAGTGGCCCCGGCGCCGCTCCGCAGGGCGCCCCGGTACAGCTCATCCTTCTGGGCGGCCCGGACCAGGCCGGCGGGCCCCGCCGCCGCCGCCGCCATCCCTGCGCACCCGCCGCCCCAATCCGCCGCTTCTGCGCCGACGCAGGGATTTTACGTCATCGCGACGCTCAGAAACAGGCGCCCTCGCAAAACGTAGAGCTATGAAAATTAGAGTGACGCTGCCTGGAATGACTAGAAGGCCTCGCTGCCATCTCGCACTCTTTGTGAAGGATGGGGTTACCGCCTTCATGGCTGTTTCTGTCCTAAAAAATGAAATGAAATGAAATGAAATACAATAAAAATATAAAATGTAAAATAAAGTAACCCTTAAGCTTAGAAAAGTGAAGGCTGCCAATCTGCAAGGACTGGGATGGAAGTCGATGGAAAAGGCTTTCTCTCAGGCTTTGGACTGAGCGCAGTGATTCTCAGAGTTGGGGCCACCAAGTTTTTTTGGCCTTCGTTGTTGTTGTTGTTGTGTGCCTTCAAGTTGCTTCTGAGTGAGTTATGGCGACCCTAAGGGGAACTCATCATGGGGTTTTCTGAGGCTGAGAGTGTGTGACACTCCCAAGGTCGCCCTGTATGTTTCCATGGCCCAGTGGGGAATCAAACCCCAGCCTCCAGAACCATAGTCCCAATGTGGGTCAGTCTAGATGACCTCAGGGTGTCAGGGAAAAGCAGTTAGTTTTCTCTGCGATTGAAGTCTCTCTGTGTTTGAAAGGAATACAGTAGAACTCTGTGAGACAGAATGTAAGGGAGGATGGAATGTGCCTCGCTATGCTTCCTTCACTTTGCAACATTTGTAAGATTCCGCTGGAGAATGGTGAGAACCACTGTTTGTTTCAGTTTCCTTTCTTGGACATGTGATGTCTTGCACTGGAAAAGGTATAAATTACTGCGAATGTAAAGGGGTGGGGCCCAGACTTTCGAGAGGGATCTCACTGGGACGTTGTGCACAATAAACAATTTTCTGTCTCTGATTCTGCAACAGTCCCAAGATCAAAAGCACCGCACCACTATAATACTATGTAAGAGTGGCTCTCACGTTTTGGACTTCGCCTCCCAGAATTCCTGAGTGCTGGCCAGGCTTCCTGGGGCTTCTGGGAATTGAAGTCCAGAAACCTGGGGGAACCAAAGTTTGAGAAGGGAAGCTGGATCCACTTCAAATCAGACTGCAGTTGTGTCTGTAGAGAAGCAGGTCTAGGACGAATTTGCTGCATTAAAACTGAGGCCGTTACTGCACTACACTGTTCTAGGGCTATTATTTCCCTTTCAACCTCCTGTGGAAGTCTTGATTTGTAGTTTCCTAAGGCCAAAGAGCTCCCTGGGATACTGGGATCTGTAGTTTAGGGTCACCCAATGGGTTTCCATGGCTGAAGGGGGATTCCAACCCTGGGTTCCAGAGTAATAGCACAGTTCTCAAACCACTACAGCGCCCTGGCTCTTGTACTACACAATTATAGTACTATTATTCCAATTTAACTACCCTGGTTGCATCCCAAGGGGTAATGGGATCTGTAGTTTAGTGAGGCCCTGGACCACTCTGGCTGAGAATTCTCAAAGGCCCCTCCCTAAGCTGCAAACCCCAGGATTCCATAGGAGGTTGAAAGTGGAATAATAGCGCTATGACAGTCCACTGCGGAAATGGCCTGAGTCTGTAACTGTGTATTAGCACTGCATTTGGTACATATCCGCACATCCACATGGCAGTTTTGCCCAGGACTAGCATGTACTGGCTGGTACACGTGTATAGGACTGCAGCCCTTGCAATCCTATGGCCCTTCAGTTGGGGGTATGCCTCCCAGAGCCCTTGGGGGTGTTTTTAAGGTGTTTGTGCAGGGGGGGGCGGAGGGTCCTCAAGACAAGCTATCAGCTCACGATGAATTTTGCATACTTCGGTGCATACAAGCTGGCAAGTCACATGATGAATTTTGCATACTTTACAGAAGAGTTACATAATGACTAAAAATAATACCGCCATGTAGCAACGTCACATGTAGCAATGTGACCACGACAAAACAATACGTGAAATATAAAATTATTTAAGGCATAAAATTGGTAGATCAAGGAAAGCGGGAAAATAGGCAAGACCCTGGCCCCACACTGTCCTAGGGTTATTATTCCACTTTCAATCTCCTGTGGTTTGTAGTTTCCTGAAGCCAAAGAGCTCTCTGGCTAAGAATTCCAAAAGTCTCTCCCTAAACTGCAAACCCCAGGATTCCACAGGAGGTTGAAAGTGGAACAATAGCACTATAACAATGCAGTGCAGAAATGGCCTGTGTTTATTGAATGCAAGGATGGCCACAAATTAGGAAGTTGCTGGCTGTTATTTCCTCCCAGAGCAAAGCTATAATTGACTATATTGATATATGATGACTGGGGTCCATGATGCCTCACTGGGGTTTCTGAGGAAATAGGCATCAAAACGTGAGGCTGGGTACGATCCTACACACTTTCTCTTGAAATAATGCCCCACTGAATGTACAGAATCTACTTCAAAGTAAATTTCCGCAGGGCTGCACTAGAAACGTTATTTGTTAAAATTGGCTGTCAGTGCTAGTTAAGGGCCAGACTGGTGTGAGGGGAGAGTAATTTAGTGACAGTATTGCAGGGTGATCAACTGATAATATTCCAGGGACTCCTTCACACTACACAATTATAATTTATTATAGTATTATTCCACTTTAAGTGCCACGGCAACATTCTATGGAATCCTGGGATTTGCAGTTTAGGAAGGGGGGGTTAGAATTCTGAGACAGAGTGCTCCAGTGCCTCACCAAACTGCAGATCCCAGTATCTCTTAGAATGCAACCATGGCAGTTAAATTGGAATACTAGTAGTATAATTGTGTAGAACAAGTGTCAGTGCAGTGTAGTGGTTTGAGTATTACACTGTGACTCTGGAGACCATGATTTGAATCCCTCCTAAGCCCTGGAAACCCACTGGGTGACCTTAGCAGGTCACACTCTCTCAGCCTCGGAAAAAGACAAAGGCACTCCCTCTGAAAAAAATTTGACAAGAAAACCCCATGACAGGTTTGCCTTAGTTCACCACAAGTCGGAAATAACTTGACGGCAGACAACACTGCAGGTTTTCTTCTTTTTTAAAAAAACAGGTCATAATTTTTCCCTTTCTGCAGCAAGCTGAATTTCAGGAGGTAAGATTTAATTTTTCTTTTATTTTGTTTGCAAAATATTTTTGTATTCGGTGCCTTGGTTTAAAATTTCTGAGTTGGCTTTGAACATAAATAATGGGTTTTTAAAAACAAAAAATTTAAACCAGTTATGATTAAACAATCTTAACTGGTTTAAAATTTTTGCATTCTCTCCATAGGAAAATGTATCTCACTCTGAAGTCTTCTAATATCTAGTCAGACCTTCTCTCCCATACATTAACAGTAACATAGGAGTTATGGGGAAGGGAATCACAAAAAACTGCACTTCATAGTTAAAAGCAAATGCTTAAAATATTTAAGTTTCCCCAAAAAAGACTAACTACAGCCTAGTTAATGCTTGTGGGGGGGATAAAGCATAATTAAAATTGCTTAGGAAATAAAACACGGTAAACTAAACAGCCGGCATGGTATACAGTGGTTTGAACAGGGTTCAATTGGCCAGGGAAACCCATAGCTCGACCATGGGTGTGTCACACACACACACACACACAGACCCAGAAAACCCCATAATAGGTTAATCTTAGGGTCACTGTTACCCTGTAAACTGAGGGTCCCGGGAGGGGCACCCAAATAAACAACCAACAACAAGCAAGATGGGGAAAATGAGCTGGAGCACTCTCTTGGCTAACGAGAGGCAGGGCAACGCAGCGGGATCTTCTATCCTATGTATACCGGTTCAGGTTAGTGAGGAGTCAAGCAGTTTAAAATACTAACAGTTTTTATTAAGCAAAAGAAAATAATAAAACTCAAGCACACCTAACTAGAGAGGAAAGAAGGAGAGTTTTGGAGAAATAAGCAATACGCCACCTGTCTGAAGCCCTGGAGACACCAATTGGAGAGAAGGAAAGAAACCCGGTGTGGAGACCGAGGGGAATCTGTTGAACCAAGCGGCAGCGAGGCGAGGAAGAAGATCCAAAAGGAGCTTCAAGTGATTTCAGCAAGTGATTTCAGCTAGGTCCGACGAGAGTTCCGAAGAGCTCTCAAAACGGGGCATCTTTTATAGGGAAAAGAACGACCGCAGGCTAGACTGGTCTTTACAGGAGAACAATGAGTTTTGGTCTGGGGACAAAGGCTCCGAAAGGTCGGAATTTGCATTATGAACCGAATTGACAATAGTATAGCCGGTATGTAGATGCGGCTAGCTCGGCCGTTAAGCGCCTGGCTTGCCAGGGTGTTTTCACAGGCGAAGAGTCCTCTTTGTCTTGCAATCAAGGTGTTTGTGTAGGGTGGCTTCCCCTTGAAGCGGAACCGGCTATATCTGGTATTTTACAACTATCACCCATGCCTAGCGTCGCGCTTGTTTGGTGGAGCTTCACAAACACTTAGCTGGTGGCAGGAAAAAGGGCCTAATTATGATATCAAAATGATATCTTTAGTTCACCAAAGACTAGACCAGTTTGCCGTGGTAACATCACCATAAGTGGGAAATTACTTGAAGGCACACAACAGCACAGCAACAAACTAAACACGAGAGCTTGCCCAACGCTGCTGCCTTTTTTTCAGGATAATTAATAGCAAAGTGATATCAATAGTACAATATCATACATTAGCAATGGCACATTTTAAACGTGGCCATAAAATTAGCTGTCCCCTTTTGTTTCTTACTGTATTTTAATCAGTTAATATCTATCTGAGGGTGTGCCTGGTCACGTTCAGGCCCTGGACGTTGAAAACCCCTATTTCTGCCAGCTCAAAAGGCTCCACAAACTGGCAGTGATGTAGACTTGAGTCTATAGACTCAGACTCAAGTCGGACTTAAGTCGCTTCAGTGACTTGACTCAGACTCAACTCAGCCATAAATGATGCACTGACTCGACTCGAGACTTATATATTTTTAATGACTGACTTGATGCCCTTCATTTAGTAACATAATGCCTTCATCCAGAAACCGTATGACTTTGAACAGCGCTTCCATCTCTTTTTGCCTACTAGTCACATGGCAATCCCTCTCAAACCCAGAGTGTGGGTGCATCTCTCAGCGGGGGACAGCAAACAGGTCAGGCAATGGGCTTGAGGCAGGCTTGAGGTCTGCTCAGCAGCCTGTTCCTGCTGCATATCGGAGGAGCCTTCTGAAACATTTCCTAAGAGCAAAAGACAAGACTCGCCCCCCTCCAAGTTCAGGGTGCATTTCTCAGAGGGGAACAGCAAATGTGTTAGGCGATGGGCTTGAGGAATAAGGATCCTTTCTTCTAAAGCTTTTGAATTGTCAGTAATGGGGAGTAAGATAGGATCCTATTCCCCACTTCTGAAGCTAGAGATGGCAAAATAGCAAATGCGGAGAGCCAATTCTGCTCAAATTGTTAAAACTGAATTTATTTCACTCTATCCATTCATTCTGAAATTTTGGTTGGGGTATAAAGTTGGCTTCCAGACTTGAGACTTGACTTGAAAGTATCTTCGAGGACTTCAGTGTTGACTTGAGACTTGAAGGTAAAGACTTGAGACTTGGAGTAAAAGACTTAAATATATCACTGCAAATTGGGTAACTCCTGAGTAATACCCTGACAACAAAATCCTAAAATTCTTCATTTAAAAATAATTCCAATGTGAGTAAGTGTGGGATGGGGCCACCATAGGAAAGGCCCCAAATCTTCTGTGTTCCTAATGGTACATTAACTGGATCTCTGTGACTGATCTTAGGGTTCTTGGGAGCTGTTCAGATTACCTAAGCCATTTCCACACTATACTGTTATAGTGCTATTATTCCACTTGTTACCCTGTTTATTGGGGGTCCCGTGAAGGACACCAAAATGTGCTCAACTTTAGGTGGGGAAAATTAGCTCTGAGCATTACTTTAGCGTTACGAGAGGCAAGGTAACTTAGCCGGATCTTGAACCCTATGTCTACGGCAGACCTGGGCATTGTATGGCCCCTGGGCCACATATGGCCCTTTGATTGGCTCTGACCGGCCCGTGTAAGGCCCGTGTAAGGCTAATTGGAAATTACAAAATCAACATACTTTCTAAGGCCCTTTCCTTACTGGGGGGGGGCAAAATGGGGCCGTGCACGCAGGGGCAGAACTTACCCGCGAGCGGGTTGCTCCGCCCCTGCGGAGAGCGCGGATCCGCCATTCCAAACGCCGCTGAACTTCGGCGGCGCTCGGCGGCACTCAGCGGTGCCCAAAATGGCGGCCGGCGGCTTCCGGCGGCGCTCCGCCAATCAGGACAGCGCGCCAGCCAGAAGCCCGCCCCCGGGCAGATCTGCAGGGACGCGCTACCGCGTCTCTGCAGTTCTTCACCGGGGGCTGCTACGGGGCAGTGCGGGTGAGTTTTATAAAAACCACTTGTGAAGGTGGTTTTTATAAAACTCACAGCACCACCCCCGCGGCTGTGCTAGAGCAGTTTGAAGTCTAGAACCTCACTTTTTCATTGTTTAACTATAACATATACTCGTACCAACTTGTCAAAACAATGCTATTTACTGCTTTTTATAAAGAAATACAATTAATATTATGCAGAATTGAGTTCAGCCTTTTGGCCCGGCCCTCCACAATATTTTATTTTCTCATGTGGCCCCATGGAAAAAATAATTGCCCGCCCCTGGTCTACGGGGTCAGGCCAGTCAAGAAGTGAACCATTTTGAAAGAATAAACGAGATCTTTATTAAAATACAGCCAAACAGTGTATGCAACTCACTCACTCAGATAAGTATAGAAAATAAAGGTGGGAGTGGGATAGAGGGATTTTTCAGAGGGATAGTTGGTTTGGGTGATACGAAACCTGTCCTGAAGTCCGGTAGAATAGCGAGCGATGCTGGGGTTCGATGTGGCTCAGCACGTGGAGCTAAGGGGAGGCTCGCCAAGCAAAGAGGCAGCAAGGCGGTCTGGACCTCGGGAGCGATCTAAGGAGGGTCTCGGAATCAGGGGGTTTTATAGGGAGAGATGTGACTGCAGGCTGTGCCGTACTTGGTGAGAACAATGGATTTCGGGTGCCAGACAAAGCCTCGGAAAGGTCAAAATTTAACATGATTGTCCGAATTGACAAAGGAACAGCCAGTATGCAAATGCACGATGCTGGACAGTTGATAGTTCAGCTAGGCAAGTTACCTGCTGGAGGCAGGGAGTCCTTTGTAGGTGGCATGCATACATAATGGGGTGTTTGCTGGGAGGTCTCCTGAAGCTGCGATCTGGCTACTTCTGGCTTGCCTGTATTGTTTAGGAATATTGCAGCAATCAGCCACCGAACCTAGTTTCGTGCTTGTCTGGGGGCCTCACAAACACGTGGAGAGGGGTGGTGGAAGAAAGCCAAATTATTGATATCAAAAGGATATCTTTATGCTACTGCCAAGGCGGCCTAGAAGCTGCAGTAACACACTTTCAACATGCTATGGAATCGTGGGGTTTGCAGTTTAGGGAGGGGCATTTAGAGGGTCTCAGTAAACTATAACCCCCAGAATTGCACAGGATGTTGAAAATGGAACAATACACTAAAACAGTGTAGTGCAGAAATGGTCCTATCCCTAGCCACTTAGAGCTTTGAAAGTAAGGCTTTTATCTGAAAGACTGCCTCCTCCTATATGAACTTAATGAAAATTTGCGATAGTCAGCAGAGGCCCTGTTGTGTGTCCCAACATCTTGTGAAGTTGTCATGTCCACCTAGCTCAGCTTTCTCTGTAGCAGCACCTGAACTGTGGAACTCCCTGCCTAAGGAAGTTGGGCTGGGGCCATCTCTTTTGAGTTTCTAGCAGGAAGCTGAAAAAAGTGGTGTTCTGCATGGCATATCAATATTTGAAATTGCTGTGTTTTAAAATTGTATTTTAGCATTGTTTCATACCACCTTTTTTTAAAAGAGTATTTCAATTTTAATGTATTTTTTAATTTTATTTTAAAGAGTATTTCAAAAGAGTATTCCAATCATCTGTGATTACCAATATGTCATGTTTTGATATGTGATCAATTTCCTTCTGAACATCCAGACAGAATCTTTCAGTTTCTTGATGTCTCCCTCCGTAGTAGAAGCATAAACTTGGGTTATGGTCATATTTATAGGTTTTCCCTGAAGTCTTACTGATTACTGATAATGAGAATTGAGGAACCAGGACAGTTTCAGTATATGAGAGGGAATGTTTTAGGAGCCTGTGTTCACATACCAGATCTCCAGAAATGTATGTTTTAACAAGGTAGTCCCCGTACCCAAAGATGGCAGTTTTAAATTTTTGTGCTCTGGCACTTTCCTTGGAATCACATCCTGGCCTTGGAGATAAGATGAATTACCTTCAGACATCACAATGTATAAGGAGAGAAAATTTGTTAAGTTTTTCAGAAAGACTGGTGGTTTGTAAGAATCATGAGAATTATTGGGTAATGTGCCTCTATGTTCTACTGCTCAAATTCAGTTCCACTGAAATTTCATTCCTCTAGGCAGTAATTCAGCCAGTGGCGGAGATTGGGGTGTGTAGAGGGGGGCGGGACTATGGTGAGTGGGGGCGGAGCCACAGTGCATGGCAGCATGGGGGCGTGGCTATGAGCTGGGACTACCCCAAAACATTGCCGCCCGGGGCAAAACACCCCCTGCCCCCCATTCCTATGCCACTGGATTCAGTACCTTTTGATGTTTTTTGGGTTTTAGACTAGATGGCCATTTAGACGCACAACTCTTATGTTAAAAATTCCTTAGAGGATGTCCCATATTGGTGTATTTAAAACCTTACAACCCTAGTTAGAATTTTTAAAAATGGAGGGTGGGAACAAAAAGGTGCACCTGGCAACAGAAATTGCCAGCAAATAGTCCAGGACAATACAAACAGTATTGGGATCTTCTTTTAAAATCCAGAAACCACAATGAACAATACTAGAACCTCCAGCAAGGTTTGCTGCATCAAAAGGAGCCTATGAGCACAAAAAACCTGCAGTCCATAGTCTGAAGACAAATCTACAATTTTGCCCATGCATGCAGGAAATTGCTTGGACTAGATAGTGTTGTGAGGGCCCCAGAAAGAATCCTACTGTCCTATAGAATCTATATGGTAGATACAGCTTAGACTCTTACTGCAGATTCTATAATAAGGGCTAAATTTAAAAGCTGCTTTTACTTTATCTCTATGGTTTGACTGAGAAAAAGCAATCTATACTCTTATTGCATGAACAGAAATGCCCTATATCCTGTCACTTGGCCACGTAGGTTAGGATCAAACTTAGTCATTCTTACAACAGACCTATTGAAATCAACAGGACTTAATTCAGTCATTATTAGAATCATGGAATCATAGCGTTGGAAGAGACCCCAGGGGCCATCAAGTCCAACCCCCTTTCATGCAGGAACACACATCAAAGTACTCGCAACAGATGGCCATCCAGCCTCTGTTTAAAAGCCTCCAAAGAAGGAGACTCCACCGCACTCCCAGGCAGCGTATTCATGCTGCCAAACTACTCTTACGATCAGGAGATTCTTCCAAATGTTTAAATGGAATCTCTTCTCCTCAAATTGGAAGCCACTGCCCTGTATCCTAGTCTTTGGAGCAGCAGAAAACAGACTTGCTCCATCTTCCATGGGACATCCCTTCGAATATTTAAAGATAGCTATCGTGCCACCTCTTAACCTTCTCTTCTCTGGGCTAAATACACCCAGTTCCCTAATCCGCTCCTCCTAGGGCATGGTTTCCAGACCTTCTATCATTCTGGCCACCGTCCTCTGGACATGTTCCAGCTGGCCAATATTAACGTATTAACGTAAGCCTTATTGATTTAAAAAGGTTTAACTCAAAGTATGAACAAATCTATATTCAATATGTATTGTGGACATCAGGTTTTTAGAGATGAAAGTCTGCCTTAAGTCTGGAGATATAGCTACTGTAAATTCTTATGAGTAAAGGGTCAGTGTGGTGTAATGTAATGGTCTGAACATTGGACTATGAACCTGGAGACCAGGGTTTGATTTCTCACTTGGCCATGGCAAATCACTGAGCGACCTTGGGTGCATCACATACTCTCAGCCCCAGAAAACCCTATGGTAGGTTCACCATAAGTTAGAAATGACTTGAAGGCACACAACAAGAGAGGGTTGTTACAGTTATTATTATTACTACTATTATTATTAGCTGTCCTGACAATAATTGATATTTCCCTATAACATGGGCTTTTAACAGAATGACTGTGCTCAAAGTTGTACCTTCAATCTTGTATCAAAAAACCAAAGTGAATAATGCCCTGCAAGCCCATTTTTGTGAAGCCCCTAGCTTAAATTTCTAACCTTTTCCCTCAGCTTAGATGACACCATGGCCAAGATCCTGCTTCAATCTGGAAAAGTGTAATGCCAAAAGAGTTAGACAAGAATGGCAAAGCAGCTGACAGCCGAAAGGCAGAGCGCTTCATAAGCATTCTCGTTCCTTCTCAGAGTCACCTTGGAAGGCAAACCTGTATCGTTGTCACATATCGCAGGTAAGAACTTTTAAAGGCAAGGGAGACGCCCTACCTATGGAGTTTATGAAATAAGATATGAATCTGCAACTTGCAGGTTCCCTGTTCAGTCTAAATTTACAGAATCTCTCAAACTTAAAATTTGCTATTATCACTTCTACATAAATCGTGGGCAATTATACTTTACCTATAGGTGACCAACAATTCCTTACGTTCCATACTTTGAACATCATACCACTACCTTTTTCCAGTATTTCTTAATTCTTACTATAATGTTTACTCCTCCAAGTTTTTTTTTTTACACACATTATTATTTCTTTTATATTTACTCCAAATTATCTAATTCATTTATTATTATCTTCCCCATTGGGCTTCCCAAAGGGTTTTAACTAAATTCCATTCTTCGGTGATCTGTTTTCTCGGTCTATCAGTCAATATTGATGTTAATTCGCCCATTTCCCAAAGTTCATACAATTTCCATAACCAGTCCTCCACATCAGGGACTTCTTTTGATTTCCATTGTTGTGCAAATACTAATCTTGCCACTGTTCCATGTATATTACCATTTTTCTCAATGAATTATTTTTAAAATACTTAGTGTCTAACATATTTAATAAATATATTTCTGGGCTCATAGGAAAATTAATTTGAAGTGCATTAACAATACATTCATGAATACCTTATGTAGAAGTGATAAGGGAAGGTTAATAGGTAGGTCGGTATTGAGACTGTACTAAGTTTTTTTTTATTTATTGTTTTGTTTTTTCTTTCCCATTGGTATGTATAAGAATGTATAAAATGTAAATGTATAAATGAAAAGGTAGGACATATGCTATAAAAGTATATAATGTATAGAAATGATGGAAGTATATTTATATTAATGGAAGAATTATATAATGTTATATTTTTATGACTTTTATATATATATATATATATATATATATAAACCCCTATTATATTTACTATTTAAAATTCCCTTATTATATTTACTGCTTATATGAATGTACAAAATCCGTTTCATCATTTTGCAAGACCAACAAAATTCTCTATCTGTTTAAGTAAGATTTGTGCCCATTTTGCCCACCAGAGGTGAAAACAGCTTTTTTAAAAAAGTGTCTTCCACTTAGGAAGTTAATGTGTTGTTCACTGCTTACAAGCGGTACTGACATCAAAAAACGAAGCCAGACGTGCTGTTCTGTTAAAATGTTTCCCCAGAGAGAGCAATGAATCACAGACAGCTTGATTTAGTGGACTCCATCGAGCAGAACACAGTGATTCAAGCCCCAGTAGGGTAAGTAAACCAGGGATTAAAGTGTGAGTTAGAGAGTCATTTGTCAGAAACCTAGTGATTTGCAGATTATGATGGTGACAATGCAATCATTGTGCCATCTCTGCCTATCGGCAGTGAGTCATACATAGAGACAAATGGCTCCAGGAAGGTTCCACATGGCTGCAAAATCTTACTTACATATTTTTTTTAAAGTAAACTAAGTAAAACAAAGTGAAAGTAAAAGTAAGAAAATATCCTTAGGCTGTACTCTACTAGGAACCACATGTGAATTTTTAAAAACTCAAGTATTTTCTTCTCTAAATAGGAAGAAATGTGGGACTAATAGGTCTCCCATATGGCCAGGGGATACATTCCTGGACTTACCATGGATGGCAAAAAATGCAGATAATACAAAATGCTATATTTTGCCCCTGAGGCTAGATGCTAGATAAAGGAGGGAAGCAGCTCCACCCCCCAGCTTCTCCTTCCTGCTTGCCTGTCTTCCTGGTGGGCCTTGGCAAGCAGCCCCTTCCTTGGGTGCCAAATCCACTGGAAGACCTGACTGCTCAAACCTGTGTGCCTCTCTTGGCTGACAAAGGAGTGTCCATCTCCTTGCTTCGCTGAGAGAGGCAGGAGGCTTCGTACAAACCAGGCTTGCCATGTGTCTCTTGGCCAAGGAAATAGTGTCTTTCCCCTTCCTCAGCTGAGAGAGATGCATGGTTCCACACAGCTGGACTTTCTGTGCCTCTCTTAGCCTAGGAAGAAGTCTTCTTCCTTCCCTGGCCGAGAGAAGCACATGGCTCCTTTCATGCCCTTTTTGGCTGAGAAAGGAGTCTTCCACACTCTTTGGGAGGAGAAAGAGTTGTACAGGAGAGCTGTGCACCTCTCTCAACCAAGGAGAGAAGGAGACTGTTACACTGACTTCTGGGGGGTCCCCTTGGGGACACCTTGATTAGCTCCAAAAATGCCAAAGTTGGGGAAATGAGCAGAGCATTGGCTTTTAACAATGCGGAGGGCAGGGCAACTCTAGTGAAATGTTTTACCCAGTATCTACGGAGTCAGACCACAAAAGAACCAGAATAAAGGTTCTAAAAAGATGTTCTATTAGAAAATATTTTCACACACACACACACACACACACCCCCGAGGCAATCGCTCACACAAGCACACAAGAACTATCAAGCTGGAAAGAGGTGAAAATTGTTAGGGGAAGAGCAGAGGAAACATGAAAGGGGTGATGCTGCACCTGTCCAGAAGTCTTCGGCCGGGGAAAAAGACAACTCAGTGCAGGAATGGGGCTGAGGGGAGTCTCAGCTAACAGAATTATGGTCTGCTAGTTTAGCGTGGGAGAGCTCCGAAATGGAGTCTCAAAAACGGGGTCTAGTTATGGGGTGATACATGACTCATGGGCAGACCCTTTCCTGGAAAGGATAATGGTTGTGTGATAGCTGCCTAATGGCTGCATGATGTAACTGGATCTTGCTTTGATATGTCCGGGGGAATCAGGCAATCTCCCCAAAGTATTGCTGTAGCTGATGGCCCATTACCTATACGTACATGCCTTTCTGAGGTTTCCTATAGAGCCGTGACAGGGGAAGTTTTAGGTCTTTGATCTTTTGTCCAGTTGCTAGCCTGACTTGTCTATGCACCAACCTAGTCACCTCTGGCTTAGATGCATTCTAATATTAAAATTATACTCCCTGGGATGAGGTCTGCTAGCAGGGGTTACAACTCCTTCCTCAGCCAAGATAGGCATAGGGGGGCTAGCTGCACATCACTGTGTTCCTCTCTCAGCCAGGGAAGGAGGGAGACTCCTTTCTCAGCTGAGAGAGCTGTGAGGGCCCCAGATCTGTAAAGCAAGGACCCCAGCCAGCAGTGGCTTCCATGGCCTTGGAGCAGATCATGGATAAGTGACACTGTGGATACTGGTTTAATGGATATCAGGGACCTATTGTTGTTGCCAAGCTGTACACCCTTCCTCCATGATATAGTTTCATTGACAAATATTAATTGGCATAAATATAAATTATATTCTGTTGTGGTTGCAAGGCCATGCTGGCTAAGAGGAAAGGCTAGCCAAAAACATGCATTGCAAAACCAGGTCAGGAAAGACCTCAAGGCATAGCCAGGTCATAGTCAGGAAATCACCAGGAAACTCCAGAGATTGAACTTAACAGTTAGCCTTCAATTACTCAACCTTCAGAGACAATAGTGTCTAAGATATTCCCACAGGACAGCTGATTGTCTCAACCCCTCTTCTTCTGACCAACAAACTTACCTTTTGTCCCCACACCTCTCCAGCAATCAAGGAGCTATCAAGACTACCATTAGTTTGAGGGCCATTAGATCATTCTGGACCCCATTGTCCACTCTCCAGACCTCATTGTTTAACACCTTTGCCCTCCAGGCAGAAAAGGAGTATTTAAACCCCAGGTTTTGGCTAGTCAACTTGCAATAAACTGATTGCTGGTCTCTACTCTCCCTCTCTGATTCCTGCTTGTGTACTGTCCTTAGATTCTGTGTCTAAGCCACATTGCTTCTTCTCTGCTCTTCGGATTGCCCTAAAAATCTCTCTATCAAAACTTTCCTCCCTTTCCCTTCAGTTACCCTTGTGTGATTGCACAATTGTTTGCATCTTGTGTGTGTGGTTGTCAGTTCCTGCAATAAAACAGTTAAGCTTACTTTTGGATCTCTGACTGTTTTCTCTTTGCATTAGTACTGGTAGACAGAGGTGCCAATTTTGCCAATTTTGATAAAATCTTGTCCAAATGAGCTGAAACAAAGCTCCCACTTATCCTGTCAACCTCACAAAATTTAAGGTAAGATGTAGCCCCAACCAAAGGTATAGTTCAATTGTAGAATTTGGAGTTTTACAGAATTTTGCCCATTTAGGAACCACATATTCTAACTGCGAAGACATCTTCTTGCTAGTTCTAGAGGCATGGACTCAGGGCTTTATCACACAAGGCAGGTAAATTGCAATTGCAGCGGGATAATAGCTAATTGAGTGCAAGCCACTTGTTTTTGAACTCAGTTTGCAGCAACTGAAGGTGCTGTATATAGGATGGGTGATACCTGACTTGAAAACAGTATGTGTGGAAGGGATCTAGGAGTCTTAGTAGACCACAAGCTGAACGTGAGTCAGCAGTGTGATGTGACAGCTAAGAAAGCCGATGTGATTCTGGGCCGCATCAGTAGGAGTGTAGTGTTTAGATCAAAGGAAGTGTTAGCACCACTCTATTCTGTTTCGGTCAGACTCCATCTGGAATACTGTGTTCAGTTCTGGGCACCACAGTTCAGGAAGCATATTGACTATCTGGAAGGTGTCCAGAGGAGGGTGAACAAAATGTTGGAAGGCCTGGAAACCAGAAAGTCTTATAAGAAACAGCTTAGGAAGCTGGGTATATTTAGTCAGGAGAAGAGAAGGTTAAGAGGTGACATGATAGCTATGTTTAAATATTAGAAGGATGTCATACAGAGGATGGAGCAAGCCTGTTTTCTGCTGCTTTGGAAACTAGGACACGGAGCAATGGCTTCAAAAGTGAGGAAAAGAGATTCCATCTAAACCTGAGGAAGAACTTCCTAATGGTAAGAGCAGTTCAGCAGTGAATAAGCTGCCTGGGAGTGCGGTAGAGCCTTCTTCTTTGGAGGTCTTTAAACAGAGGCTGGATACCCGTCTATTGGGAATGCTTATATTGTGTATTAGGATTGTGCATTTCTGTATGGCAGAGATTTGCACTCGATCGCCTTTGTGATCTCTCCAGCTCTGTGATTCTAAACCTGTCCTCCTTCCTCTTCTCTTGAAAACTGCAGGGGGAGCAATGGCGATTGGTTTCAGAGCCAGAGCTGTGGCTTGGCTATTGCCTGGGAGAGGGATGGGCACAGAGTTTCGGGAAGAGCACTTTATGCAGTAACACTCTGGTAAAGCCCCTATCCATGCTGCTGAAGTGGTGCTTTTGCTGTAAAATGATGCAACACCAACACTCTTTTAAAAAGGGTAGAGAATTGTGGAACTATTGAGACACTAAGACAATTGACAGCTTGTTGTTGTGTGCTTTCAAGTTGTTCCCAGCTTAAAGTGACCCTAAGGCGAACCTATCACATGGTTTCCTGGGGCTGAGAGTGTGTGAAGTCACTCAGAGGGTTTCCATGGTCGAACAGAGAATCAAACCCTGGTCTCTGGGGTCATAATCCAATGTTCTAATCACTACACCACGTTGGCTCTGGTGTTTGACCACTACTCCTCTAATAATACACCAAGCCCAGTTTTTTTAAAAAATGGTTTCTAATGTGTGTCCAAGGTATTGCTATGTTGAACAACAAATGATCACTTCAAAACTAGAAAAGAGTCCACTGGCCAGGAATGAGTGGACATGGAGGCGACAACAACTGGCAAAAACTGGCAAGATGCAAGGAACTAGGTTGCAAAGAACCCTCACTTCTTTTTGCCAGTGTGGAAGAGCCCCTTGAGAAGTAAAAAGATCCTTTAAACGTGTCTTCTCTGAACACTAGATGGTGACCTTGTACCAAATAATAACTCAAGCACATGAATGCTCCCCCAAGAACTAATGAATTTGAAAATAGCTCTTGTAAATGAACCATTACTGCATAATCTTCACTCACTGAAGAGAAGGAATCATTGGCACCATTGGTGGTTGAGCTTCAGATGTTCTTGAAGGAACTGTAACTTCAAGCTGGCTTCAAGCTGAAAGACAAGGGTGAATCTTACCCTGGCAGTCTTCCTGGATCTCTGGCCGGGGATCCTGCAGTTATATCATTGACCATAGTATAGTCAATCAGTCCAGGATAGTGGATTAATTCCGTGGAATGGGAATAAAAAAGCAGAGTGTTATGGTAATTCTACTCTAACCTGCAGACCTCCAAGTGTACCCTATTGACTTATGTCTAGCCCATGAATTTCATAGGGTTTTCTAAAGCAAAGAATTTGCTTTAGCAAACAAATGACAAAAATCCAAGCAGCATAGCAAACTTTCAAGGCTTATGGGGGGTTTAGAATTAGCAGGGGTCTGGAGGTGTAGGGATTGCTAATTGAGGGAGAGATGAGAGAGGTTAAAAGGCATGGGCAATGTAATACTTTCCTTAATCTACACACACACAAACCAGAGAAAGAGAGAGCAGATTTGGGGAGATGTAACATGCAGGGTAAGTACTCCTCCAAAAAAAGTAGATTTTAAGAGATTGAGGGATTACTTTCTGTTGGTCCCATTGGACTTGTGAGGAGCGAGGAACCCTCCCTGGTTGGAACGGTATGAGGAAAGCAGGACAAGCTAACCAAGGCCCTCTAAAACTAGAGCCAGCATTTTGAGGAACAGAAATAAGCTGGCGAGATTCTCTGGCTAAAATCCTGGATTCAACAGGGGGCCTTCCAGAAGGAGGCAGGTACTAGAGTTCTTGTTTCAGAGGATCCCACCCACAATGGATAGCTCTGACTTTGGAATCTTTTAAAGATGAGGATGAGATCAGAATTGCTCTAAGACAAAGGGACTTCTTCAAACAAAGGTTTTTCACCTGGATTTTCCGAGGTGTAGCACCCAGTACTTGGGTCAGAGATTGACCATAGAATCACAAGCACTCAGTTAAGAAAAAACATTACAGAAGTGTTCAGTCAATCACCCTTGTCCCAAAGGTGACATTTTCTATCTGTGTCTGTAATGCATTGTTTGCTAACAGCAGAGCCACCTGCTGGCATAGACAGAACTTTGGAGGGTATTCAGTATTGATACCCAGCTTGGTGTAGGGGTTTGAGCCAGTAGCAGAGCTTGGGGTGTGGGGGGGCGGAGGGGGGAGCTATGGCACATGGGGCGTGGCTGCAGTGCGTGGGGGCGTGGCCAGGGTGCACAGGGGCGTGGCTACAGGCCAGGACACCCCAAAAACATTGCCGCCCAGGGCAAACTGCACCTCCTGCACCCCCGTCCCTACGTGACTGGTTTGAGCATTCGACGACAAACCTGGAGAGCTGGGTTTGATTCCCACTCAGGCATGGAAACCCACTGCTTAACCTTGGGCAAATCACACACTCTTAGCCCCAACAAACTCACGATATATTCACCATAAATTGAAAATGACTTGAAGGCACACAACAACAACATTCAGTATTTCAATTGCTTAATCAGGAAACTCAGGCAAACTTGATGGTGGTAGGTAATGGAGTTCAGCAGAAGTGCCGGCTATAGGATTTCTCTAGAAGAGGTTTTTTCCCAGTTGACCCTTTGCTCTCCTAGGCCATAGAGTCAAAAGTGATTCCATGTTTGAGAGTATACATATACATCTTGGCAGGCACATTGTACAGATATGGTCATATCCTAACTCTGGCACATTCTGAGTGCAATTATAAGTCCAGCACAGTATATTTCCATGTATTTTGGCTTTTGAAAATACTTTAACATTGGAACATAACAAAGAATATAAAACAATAACCACATCTGTCAGGAACTGAATTCACACACACAAATATAACAGTGCATATACACTATTTATTAGGAGTGTGATACATCATGCAGCACTTCAGCGAGTGACCTGGAGGCAATTAGCAAAATGTAAAACATAAAAGGCAAAGAATACATCATCCTGCCCGCAAGAGACCTTGAAGTGTCTGGTGTAGCCTGGCTGCTCTTATCACTACATTCCTAGCTTTGTTTACCTAATGGTCTCAGGTTCTCATACCTTGTTACAAGCAAGCAGCTACTTAGCTCCTACTACATATCCCATAACTAAAATATGGAGGGCTACCCAACAACAACTGAGCAGCTCATCTGACAAAAACATGTTGCTTTGGTCAGTCTTCAACAAACGCGTTTTTCTAAAACCTAGCCATTTGTGATGGAATGTTGCAGAACCCTACAGTGCTCCACTTGAGACGTCTTTCCAGAAGGGCAGCCGTTAATGATGATTCTTTGAGCACAGTTTTCCAACCAATTATGGATCCATCTGACTGTGTTTCCACGTATTCCATATTTAATCATTTTACTGATCAAAATATCATGGGGGACCTTATCAAATGCATTGCAGCGATCCAGGTAAATTACATCTGTAGCATTCCTACTATCTACTAAACTAGTGATCACACGCATACACACACAAGACATAAAATTAGTTTGGCAGGATTTGTTCTTGACAAACCTATGCTGGATCCCAGCAGTCACTGCATTGTCAAACAGTTACAAATAGGCTCTTGCACAATCCAATCTAATATTTTTCTTGGTATTGACATCAGGCTGACTAGCCTGTACTTCCCTAGATATTCTTTTTCATCCTTTTGAAGAGAGGCCTGCTAGAAGAGACTGGAATTTACTGCTGATTTAATAATATCCCTTTGGACGCTGGTCCCAGAAATGAAGAGAGCTTAATGTGCTGCACCTCTTCCAACGTGGTGGGGATAGCTGTTTGTTAATATGATTTTGCTTGCTGAGGGTATGATGCCAACTACGCACAACTTTTAAAGTGTTTTCTCTGCTTAAGGCTGGAGAATGATTTATAGGATGGAAAGGACCCTTTCTTGTTCCATATCCCTTCAGGAACTAGTATTTTGAGATCACTCTCCCATGCTAGTCTAGATCCATTAAGGCTGTGGTTCCCAACCGTTTCCCCCCCAATTGTGTACCCCAGAGCTTTCCAAACTGTTTGTCTCTACATGTTAGTGTGTCTGCTGCAGTGTGTAGATGTGTAGCCACCACTCCTAGCTGAGAAAGACCCCAGCGAAGGGGGTAGTTAGCTAGTTTAACTTCCAGTTTGCTAGTAACTAACTCCTTATAAGAGATACGGACATATACATAGATTGTAATAAGGAAATGTATGGGGACACAACATATCTCACGAAAACCTTTCATTTGTATTTTTAAAAATTTATGATTTATGCTTTGTGATTGCTTTAATCATTCATACATAAAACTGAATTACTGTGTTGTGAAATGATGCATGTCTTAAAAGTGTGTCACCAACATGAAAAGTTTGGAAAGCTCTGGTGTACAGTATGGCAGCCCATTTCCATAAATCGTACTCTTTAGCAGCATACTTGTAATATAGTTGCTGTTATTTCAAACTGTATGTTGTAACTGTAAACAAATCACCCAATAATGGGAATAAAAAGTAATGGAATAATAAGGTGAACAGATAGTGCACGTTTATTTACTTTCAGAACTCACAAGATACAATGAATTCAATTAATATATCACAGATTACTTTAAAAAAAACTACATTACATTAACTACTGATCCATATCTGATAATACACACATTGAAAAATTAATTTAAAATGTGAAACTATGCAAAGGGAAGAGATGTAGAGAACACCTGAAAGAGCTCCCTCACAGAACATGGCTCACAGGACTGATTTCTGCACCACACTCTTATAGAGCTCTTATTCCCTTTCAACATTCTGTGGAATTTTGGGATTTGTAGTTTCCTGAGGCCAAAGAGCTCTCTGGCTGAGAATTCTAAATGCCCCTCCCTAAACTGCAAACTCCAGGCTTCCAGAGGATGTTGAAAGTGGAATAATAGCACTATAACAGTCTAGTGTGGAAATGGCCTGACTGAGATGCCCCTTGTGTTCTGTTGCCATAAACAGACCCCACAGGAGCTCCTGTTTACTGATCCTTCTGCAAATCCATACTCTGAGCTGCCCCGTCTTAGATCCCTTGAGGGAGGCTGACCGGCTATGCTCCCTCGCCCCTTTCCCTGCCCTGGATAAGAGCACCAACTGAAGGCAGCGAAGGATGAAAGATACAATGGCTTATAGCTTAATATTTCCAGTAAGATCCTCTCCCCAAATTTCTCTCCATGCAACTGCTTCCTCTCAGGGAAGGGGACTGGGAAGAAAGGGTGTCATAAACCATCCACACTACACCTAAAGAAAACATAGATATCAGAAGAGGACAAAAGCCAGACGCAATCCAAGGCCTTGGCCTTTTCTCCCCCAGTTGGTGACCTCGTTCCTCCAGAGATGACCATCATCATCATCATGACCACCACCCATTCCATCATGCCTCCCGCTCTCTCTCTACCTCTTTCTTACACACACACACACACACACACACACACTCTTACCAGCACCATCTTGGCCCTGCACTGCCAAAACTGAGGTGGGTTGTGCTGGACCGAGGAAGAGCCTGGGGAGGTTGAGTGGCTTGCCTTGCATCCCTGGGAACCTGTTGCAAGAAGCTGCCTGGCCCATACCCCTCTCCACTTGACTTCTCCTCACTTGCGTAGATTTGGGTGCTGCTTGGGCTTGGAGCTTTGTCCCCTCAGAGCTCCACCATCACCCTCCTGCTCTGTTTTCCCTCAGCAACCATCACCCTCAAGCCTGCCCAGAAACTTTCCCCTGCTGTCCTGGTAGGGAAGAGCGGCATCGCCCTGCCCAAGTCCCAACTCCAAAGCAGGCAGCTCTGAAGAGACGAGCAGCTCCTCCTTGCATTTGTGCCCTTCCATGCCTGTGAGGCAGAAGAGAATTGGAGCCATTCAATTTTTTTGTGTACCCCTAAACGTCCTGCTGCATACCCTGGGGGTATGCAGACCACAGGTTGGGAACCACTGCACTCAGGGAATGAAATTGTGCATTTAGTAGCCATTTGTACAATTTGCAATATTTCCATATATGTATATATATATTGTTGAAACATTTGGCTCCTGCTTCTTCCAGTTACAGTCTCTCTTGAACCATTAGTTTGTTTATCCACCACTTTAAACTAAAGCCATTTTCTCACCTTCCCCTTTTCTGTCATTGTCCCATCAGGATCCCAGCAGTGCTGTTGTTGGGATGGGAGTGTGACGCAAATGCTCCCCTCTGTACCTGGCCAGCTGCCTGTGGAGGGGAGCACAAGCAACACATACCTTCCTTCTGCAGCGCAGCCAGCCTTTTTCCCATGCTGCACTGGGGAAAAAAGCACCTAGATTGCACTTCTACCTGTTCCACATGGCCATCTGTGACAGGAACACAGCACGACTGCAGGCCATTAATAGGTTTTTTTTTCCCTGTTAATAGAATACCTCACAATTGTAATGGGTGGGGATGTGTTAGTAGTGGGACCACAATGATGTTATACAAAAACACGACTCACAGACCAGCAGCAACACTTTGCCATCACAGGAAAGCAACACCATGTGGAAATGGCATAAGTTTTATCCAGTTTTACAGGAAATGTGTTTTTTTTCTTAAAGATGTTGTCATATCCCAGGCAGCCAACTAGCAAAGTAGCATGGGAGAGCTTGCAGCAGCAAAAGCAGGAATAGTCCAAACAAAGGTCAAGTCGAGAATGCAAAGTCCCAAAGCAAACAAACCCACAAAGGTAAATCCAAATCAGCATCAAACAAGCAGAAGACCAAGGAATTCAGAAAAACACAGCTTCAACCACTCAAAAGATCAGTTGACAACCCTGGGAGGAGGTGGGCCAGCTGTTTGCCTTTTATGCTCTAATGGGGTTCCCTCATTAAAGCCGGTTTGTTACTTAAACAAGCTAAATGCCTAAGACCTTCTCTCTGGCATCCTTTTTCCAACAAGGGAGGAGGCAGTGTTCTTTCATCTTTTGATACTTGGTTCCCCTGTTCAGGTCCCTGCTCTTGGCTGTTATTTTCAACTGTGCAAACTTCTGGGCAAACTTATGAGCAAACTTATGTCCCAGATTCAGAATCCTCCTCCTCATTGTCAGGGGCTCCAAGGCAGGACATGACAGATGGATGGTGAATGTCTGAATGCCATTTTCACTCAGGTTTGGGATATTGCAATTGTATCGGTATTAACAATGCTCACTTTATGGGTCTGTTGTAATAATCTGTTGTAGGGGACTAAAACGGAGGGCTGAATGCATGATCTACTCTTGCACAAGTTAGCTAGTTGTTGGGAAATAGCCTGAGATGGAATTCTGATTAATGAGCAACATACTCATTGGTATTGGACATATCTCATGCTCCCCCTTAACAGATAATGAATCAAGAATGGTTTGGAGAGCCATGCATTACTATTTCTATCAATGGGTTATTCTTGTAGGTATAACTGTATTGCCTGGTCTTTAACGTAAGGAACTAATAGATAGAAGCTTGTGAGAGCCAAGGAGGTGTAGTGATCTGAGCATGCAGGTCAGAGTTTGATCCCTGCTTGGCTGTGGAAACCCACTGGGTGACCTTGGGCAAGTCACAAATTCTCAGCCCCAGAAAACACCATTATAGGTTTTCCTTAGGGTTGCTGTAAGTTGGAAACAACTTAAAGGCATACAACAACAGTCTCAGAGATTATATCTAGAATGTGAATTGGATCCATAAAATGAATGGAAACTCGGTGTCAGTTTTGTTTGGTCACAAGGTCTGTAGCAAACTTGATTTAGCACATACCCTCCAACTGTTCCAAATTAGCAGGGACAGTCCCAATTAATCATCAGTTGTCTCACTTTTTCAGCTGTTTTTAAGATGCTGCCTGTTCCCTCTCCTCCTCATTTTCCCCCTTTGTCCTGGCTTACTTCGATTGATGGCAATTAATTTGCACTCAGTTAACTCAGCAGCGGGGAGAAGAAAGGAGAGGGCTGAATTTTGCTTTTCCTGTGGACTCAAGCAAAAGCAAATTGGTGCAGCTGCTCCTAGCTTGTGTGTTTTTCCAATAACTTTGACCATCTTGACCATGCCCTGAAGTTGCTTGGCCACACAAGTCCCAGTTTTCATTTAGGAAACATTGGAGCATGTTAGCAGCGGTCACATTTGTCCGTGTCTATGATTTTGATATAGAAACTTTTGCCGTGTGTGTGTGTGTGTGTGTTTTAATTTTAAACAGGAAGTACTTTTCTTTCTTTCTCCCCTAGTACCCTTTTCTTCTCTATTCCTCTCCTCTTTCTTGGGGTAGGGGACCTTCCATGCTACATAATTATAGTGCTGTGATTCCACTTTAACTGCCAGAGTTCTATCCAGTGGAACTCTGGGATTTGCAGTTTAGGGAGGGCTATTTACAATTTGAAATCAGGGAGTTACAGTGCCTCCACAAACTATGAATCCCAGGATACCACAGCATGTAGCCATGGCCATTAAAGTGGAATCATTGTGCTATAAGTGTGTATTGTATCAATAATTCCCCAGGCAGTCATTGATATACACCCAACAGTAAATTTTGTATTGGCTGCACTTTGACAATATGTGCTGGGATGCATTTTGTGAGTTACACAGATTGGAATATTTGTGTTATTAGATAATGCTAATGTAATGTGGAGAAGGTATTCCCTTCTCCTTCTCTACTGCACTTGTTTTAACTGTAATTTTGAATCAGGACTGGGTTGGGGCTTTCTTGTGAGTGTATTTTTCTTCTGTATAACTTTTTAAAAGCAGCTGAACACATAGGCCATTTCCACACTACATTGTTACAGTACTATTATTCCACTTTTAACATCCTATGGAATCCCAGGGTTTGCAGTCTAGGGAGGGCCATTTAGAATTCTTAGCCAGAGAGCTCTTTGGCCTCAGGAAACGACAAACCGCAGGATTCCCCAAGAGGCTGAAAGTGGAATAATAGCCCTATAACAGTGTAGGGCGGAAATGGCCAGTTTATCTCGTCCAGTTACTATGACTGGCTCTTTGAAGTCTCAAAGGCGTAAAATGCACACTGGTTTCAAGAAAGGAATTCAGATCCAGACTGTCCTGTAAGGTAAAAGGCGGTTTAAATCCTCTCCCCATCTCTGTTTGTTTTCTTAGGCAGAAAACTTTTATTGGCGTTAAACAGAAGTGCCTCCCCCGGTGCTATTGACAAGCTAGAACATGTGCAGAGAAGAGCGACTGGGATGATCAAAGTTCTGGAGCCGAGCCCGATGAGGAACAACGAGGTACGTCCATTTTGGAGAAAAGAAGACTGAGAGGTGACAGGAGAGCCGTCTTTAACTATCGGAAGGGATACCATGTCGAAGATGAGGCAAGCCTTTTCTGCTGCTCCACAGACTAGAACACAAGTAAATGGATTTGTTTGTGTTCTAGGTCATTTCCGCACTACACTCTTCTAGTGCTATTATTTCACTTTCAACATCCTGTGGAATCCTGGGGTTTGCAGTTTAGGGAGGGGCATTTAGCATTCTCAGCCAGAGCACTCTTTACCCTCCGTAAACTACAAACCCCAGGATTCCATAGGAGGTTGAAAGCAGAATAATAGTACTAGAACAGTGTAGTGCAGAAATGGTCCTAGTCTGTGGAAGTTGGATGGGCACTTTTAGGAATGCTCAGTTGTAGATTCATGCATGATGAGGGGTTGGATACAGGCACTTCTAGCTTTAGGATTATGTGATCCCCTTTTAAGCCTCCCTTGAGAGAAGGGCAGATTTAAGAAAAGAGGTAGTGAGGGAGGGAGGCTTCTCCACCTGCATGTAAAAATCTTGATTTGAATTGGGACTTCTCATATTGACTAGGGAGTATTATTTATTTATTTCTCATATTTGTATGCTGCCTTTTCTCCCAGAATGGGACCTAAGGCAGCTTCCAAAAATAAGTTAAAAACATTGCAAATGTTTAAAACAATTTAAAGACATTAAAAACATATAAAATGATAAAAACTGGCTGCAATGGGCAATTTTAAGGAAGAGGTTAATAAAAAAAAAAGCTCCCCAGCTCACATAAAAGCCTGCTTTCAAAGAAATGTTTTTGTCTGCTGGCGAAAGACGAGCAAGGAGGGGGCCAGCCAAGCCTCCCACGGAAGAGAGTTCCACAGGGAGAGAAAGGGAGGTTTCTCTGTGCCTCAGTTGTTTAACATCACAGAGGGCCTTTCTGCACTACACTTTTATAGTGCTATTATTCCACGTTCAACCTGCTGTGGAATTCTGGGCTTTGTAGTTTACTGAGGCCAAAGAGCTCCCTGGCTGAGAATTCTAAAGGCCCCTCCCTAAACTGCGACCCCCAGGATTCCATAGGAAGTTGCAAGTGGAATTATAGCGCTATAGCAGTGTGGTGTGGAAAGGCCCAGAGTTGGTGGTGGTAGACAAGAGGCCCTACTGGATATCCTGGCAATTAAAGCTTAGAATCTTCTGCACTGCAATGGGGAACCAGTGGCCACTTCAGATATTGCTGGACTCTAGCACCCATCATCCTTGGCTATTGACAATGCCAGCTGGGTAATGAGGGTTGCGGTCTGAACCATCTGGGGGCAGAAGCCTGTTCCACATCCAAGGAACACACACTAGCCATTCAACAACAACAACAAGGCCATTTCTGCACTAGACTGTTATAGTGCTATTATTCCACTTTCAACATCCTATGGAATCCTGAGGTTTTGCAGTTTAAGGAGGGGCCTCGAAGGCCATCCTCAAGGGCCCCTCTCTAAACTGTAAACCCCAGGATTCCATAGGGTGTTGAAAGTGGAATAACAGTGCTGTAACAGTCTAGTGCGGAAATGGCCAAAGTGTGTACGCGCAGACTGTAACTCCTTGGTTCTCTGCTCCCTCAGTCCGGGCTCCGTGCTTGGTAATGGTTAACCTGACCGCCCACATACAGCCGGTGAGTTAACCATCGTTTTTTCTGATTGCCAGCTTGTTAGTGCACAAGAAGGCCGGGAGTGTGGCATGAAAATTAAGTCATAAACAATTTTCCTTCTGTTTCCAACTTGAAGAACAAGTTCCTCTTTGTCAAGAAAGAAGGAAAAAAGAAAAGAAAGGCGCATGAAGTCCACTTAGCGCACTTTGCCCTCCTCCCACTGATTTTGTTACCTTGGAGCTGAGCTGTCGGAACAAGGACGATAAAAAGTTGCTTTGTAATCTCTGAGCCCTCATTATGTAAAATATACACCGGAGGAGTGTGCTTTCCTCCCTCCCTCCCATTTCTATATGAAAGAAACTGTGCCTGCACAAGAGGAAGAGGAAGGCACCGAAGCAACACTGGCTGTCCGAAGAAAGTAAAAACTGAGGTATGTTCTCTGTAGATTTCCCCCACTCTTCTTCCCCCGTGATTCTTTAGCCTTTCAGTTCATGCGCCTTCCGCGCTTTGAAGCAAAAGCAAGTTTGGCAACCTCTAACAAGCTCCTACAAGAATAGCTCTGCAGCTTTTATGGTTGCAACAGAACTTTCTGCCTCTGTTGGCCTTTCCTCTCAATCTCCGAGAGAAACAGAACATGAGACGTTGAATCCCACCTGGATGTCTCGTCACCTTGGTATTTGGCACGTGCTGGTTCTTGCTTAATAGGAGAGTAAGCTTAAAATGTTGCACCTTTGGATTCTGTACTATCCCGTAGATGAATGAAGAGGTCGCAAGGGTGGAATGTTTTGTTTTAAGAGTGCTCACAGCTTGGGTCACAAAGAGATCTGATGCACTTTCAGTTTCTTTGGAAATCCAGCTCGTCTGAAACGTCCAAGTTCGTGAAGACCTTTTAAACCAAAGAGTTTTTTGGTAAGGTGCTCTTTTCTTTTCTTTTCTTTTCTTTTCTTTTCTTTTCTTTTCTTTTCTTTTCTTTTCTTTTCTTTTCTTTTCTTTTCTTTTCTTGGCCCAGCTTCTGGTAGTTTTCTTTTTCAATTATAAGCAACTAATCTTCAAGAAGCTGAAAAAGAAAGATTCAACATTCTGATGTGATGATGCTTTTCAAAGAGTTTTAAAGCTTCTGTTTAAAACTGGCAGCAGTACAGGTGTGAGTTTGAAGGATCCAGCATACTGTTTTGAGCCTTATAGTGTGGCCTCACCATAATCAAAAGGCAGAGCAGTCGGTGCTTTTGAGTTCATGTGATGCAGTGGTGGGGACCCAGCTTCAGAAACCCGTTCATCAACCAAGCCTACTGGGCAAACCGGCACCAGTTTGGCCTCTAATGTACCTCACAAGGTTCCTGTGGAGATAAAATGGAGGGAGCTGTATGCATCACCTTAGGCTCCCGAGAAGAGGGCATGACATGAATATTATTGGCTTCCCCCGGTTATCTGACAGGTTAGGGACTGGAGCACTGTCAGAAAACAGAATTGGTTGAAAAGCAGGACCCAGGTACTGTGCTGCAGGGGGCATGAAGGACTTATGGAGGCTCACTTGGGACCTACCGTGTATGCACTACCTGCAAAGTCTCTTGGCCAGCTTGGCACTTTCCCCCTCCCTCAGCTTGTTATACAAGCAGTGGGCATGTGTGAGTGGTCCCAAGCAAGCCTCCATAGGCAAGAAGACCTGATGAAAAAGGAGAAACCACTGTTCAATGAATGGAAGTTGTCCGTAATTTGAAGGTGTCAAAAGAGAAGTCGGATAATGGGGTGTCAGAAGGTGGGGGCTCCCTGGACTTGTTTAGGAAGAACTTCCTGATGGTCAGAGCTGTCCAGCAGTGGAATTTGCTGCCTCCGTGGAGTGTGGTGGAGTCTCCTTCTTTGGAGGTTTTTAAGCAGAAGCTGGATGGCCATTTGCTGGGGTTGCTTTGCATGTTTGTTCTTGCATGGTAGGGGGTTGGCCTCGGTGGCCCCTGTGGTCTCTTCCAACTCTATGATTCTATGAATATGTTTACCATTTATCTTCTGGGAATCATTGTTAAACTGCATGATAAAGGAATTAGGAGTAAATAATACCTGTGCCAAAGGGCCTCCTTTTCCTCTTACATTAAATATTTGTTAGCTGAACTTCTGGAGTAGGATTTTTTCCCCCACCTGGCGGGTTTGATTTTTTTGCTATATTTGGGAGTCAAGAGACACACAGGCCAGGCTGGCCTTGCCACTTGGCAGAGTGAGGCTACTAAGTCAGGTTTCAGATGCTGAATGGCAGCAGGACCAGCCCTCAAACCTTCCTATTTCTCTTGGATGAGACATCGGTGGGCACGCCACACAGTTAGGCCCCATCCCCAAATTGGCCACTTGCTTTTATTCACGGGAGAGGATGCTGTCCTTTTACCATTATTGAATTAAGATTCAGCAATAGCTCAATCAACTTCTGGGTAGGGCACAGGAGACAGGGTTCTGTTGTGTCATTCCCGTCAGGCGGCAAAACGTCTTGGGCTAAACCTGAATAAAGTAGGAGAAGGAAATGAGGGAAAAGACGGGGATGTTATTATTTTCTGCAAAATGAGAGTTCAGCCCTGTGTGTGGTTTCTTTCTGTTCCTACTTATTACAGTGTTTGAAAGGCTGCCCAGGTCAAGTCTTGTTTAAAGATAAAGAGCCTGGAAGTCCACTGGCAAACTGAGCAGGCAGGATGATGACCAGTCATTGTTTCTTTCTCTGTCTCTTCTTTAAATGGTGATGCATTTCCTCTTTAGGGGAAAGGGGATGCATACGCAGCCGCTCCAACTGGAAAGGAGTGATGATGTGAAGCTGGGTGGCTCAGTCATGTTGCCAGATCTCATCACAGAATCCTAGAGTTGGAAGAGACCCCAGGGGCCATCCAGTCCAACCCCCTGCTATGCAGGAACACCCATCAAAGCACTCCCAACAGATGGCCATCCAGCCTCTGCTTAAAAACCTCCAAAGAGAGAGACTCCACCACACTCCATTGAGGCAGCAGATTCCACTGCTGGACAGCCCAGACCGTCAGGAAGTTCTTCCTGAGCTTCAGATGGAATCTCCTTTCCTGCAGCTTGAATCCAGTGCTCCTTGTCCTAGTCTCTGGAGCAGCAGAAAACAAGCCTGCTCCCTCCTCAACATGACATCCGTTCAACTATTTAAACATGGCTATCCTGTCCCCTCTTAACGTTCTCTTCTGCAAACTAAACATGTCCAGCTCTCTAAGCTGCTCCTCACAGGGCTTCATGGCTCCCAGACTCTTCACCATTTTGGTCACCCTCCTCTGGACACGTTCCAGCTTGTCAATGTCTTTCTTGAATTGAGGAGCCCTGAACTGGACACAGGATTCCAAATGAGGCCTAATACAACCAAGAATTGTATTGGCTTTCTTGGCTGCTGCATCACACTGCTGACTCACGTTCAGCTTGTGGTGTACCAAGACTCCTAGATCCCTTGGTTTTGGTGGATCATCTCTGGGCAACAGACGGGGACGAGGGTGTTCAAATTTGCCACCTTTTGTATAGTCAGCTTCAGTTGAGAGGTTGCATGCAAACCTCCATTAAGGCAGAAATCCTTCTAGCAGGCTGGGCAGCATGATGCAGTTGGCAAAGGTCAATTAAACCAATCATAGCAGTTTGTAAATCTGTAGGCTTTCATGACCAGAATCCATAGGTGGTTGTGGGTTTTCTGGGTTTTGAGGCTGTGTTCTATTAGTATTTTCTCCCAATGTTTCACCTGCATCTGTCGCTGGCATGTTCAGAGGATATAAATATGTTTGTAAATAGGCGTAATGTCCAATTGGGAAAGTGTGTTCTGTCTGTGTACGTTTGGATGACAAGCTGTGAGCAACTATGGCTGCTGCTCAAGGCCCTCAGTTTCATGATCTCACAGGGCCTCACCCCACTGACATCCCCCTGGTGCCATCCGTGGTTTTGGCTTGGAAATCTCAGGGCTTGGGATGACCCTGACTTGGCAATCGTATTGATCAGTGCAATCACTCCAATTCTTCTGGATCAAAATCCTGGTTTCTCTGGCCGCAGTCTCACTTTCTATTCACCGGTCCACATTTTTCATCTTCATCAGTGGTTCTGTCTACAGAGAGCTTTTCACTTTTGTGGAAGTTAAGGGCGCAAGAACCCCAGGAAAATGGGGAAAACGCAAATATATATATATAATCTGAGAACATTTCTTTAGGAATCTTTGAGTCTTCCAGGTGACTCCATGGTCAACATATGGCAGAAGTGGACCATAGAGCCATGCCGGAGGACCTAGCAATGCCTAGAGAAGTGTGCTCTCCAGGAATCTCTAGGTTCTCCAACATGACTCTGTGGTCTGCTTCCAGCAGAAATGGACCATAGAGCCTCCCTGGAGGATCTAGAGCAGTGGTTCTCAACCTGTGGGTCCCCAGATGTTTGTGGACTTCAGCTCCCAGAAGCCCCAGCCACTATGGTCGATGCTCAGGGCTTCTGGGAGCTGAAGTCCACAAACATCTGGGGACCCACAGGTTGAGAACCACTGATCTAGAGATTCTTGGAGAGAACATATTTTTTCTATGGCAGGGGCAAGTAGAGTAAGAATGTTATTTAATAAATATATTAAGTACTGTATTTGCTGGTGTATAAGACTCACTTCCCCCCCAAAAAATACCATTTGAAAATGGGATGCTACTTGCACACCAGTCTGTCTTATACTCTGGCAGATAGTATTTGCTAGTATATAAATGGTGTGCAAATGGTGTGTGTCTTATATACGCTGGCAAATACGGTAAATGAAATAACTAGCAAATAATTAAATCTGTGAGTACTGAACTCACTGAAGTGGAGGGCCCACTGTATATATGGCCATTTCTGCGCCACACTTATAGTGCTATTATTCCACTTTCAACATCCTGTGGACTTCTGGGATCTGTAGTTTAGGGAGGTACTTTTGACTCAGCCAGAGAGCTCTTGGGCCTCAGTGGACTACAAACCCCAGAATTGCACAGGAGGTTGAAAGTGGGAATAATAGCACTATCACGGTATAGGGTGGAAATGGCCTATAAAAACATAGATCTGTGTTTGCTCTGAGTTTATATCTGGCTTCAAGGGCTTGATTGCAGCCATCTCTTTTGTCTTGGCCTTCTAATTCATTTTGCTCTTCTCTTTTAATAGCAAAATGCTTATTGGTGAGAAGATTTCTTCCCAGATTGTCACCTTGCACCTGTTTGTTGAATCAACCGCTTGTTACATGCTTTTTACTTTATTTCCTGGTCAGATCTGTTGCTGTATTTGTGGAGCTGGGGAGTCACAAAGGGTTTAGCTACACAGAAGTCTAGAATCATAATTGTACTGAAGGAATATGGGAGGAACTGAAAGAGCTCCCTGAGAAATAAAAGCTACAACATTTGGGGATTTTAAGTCTAGAGGAGAAGGCATGCAAGGGAGATTTAGAAAAGGCTCAGTGGCCCTTGTGCAAATCTATGATTCTGTGTTCCATGCTGTGGAAAATAAATCTATTTTCCTCTCTTAAAACTCTTTGGAGCTACCCAATTAAGCTGGCCGGTCAAGAGTTTCAGGACAGACCAGGTAGTTGAAAATGTTTCTGTTAGGGCAGTAGGTGTACTCTAAGTGCTAACTAGGTCTTGCAGACACATCCCTAATTGACTATGTATGGAAGTAACACTGGTTTTAAATTCTTGATGTTTGTTAATGATTTTATATTGTGATATTTTCATTGTGCATATTACTATGTTTTTAGTTTAATTTGTTTTGATAGCTGCCTTGGGTCCTCTACTGGGAGAAAGGCAGCATAAAAAATTGCAATAAACAAACAACCCTGGATTGGGGGCAAAATAATTCAGCCCCCAATGAAATTTTCCTTGAGTCTCCAAATTTCTAGCATTCTAGAAAGTGAGAGAGAGAAATAATTTACACCTAGAGTTCTTCTGTTTGCTCCATTCACACTTCCTTGATAGTTTTGCTTACCCTTTACTTCGGATGCCTGAACTGTATTTTGAAATGCTCAGCTGAAGCTTTAAGTTACGGCAAAGGTAGAAATTTGGATACAGCTGGAGCACTGTCAGAAGATGGAATTGGCTGAAAAGCAGAACTCGTGTGCTATACTGGTGGGGAGCATGAAGGATTCATGGAGGTTCACTGGGACTGACCATGCACATGTTGCTTGCAAAGTCTCTCAGTGCCCTTACTGCCTTCCAGCCCCCTCAGCTTGCTTTGCAAGCAGCACACATGTGTGAGCAGTTCCAAGAGAGCCTCCATAGGCAAGAACAACTGATGAAAGAACGGAACGCCTGTCAAATTAATGGAACTTGCCCTTAATTTGGAAGCATTAAAAGTGCGAATCATCAGCTAATTGGGTGTCAAAAGTGAGGGGCTTCCTGTATGGAGAGGAAGAATTATTATTTAGAGGAGGCAATGATTTTTTTTCTTGCCAGCCCCCTTCGCTACACCCTGAGCTTGAACTCATTAACCTCAAAATGTCTTGGTCCCAAGTTGGAGCAAGGCAGAATACAAATAAAATATTCATTCCATTTATACCCCGTTTTCCTCCTGCCAAGAAAACAAAGGCAGCAAACAGAATTTAAGACAGTCTTCAATGAGTAAGAATTAACAGGAGATAAAACCGTCAATAGGTCTGAGTCACAATGCTTATAGAGAACATCCAGGATCAGAGGGACCATGCCTGAGGGTATCAGTTGAAATATCAGTCACTGAGGAGTCAGTGTCACATTTTGCACAGTTTCTCTTTCATCCCTTACGTAGTTTCTTGGAGCTCTGCTTCTGTAGCTTGAGATAAAACTGGAAGGGAGCAGAGCGTTTCTCTGAGAGTGATGATATCATAATTGAGAGTCGCATCAAAGGCTTCTTTAAACGTAAGCACCTTTGTATCATACCTTCCAGCATTCCATAGATAAAAACCAAGATGCCAAGCAACCTCTGTGTGGTCGAGATGGCAAAAAGTTATTAATGAGGGAAGATCACACAAGCTAGGAGAATCAGTTGGCTTTTGTCTGAGCTGACAGGGAAGGCAGTTGCATAGGGATGTGAGGGGGCGATTCACCCAAGGCGGCACATGTTTTTGGGGTGTCCCAGCCTGTAGCCATACCCCCAAGTGCCCTGGCCATGCCCCCATGCACTGCAACTACACCCCTGTGTATAGTGGCCCCACCCCTCGAATCGTAGGACCCCCTCCACACACTCTAAGCTTTGCCACTGAGGGAGGGACAAGATTCTGCCCCTTCCTTTCCTCCCCACTGAACTTACTCTATCCAAAATAAATCTGCACAGTTTGCCATGATTGAAATACAGTCCACCCTCTACATTCATGGGTGTGACCTTTGCAAATATCATTTGCAAGGCATGCATGTGCTTTCCCTATCTCATTCTCCTCCTTCGATTCCCTTTAATTTTGCCAGGCATGGAGAAGGAAGGGAAGCACGCCCTGGCAAAAGGCAAGGGAATGTTGGGGGGCACATGTATACCTTCCTTGTCCATGCATGGTGCTCTGCCTCCCATTCCCTTGGCTCTGGTCCTGGCACAAAGAATGAGGACCCTCAGAAGGGAATGGAAGGGGGAGTTATTCATGTTTTTTCTACTTTTGTGAGGGTTCTGCTCCCCAATAACAATAGCATGTATATTTCTATACTGCTTATCAGGTCAGTGCTCTCTAAGCGGTTTACAGTGTGTTAGCTAATTGCCCCCAATGAGCTGGGTACTCATTTTACCAATTTGTGGAAAGAGAAAGGCTGAGTCAACCTGGAGCCAAGCAGGATCAAACTCACAACCTTGTGGCTGCAGTAGCAGCATTTAACCACTGCGCCACCAGGGCTCCACCGAAAGCCTTGCAAAAGTGGAGGAGCCACTGTAAGCAAGGATAAAGCAGGGAAGTGAGAAGAGATGGTAGAAACTGGGATATTTTTTTAAAGCAGTAAAGCAAGTTGGACAGTTGTCTTGTTCTGGCAGCCTGCCAAGGTTTCACAGCTGTCTAATCAGCAGTAGCTAGCAAAAAGCAATTGTTAAAGCAGACCAAAAGCAGTCCAGAGCTACTGAGTCTGAATTTACCAAGAGTAAAGAGTGTCCATCAGAAGAATCTATAGTCCAGGCAAAGGTCCAAGGTTGGAAGACAACGAGCAGAGAATGCTGGAGTCAGCAAGGTTGTCACCACTAATGGAGTCAGTAGGTTCCAGCTGCTTTCTGCCATCCTGTCTTCTGATTCTATAGCCTCAGTGTCCTGGCCAGCTGTGGCCTAATTAATGAGCCCTTCTTTTTCCACCTGCACTGGCTGCTGTAAGTACTGTCCCTCTCATATCTCTAGGGTGTGGCTGTTGTGAAGAGTTCTGTCTGAGTTCTGGGGCAGAAGCATGACACCCCTAGGCAAAAGAGAAGGAAATGGAATGGAACGGAACAGCATCTGCGTACCTTCCTTCTGTGCCTCTGGTGCTTTCCGCTCCCATTCCCTTGCCTTTGGCCCTGGCACAGAGAATGAGAAGCCCCAGAAGAGAATGGGAGGAGGGGGAGTTACTCATTTCTTTCCACTTTCACAAGGGTTATGCACCCTGAATCCTTGCAAAAATGGGGGCACTGTAAGCTGAAGAGAAAGGAGGGAGGAGATGATAGAAACTGGGACATTTTTAAATCAGTAAAGAAAGTTGGACAGCAAAGGATTAACTAGTGCTGTCCCCGCTAAATTGTGACAACTGGAGAATACATTGTATGCAACATCCCTCTTCCCCCCTCCACCGTACCCCAGTTAGCAGGTTTTTTAGGAGTATGATCTAAATTAACGAAGACTAGATGACTTTATCTACTGTAGGTATCTTACCTTTTATTTTCTGTTGAAAATATAGTGAAGCTAAGGGGATGGTAATCTTTTTAAAAAATGAAAATAATGACAGGACTGATCCAGACTTCAATTATCAGTGGTTCTCAACCTGTGGGTCCCCAGATGTTTATAGACTTCAGCTCCCAGAAGCCCTGAGCATTGACCATAGTGGCTGGGGCTTCTGGGAGCTGAAGTCCACAAACATCTGGGGACCCACAGGTTGAGAACCACTGAATTAGATTCTTTGAAATCCATGGAAGTTACAGTAGTTGATTTCAGTGGGCAAACTCCATTTATGATTAACCCTATGTCTTGCTGTAATTTAAACAGTAATATGTGTATGGTGACCTGGTGGAGTCCTAGAGCTGTGGTAGTTCCTGGACTTGTTCCAGTCCGCAAGCCATTGGCTGCCAATCCATGGAGAATTCCCAGGAAGGAAAGAGACAGATGTACCCAGCAGGTACAAACATGGTAACAGTCCTTGGCACATTAGAAAAAGAAAATGCCAGTCCCTCACATCAGATAGTCTCTGTGGTGGAGCTTGGAATATGTGGAGGGGTGGTGGGAGGGAGAGGGGCTACAGCGTCGGGGCGTGGCCACAGTGCATGGGGGCATGGTCCTGGTGCACAGGAGGTGTGGCCAGGGCCTGCGGGTCAGGACTGTGAGTGGAGGCGCCCCCAAAACGTTGCCGCCTGGGGCGAACTGCCCCATCACTTCCCCATCCCTACATGACTGGATAGTCCGAGAAGCCATGGACTATAATCCACTTCAGTTAACAGAGGGCCTTTCTGCACTACACTGTTATGGTGCTATTATTCCACTTTCAACCTCCTGTGGAATTCTAGGGAGTTTGTAGTTTACTGAGGCGAAAGAGCTCTCTAGTTGAGAATTCTCAATGCCCTTCCCTAAACTGCAGACCCCAGGATTCCATAGGAGGTTGAAAGTGGAGTCATAGCACTATAACAGTGTAGTGTGGAAACAGTGAGAGTCTGAGAATGCATACATTTGGTGGGTGTTTTGCGAGGGTGTAGTATAAAGTAAATAGTAGGCCTTGAGAGCACCAAAATACAAAAAAGTACAGACGCTGACCATTTATTCAGGGAAGAGCAACTTTTGTACTTTGAAATCAGTTTGCAGCAATTGAAGTAAGCTGAGGACAAAAGGGGAAAGTAAGAGGAGGAGATACAAAATGGGATGTTCCAAAGCAGCTAGGAAAATGAGATAAAATATGTTCTTTACATAGGCTTTAAATTCTTCAGGTATGTTGTTTGGATTGTATTTCAATGTTCTTCTTTAGCCTGACTCTGATTTTTCATACTAGTCTGTGACACAATCTGCTCCTGGGCATGCTTTTGCAGAGAGATGACAGCTTTTCCATCTTCTGTATGGTCCATTTGATTTCCGTTCTAGATATCCTGCGATGTCCCTCTCTTAGATGTACACCTTAATGCAAAAAGGGCGTCTGGGTGTGTTGGAAAGGCTAAGATTAATACCATCAGGAAATTCTTAGTAGGACCAATCAAAGTGGAATGATCAAGGCAGACATACTGGACGAAGACACATCCGTCTTCTTCAAGGAGTAACAACCACGTCAGCAGAAGAGAACTGTTAGTACCATTGGCAAGGGTGGAGACAAAGCTCCAAAAGGGAAGCTACTGAGAAGCAACAGTAGTGGGAGATGACACTGGCAGGAAGGATCTCTTAGAATCAATGGCAGCAGCACTTTTGCTAATTCTGGGTAGCATTGGACAGAAGAAGGCACTGGCAAAACGAGAGAGAGGAACTGGGACATTTTGAAAGTAGCTGAAAAAGTGGAATGACAGACAATTAATCAGGACTGTCCCTTTCACATTAGGATGGTTGGAGGGTATGCGCAGGGATACTTAATGATACTTAACAAGCATCCCAGCAACATAACAACTGCTGTGGAGGAAAAGCTGCAGTATTGTATTTTCATTCTGCAGTTTACACATTCTGGTGTTCTTCCTTCTTTGCTCAGGTCAGTGGGCATGGAATGGAATTCCTCTGATTTGAAAAATGAGACTTTGGTCGTTGACCACAGTGCCGAAGACTGTGGGGCTATTGTTCTGTTTGGTTTCTCGTGAGACTGAGAAACTGCGAACGAGGCTTGCGAGTCTCTGTTAAAAATGGTGTTGGGCAGCACTGAAGGTAGCAGTAAGCCCCACCAGCCAACCACTTGGGCCTTGGGAAGGAACCTTGATGCCTGAAAGGAATCCACATTGGGTTCCATATGGTGATCATACTTTTTGTGTGTTAAATGTGGTTTGGGAGGGCCTAGAGTTATTAACAGTTTTTAACTTTCATGGGGGTCCTGTACCCCTACCCTCAGGGAATGGCCCAAATCTGAGTATAAGAAGCACTGTTTCAACCCCAGTCTCTTGCAAAAGGCCATTTTAGAAAAAACCAAGTTTTTCAAAGGACTTGTTATGGTGGTGAAATAAAAAATAATATGATTTGAACGTCTGTAAAGTTTTTAGTACAAGGCCTTTGTCCCTTTCTGCTTGCTAAGAACACATGGGAAGTTATGTTTGCATTTTTTGGAACGCTGAACCACAATTTTATCTCTTTTCTACAAGGCTACAGAGATTTTCATTCCCAAGCTGATAGAAAGATAATTAATGTTGTCTTTTTTTTTAAATATTTTTATTAGATTTTGTTAAAAAAGAGAAAAAAGAAAAAAAGAAAAAAAAGAAAAAAAACCATTCCAGAATTACATATTTCATATTATCCATATTTTCCTCCCAAAGCAAAGTCATCCTATTATATACAGCTAATATCAACCTATTTTCTCCCACAATGCTCTAGTATATGATATATTATACAGAATACATAAAACATAATATATAGTGCGTAATACATAGTTGGCACTCGATCGAAATTCGAAATTAATGTTGTCTTGATGCTGGTATTCACGCTCTCTTCAAATTAAAGAAGAAATTAGCACCGCATTTGACGCTTAAATGCAGCATGAGCAGAATTAATGGTAACTTGCCGTTGTTGCTAAATGGCATCCAAGTATTAAGGAAATGAAAGCCTTTCCCTGGGCTGCAGGTAGGTTTTGCATCTGGAGCCACCTGATCTCCGTCTGTCTGTTTTCACCCACTGAAATTTCCTCAAAATTGGCAGTTTCCTGTGTCCTGAAAGCTGTAAACCAAGTTCGGAACTCAAAAGGAGTTTGTGCTCAGTTAATTCAGCTGGTAGAATGGAGAGAGGAAAGGGGCTAATCTTGCCCTTCCCAGTTGGCTCAGGCAGAAGCAAACTGCTGCAGCCTCTCCTTGCACATGTGTCCTTCCTCATGAAGAACTTTTGCCATCTTGCTTATACTCTGATGGTGCTTGGCCACTTGTGTCTGGGTTTTCCTCTGAGAACAGATTGCAAAACAAAATATCACAGGCCACATTTTGTACCCCGTGTTTCATTGATGCAATTTCAAGTGTAAACTTCACTTTATCAAATTATGGTGTTTTTATAGAATCACAGAATCGGAAGAGACCACAATGGCCATCGAGTCCAACCTCCTGCCATGCAGGAACAAACACTCAAAGCACTCCTAGCAAATGGCCATCCAGCCTCTGCTTAAAAACCTCCAAAGGAGGAGACTCCACCACTCTCCAAAGCAGCGTATTGTTACCCTGATTTCTGGGGGTCCCAGAAATGTGCTCCAAATTACAAAGTTGGGAATTAGTCAAAAGAGCACAGCTAGCAATACGAGAGGCAGGGCAACGTAGTAAGATCTTTTACCCAATGTCTACGGGGTCAAGCTGAGTCAAGGAGCAAACAGATGTAACTAATAATTGTTTTTATTGATATACAGTCAAACACATGTATGCAGCACACTCACACAGGGAACTATAGAAATAAAGGTAGGAATGGTATGCGGTGGTCAGTGCTCAGGGCTTCTGGGAGCTGAAGTCCAAAAACATCTGGGGACCCACAGGTTGAGAACCACTGCAGGTTTTTAAGAGGATGTTTGGTATGGGAAATACTGCACCTATCCTGAAGCCCCGAAAGTCTGAAGAAAAGAGTCCGTAGAAGTAGAGATCTCAGTCCAAGGAGCTGAGGGGAAGGCTCGCTGAACGAAGTGGCAGCAAGGCGGGATGGAAGCCGAGAGCGATCCAAGGAAGTGCTCAAAGTCAGGGGTTCTTATAGGGGAAAGTGCGGCCGCAGGCTAGTCCATTCTCAGGGACAGCAATGAGTTTTGGGCTGGAGACAAAGCCTCCGAAAGGTCAGTGATTTACATGATTGAGTTAAGTCCGAATTGTCAATAGAGTGGCCAGTATGCAAACGTGGAGTGCTTGGCGCTTGAGTATTCAGCTCGTCAAGCTGCCTGCTCGGGGCAGGGAGTCCTTTGTAAGTAGCGTGCATGCATCATGTGGTACTTGCCTTGAGGTCTCCTGAAGTGGCAGTCTGGCTATTTCTGGCCTGCCTGTATTTGTTTGGAATATTACAGCGATTTGCGGCCGTGCCTGTATGCGTGCTTGTCTGAGGGGCCTCGCAAGCACGTGGGAAGGAATGGGTAAGGAAGGCCAAATTATTGATATCAAATGATATCTACTATCCCACGAGCTCGGGCTAGAAACTGCGGTAACAATATTCCACTGTTGAATGGCTCTGACTGTCAGGAAGTTCTTCCTGGTGTTTAGGTGAAATCTTTTTCCCTGTAGTTTGAATCTATTGCTCTGCGTCCTAGTTTCTGGAGCAGCAGAAAACAAGCTTGCTCCATTTTCAACATGACATCCCTTCAAATATTTAAACATGACTACCCTGTCTCCTCTTAACCTTCTTTTTGTCAAGCTAAACATACCTAGCTCCCTAAGCCACTCCTTATGGGGCATGGCTTCTAGACCCTTAACCATTTTGGTCACCCTCCTCTGGACACGCTCCAGCTTGTGACTTCCTCCCCGCTTTCCATTCCTAATCCAACAGAATTCCTAACTGGAAATGTTTAGGAAAATCCACACCTGTCCCTCTTTGTCTACCCACCTACCTGTGAAGGCAGGATTCAGATGTTATTACCATTATATTCACTCATCTTGTGAGGAAGCGGAGCATGTTAGACCGGCACCCTTGCTGTCATTTCTATCCATTTCAGTGTCAAAGGGCATCGGTCTCTTCTTCAGAGAGTCTTGTGCTGTCTGTGGGGACCCTGCGTGTGATTCAGAACCTTAATTTTCCAGGGTTCTAAATCAGGCAGCGCTGCAATGCGGGAGCATCTATGGACACAGGAGACTCTTGGGTTCAAAAAGTCATCTTCCGTCCGTACGATGATAATTGAAATATTGGCATATTAAGGCTACTATGCTCCAGTTCCTAATGTGCTGAGTGTTCTTTTAATAGCCAGTTGATTGTTGTAATTGTTAATTGTTGTGTGTTTTAGGGGGTTGGTTTTAGGTGGATTGGTGGGTGGGGAGGATTGGGTATGTTTTTTAATGTTTTTTAATGTATTATTGTTGTTCGCCGCCTCAATCCATGGGGAGAGGCGGGATAGAAATTATTATTATTATTATTATTATTATTATTATTATTATTATTATTATTATTATTAGGGCCAGAAGCAGAAGGCAATCCTAATAGGCATTAGTGGCAAGGAGTATGGACCCCGCAATAGGAGGAGCGGGGATGGCCCCAGTCCCTTCAGGATTAGGCTCAGAGGAACCCCAAAGTCTTGCAGGAACACACACTCAAGCATCCCCAGCATAGGGCCATCCAGCGTCTGCTTAAAAACCTCCAAAGAAGGAGGAGATGCCACCACCCTCCAAGGCAGCACATTCCATTGTCGAATGGCTCTGACTGTCAGGAAGTTCCTTCTGATGTTTAGCTGAAATCTCTTTTCCTGTAATTTGAATCCATTGCTCCATGTCTTAGTCTCTGGAGCTGCAGAAAATAAGCTTGCTCCATTTTCAACATATCTCTTCAAATATTTAAATAGGTCTATCATGTTCCCTCTTAACCTTCTCTTTGTCAGGCTAAACAAATCAAGCTCCCTCAGCTGCTTCTTCTAGAGCAGGGCTTTCCAAATGGTGTGTTGTGACACGTTAGTGTGTCGCCTGAAGTGTGTAGGTGTGTTACCTACAATCTTGGAAATGTATGTTATTATTTATAAATCATATATTTTTAAAAAATATATGAAAAGTGTTCATGAGATATGTTGCGTCCCCATACATTTTGTTGTTATAATTTATGTATGTGTCTGTATCTCTTATAAGGTAGGGTTAGTTTAACCTCCAGTTTGCTAGTAAAACTGTGCCGCGAAATGATACATGTCTAAAAAGTGTGTCACCAACATGAGGAGCTTGAAAAGCTCTGTGCTAGGGCATGGTTTCCAGACCCTTCACCATTTTGGTTGCCTTCCTCTGGACATGTTCCAGCCTGTCAATATCCTCCTTGATTTGTGGTGCCCAGAACTGGACGTAGTAGTCCAGGTGAAGTCTAACCAAAGCAGAATAAAGTAGTATTATTACTTCCCTTGATCTCGACACTATAATCCTATTGATGCAGCCCAGTATCGCATTGGCATTTTTAGCTGCTGCATCACACTGCTGACTCATGTTCAGCTTGTGGTCCACTAGGACTGTGAATCCCACGTAGTTCAGCCTCCTTAAGCATTATCAATCAGACATGTATTCAGTGATCAAGCACTACGAGCCTTATTACAGCATGGTGTTATACCATCGTAGTGATGCATTGGTCCCGCTCTTGCTTCAGCCTTATTGCACAATGTTGTCGCTCTCCAAGCACTGTTGCACTGCATGATCATTGAGAATATTTTTCACAGTGGAAACGATCTGTAAATGACCCCCTTTCAAAGAACAATTCAGGAACCAGTTTGGGTGCGGATGTCTCATAGCACTTTCTTCCACCCGTGTAACATTAGTTTGTGTGTTGTAGCACTGCGACGTCATAACGCTGTGGTGCTGTTATAGCTACAGAAACCAATCATGAAGCAAGGGGTGGGGTGCAGGAGTCAGTAATGACACCTTAATGTGGATGAAAATAGCGTGTTAATGATGCTATTAAAGTGCTAGTTTGGCAAGGGTGTGATGGAGAGCACCAACAATTAGCTATCCTCCCCAGAATGGCTGGAGAGGATTATAAACAGAAGAATGCAGCATAAGGAGCAGCGTGTTAAGACTCTAAGAAACACAGGTATTCCACTGTCAATGAAGTAGTTGTATTCTTAGGCATGGCTTTTTTTAACAGAAAATGTGGTACAGAGGCAGGAATAACACGGAAGGAATAGAGAGGGTTTCCTATATGGCAACAGAAAAGAGCAGTTTAACACATTTCAGCAAACTAACAGTATGGACACATGAAATGAAACAACCAGGTCAGGAAAGCCTTGCATAAGTAGCAGAATCATTTTGAACCTTCAAGTACCAGATCCTGTCTGCTTTTGGAAGCTAAGCAGGTCTGCCCTGATTAGCACTTGGATGGGAGATTGCTAGTGTGTGGTCTATATTTCAGAGGAAGGAACTGTCAAAGAAAATCCTCTGAAATTCATGGAGTTGTCATAAAGCCAACAGGTGACTTGAAGGCACACGTGCACACAACTAGGGCCTAAGTCCCCTAAAGGCACCAAATCCCCTCTAATTTTGGAAGCTAAGCAGGATCAGCCCTGGTTAATATTTGGATGGGAGACTGCCAACAAATAGCGGATACTGTAGGCTATATTTCAGAGAAAAGAACTGGCGAAACTACCTCTTGGCTATTCCTTGCCTAAGAAAACCTCCTGAAATTAATGGCATCGCCCTAAGTCAACAGGGACTTGAAGGTACAAACACAGAGAGGAAGGTGACTTGAAAACTTCTTCCAAATCTTCCAGCATTTCACAGATGAAAACCAGGACATGTGTGGCCAAGCAACATGAGACTGTGGTCAAGATGGCAAAAATTATTCATGAGGAAGAACACCCAGGCTAGGAGAGGCTGCAGCAGTTGGCTTGTGCTGAGTCTACAGGGAAGAGCACTACTCCGTCGAGCGCAAACTGCTTTTGCACTCTGAACGCAGTTTGCAGCCACTGAGATAAGTTGATGACAAAGAAAAAAAATAGAATGAGAAGTGAGAAATTGGGACATTTGAAAAGCCACTTAAAAGGTGAAAAAGAAGGGAGGATTTGTCAGGACTGTTCTGCCAAATTGGGAAAATTGGAAGGTATGAGATGGGCAGCCTTTCACCTGAGATAATCTCAGAGGTCGCAGAGTTGCCTCCTAAAGTTATTTGGGACGAGATTAGAGAGTTTCAAGAAATCTGAGATTTATCAATCTTTTTCACTCAGCAATCTTCAAAGTAATAATAATAATAATGATAATAATGAACTTTATTTATTATCTGCCTCTCTCCAGGACTCAAGGTAGGATACAGAATAGATGGAGTTATAAAAGCCATAGTTCAAATACACATGGAACAATTGATACAAATATACTATAATTGAAATATATCATAATTAAAAGTACAATTAAAATACAGTTAAAGTACAGTCAAAAATACAATTAAAACTAGACTGCGTAGGCTTGCTGGAAGAGAGAAATCTTTAGTACTTTCTAAAATTCAGCTAGCATATTTTGCTGTCCAATCTCTTCCGGCGCAGGTCATTCCACAGTCTAGAGGCGGCCAACGAGAAGGTCCTCTGAGTGACCGTTGCCAATCTAGTCCTGGCTGGTTTAAGTCAATGGCTCCCAGAGGACCTGAGTGTATGGGGCGGATTGGACCCAAACCATGTGGGGCTTTAAAAGTAGTAACCAACACTTTGTATTTTCCCCGGAAACTAATTTAAACTAATGTGGAAAGTATTAACATGGATAAAAATATAAATAGAGTCAGCCCTTCCCATTTGCTAGGGCTGGGGGCACAGGACCCCCGTAAAAGTGAAGAAATCTCAAATACCAAAATGTATGTGTGTGTGTCTATGGAAAGGGGGCCAAGGAATGGTGGGGAGAGTGGACGCCCAAGGTCCAGACCAGGTCAGGGAAAGGAGAGGGAACGGAGATGGGTCTCATACTTTCACTCTCTTGCCCATTTCCTTCCTTCGGTGTGGGGGGATGTTGGGAGCAGGTTTGTGATGCTGAGAAATTGGGCTGTGATCTGTCCTTAGCTGGCCAGGTGGAGGAGGAGGAGGATGGATGACCGCCACCACCACAACCACCAGAGATGGGTTTTTTAAAGGGCTGTGTGGTCTGAACAGAGCTGTTGAAAAGGATGGTTCCCCCAGAAAAGAAGCACCTGAGATGGAGAGCCTGGGGGTGGAGAGCCTATGCATTGTAGTGGTGTGTTTGCAGCACATTGTTTAGCGGGGGACTCCCCACCATTCACCAAAATTACAAAGTGGGGGAATTGGGTTTTTTTTTTTTTTTGAAGATAAATAATGAAAGAAACCTGCTCTGCCACTCATCATACCATTCAGTTAATTCCACAACTTTTGTCTGGTGTGTTATCTTAAACTGTTGATATATTCATGTACCCCTAAATACTGGGTTTGTACTGCTGGAGGTACACCTACCCTAAGTTGGGAATCACTGGTCTACAGGGTTCTTGTATACTATTTCACAGTGTCCCCCCAAAACCATAAAACCCAATTCAAGTTAACCAAACATCTTGTTTCTTCTTTCTCTGATAACACACTGGAAGTAACAGCTGCCTTCAATTCTGATCTCCTCAGCTGTTCATCATTTTGATAGAGTGATGGGCTTTGCTTTAAACAAAAGGCTACCCCATGACCTTTGGAGAACCTTTACATGCAGATAGTGTTGTCTGTTCCAGAATAAAATAAAATAAGAGTATATATAATCAAATGGCAAAGTTTAGCATTACAATAACACTGGGGCCTTTTTGGAATGAAATGATAATGTTTGATGACAACGTTGTCAGGGGAGACTGCATTCATTCAGCTTCATCAGAACTTAGTCGACTTGGAGGAATGCTGCATTTAACTCTTGCATTCTCAAATGTTTTTCATTGGTGGGATCCACTTTAAGATAGGCGGCCCACATATATCTTCTGGGAGAGGAGGAGAAGGGTTTCCTGATCTTGAGCTGTCTCCTCTTCCCTCTGTATGTACAGTCAGCCCTCCACATTTGCAAGTTTCACTTTTGCAGACTTGATTATTCACAGATTATTTGCTGTCCTCTCTGCTGCCTCCTTATGCCATTTTTCATAGGGATTGCAAGCCTCATGAGACTGAGAAACTGCAAATGAGCCTTGTAAATCCCTATTAAAAATGATGTGGGGCAGCAGTGGAGGCGGCAGTAAGTCCCACCAGCCCCCCACTTCTGCCTTGTGAAGGAACCCTGATGCCTCAAAGGAATCCACAGTGGGTTGAAATGGTTGGGGAGAGCCTAGAGTTATTCACATTATTTTGCTTTCACAGGGGCCCTGTGCCCCTAACTCTAGTGAATGTGGAGGGATGACTGCACATGGATTGTTGTTGCTGTTTGTCTTCAAGTCATTTCTGACTCATGGCAACCCTAAGGCAAACCTATCATGGGATTTTCTGAGGCTGAGAGTATATGAGGTGCCCAAGGTCACCCAGTGGGTTTCTGTGCCCAAGTGGAGAATTGAACCCTGATCTCCAGGGCTGTAGTCCAAAGCTCAAACCACAACACCATCCTGGTTCTCAAAGAGATCATGCCATCCAGCATTTCGGACAGGGTGTATTTGGCTAAGCAACGTCCGAGTGCGGTCACAATGGCCAAAATTGTTAATGAGAAAGAATGCAGAACCGAGAAGAGGCTGCAGCAGTTTGCTTTCACCTGAGCCTAATTTGGAAGGGCATGATTCCACCTCCTCCTGGTTTCAATCCCCTGCTGAGTTAATTGAGTGCAAATTACATTTTGCAGCTGGATATGAAGGGGGAAGGTGAAAGGAAGAGATGAAAACTGGGACATTATAAAAGCAGCTGGAAGAGTCTTGGTAGACCACAAGCTGAACATGAGTCAGCAGTATGATGTAGCAGCCAAGAAAGCCAATTGCATCAATAGGAGTATGGTGTCTAGATTGAGGGAGGTAATGGTACCACTCTATTCTGCATTAGTTAGGCCTCATTTGGAATCCTGCGCCCAGTTCTGGGCACCCCAATTCAAGAAGGATGTCAACAAGCTGGAGCATGTCCAGGGGAGGGTGACCAAAATAGTGAAGGGTCTGGAAGCCAGGAAGCCCTATGAGGAGCAGCTGAGGGAGCTGGGTATGTTTAGTTTGCAGAAGAGAAGGTTGAGAGGGGACATGATTGCCATGTTTAGATATTTGAAGGGATGTCATGTCAAGGAGGGAATGGACTTGTTTTCTGCTGCTGCGGAGACTAGGACAAGGAGCAATGGATTCAAGCTGCAGGAAAGGAGATTCCATCTGAACCTCAGGAAGAACTTCCTGATGGTCAGAGCTGTCTGGCAGTGGAATCTGCTGCCTCAGTGGAGTGTGGTGGAGTCTCCTTCTTTGGAGGTTTTTAAGCAGAGGCTGGATGGCCATCTGTTGGGAACGCTTTGATGTGGGTTCCTGCATGGCAGAATGGGGTTGGACTGGATGGCCCCTGAGGTCTCTTCTAATTCTAGGATTCTATGACAACAGAGGCTTAATTGGGGCTGTCTCTGCCAAATTAAAACATGTGGAAGATATACACAGATATTTTTTAAACGAGGCCGCAGGTACAGATAGAAGAGAGTCATTGGTATTTGTATTTGGTAAAAGGTGTGACAGTGGCCCAAAATACACGCTGCATTATTCTTACTTCTTTTTCAAAGCAGGCTTAAGCAGTCTGTTTTTCTTCTGAAGAAAAATAAAACAGTGTGATGCCCTAAGTCCGCTGGGTGCTCTGGTTAAGATCTTATGTCATGTTCTTCTGACAGTCATGACACTGGTTGATATTTTCTTCCTAGGCACTGTTTGCAGTCAGTAGTTGCTAGCGGAGGGAATAGGTTGGTAGAAAATTAATGAGAGATCCTACTTAACTTGAGGGCTTTTTTTTCTTTATTTCGGATCTAAAGTATTATACTTTCAGAATAAGACTGGAAAACTTGAGTGGACATATTTTGAAAGTAACATGCAATTTGGCCCTTAATCTAATTGCTAGTAAGTTTTAGCCTTTAGAAACCTAACACACCACTGTCAAATTGTTAATTTTCTTAAGTGCTTTCCTTACTATCTTAGGCAGCCACCCTCAGCTGGGTTAGCTTAGAATCTTCCACTGTTCTGGAGTGTAAGTAAGTATTAATCTTGTTTTCTATTATTTCAGCAAATGGGGAAGGGATGGATTTGATAAAAACTGACTTGCTGCAGCATCTTGAATGCTGCATAAATAGTGTTTGTAGGAAATGAGCTGCATACCCTCCAACATTTCACAGATGACACCAGGGGGACATGCAGCCAAGCAACCCTAGAGTGTAGCTGAGATGGCAAAAGATATTAGTGAGGAACACGCTACAGTCCTCCCTCCACATTCATAGGTTTGAACTTTGTGAATTTGATTATTCACAAAGCATGTGTTTGCCCTCCTCCCTTTCCCTTGTATTCCTCAACCCAGGCTTGCAAGGCTTGTGTTTAAAACAGACTTTTTTTCCTTCTTGGGTGAAGAAACCCCACCTTCCACTTTTGGAGGCGCGTCCTCTCTCTCAGGTGGGTGCACTTTCTGCTGTAATGGCTGCTGATTGGTCAGGTGCTCTCTTTGCTCTTATCCTTCCTTTCTTAAGATGGCAACCAGAAGTAACTAGAACCTCAGCTATTTGTCCTTCTCTGTCTGAGGGGAAAGTACCAGTAAGGTCCTACACTTAGGTAGAAAAAATGGAATACAGAAATAGAGGATGGAGGACAAGTGGCTGGATAGCAGTACGTGTGAAAGGGATCTAGGAGTCTTCATAGACCACAAGCTGAACATGAGTCGGCAGTGTGATGCGGCAGCCAAGAAAGCCAATGCAATTCTCAGCTGCATTAATAGGAGTATGGTGTCCAGATCGAGGGAGGTACTGGTACCACTCTACTCTGCTTTGGTTAGACCTCATCTTGAATACTGTGTCCAGTTCTGGGCACCCCAATTCAAGAAGGACAAGGTCAAGCTGGAGCAAGTCCGGAGGAGAGCGACCAAAATGGTGAGAGGCCTGGAAGCCATGTCCTATGAGGATAGACTTAGGGAGCTGGATATGTTTAGTCTGCAGAAGAGAAGGTTAAGAGGGGACATGATAGCCATGTTTAAATATTTGAAGGGATGCCATGTAGAGGAAGGAGAGGGCTTGTTTTCTGCTTCTCCAGAGATCAGGACAAGGAGCAGTGGATTCAAGCTGCAGGAAGGGAGATTCCACCTGAGCCTCAGGAAGAACTTCCTGACAGTCAGGGCTGTCCAGGAGTGGAAGATGCTGCCTTGGAGTGTGGTGGAGTCTCCTTCCTTGGAGGTTTTTAAGCAGAGGCTGGATGGCCATCTGTCGGGAGTGCTTTGAGGGTGTTCCTGCATGGCAGGGGGTTGGACTGGGTGGCCCCTGGCGTCTCTTCCAACTCTACATTTCTGTGCTTCCTTGCCTTTGAAGTTCTGTTTTTCCTTCCTCCTGGGATCGCTGGGACTAGAGGAAAAGGCATGGGATGGGGGAAGCTCCTGAGGGGAATGGGAGTGGGATTGTGTGTATATGGGGGAGTTATTCATGTTTTCCCCACTTTCATGAGGATTCTGCACCCCAAAGCCTCACAAATGTGGAGGGGGCACTGTAGTTAGGAGAGTTGACAGCAGTTTGCTTTTGCCTGAAACTGCTAGGAAAGGGCTTTCCTCTTCCCCTGCTGAGTTAATTCAATACAGTTTTTGCACTTTCAACTCAGTTTGCAGCCGCTGAAATAATCCGAGGACGAAGCGGCAAAGTGGGGGGAGGAGACAAAAACTGCGACATTTTACAAGCATCTGGAAAAGTAGGATAGCAGAGGACTAATAATAACTGTCCCTACCCAATCTGGATAGTTGGAAGATATGGGATTGCAGTGGTTGTCTGTCTATATAGTTATCTCACCCACTGAGGCAAAGATATTAATGTCAAGCAGAAAAGGCCAAGGTGGGGAAAAGAATAGCACCTTGTAAAAAGGTCAAGGTGCTTGCATATTGTAACAAAGCCATATAAAATTTAATGTATATTGAGAGCTCTTATTAACCCATTTTGAAGGTGCATCCATATGATAACTAAGGTCATAGATTAAAAAAATTTCCTCAGAGGAAATCATTCTTCCTACACTGCAAAATAGTTAATGAACAGTAACATGGTTATATGATTACGCAGTCTTGTGTTGGTGTTAGAAGTAATAAATGAGTCCCTGGAGTTATTTGGGATAGAAACTCAGGAAATGCAATGCAATGTGACTTTTGAAAAGCAGAGGACATTAATATAGAATCGGACTTTTCCTACACAGATATCCAGGTACCAAATATATATCCTTCAGCTGTCCCAGTTTGGCAGAGACAGTCCCGAGTAACGCTCTGCCATCCCACTTTCCAGCTGCTTTTAAAATGTCCCAGATTCTCTTTCCTCCTCTTATTTTAACTCTTTTTCTTTTGCTCTTTTTTCCTCAGTGGACTTTCAATTGCTGCAAACTGAGTTCAAGTGCAAAAGTACTTTGTAGTCAATAAAGGGCTTTATCATACAAGGCAGGAGGATAATAGTATTTTTGGCTCGGACTTTATTACATGACTTTGTTCTTTTTCTGTTGTTCTCCCAGTGGGAGACCATTTGGAAAGCATTTCTTTTACAAAGGAGGTGATTAGTGGTGTTTTCTTGACAGAATTTGTTCAGAGGGATTTTGCCCTTGCCTTCCTTGGAGGATGAGAGAGTGTTACTTCCCCGAAGTCATTCAGTGGGTTTCCATGGCCAGTTGGGGATTTAGGGTCTCCCTGTGTCCTAGTTGACTATTCAAACCACTGTGTCACTCTAGCTTACAAATAGTTAATTTGACATTTCCATGCCCTCAGGCTTACATTTTAGGCCATTTCTGCACTAGCCTGTTATAGCGCTATGATTCCACTTTCAACATCTTCTGGAATCGTGGAGTTCGCAGTTTCCCTTTTACTGAAGTTTGAATCCATTGTTCTGTGTCCTAGTTTCTGGAGCAGTAGAAAACAAGCTTGCTCCGTTTTCAATATGACATCCTTTCAAATACTTAAACATGGCTATCATGTCCCCTCTTAAACCTTCTTTTCATCAGATTAAACATGCCTAGCTTCCTAAGCCACTCCTCATAGGGTATGGCTTCCAGATCCTTCACCTTCTGGTTACCCTCTATGTAACTATGGGCCACCATGACCTCTCAAATAAATAAATAAATAAATAAATAAATAAAAAAATAAAATAAATACATACATACATACATACATACATACAATTTCAGCATTAACATTTTACCACGCAGAAGCACTTCTAGTGATGTCTTCATCTGAGCAATTTTTTGCCATCAGTTTTTCACTGGTGGCAAAAAAATAAGATCCATGAAAATGCCACAGGAAGCCCCTGGGAATGACTGCCACCTGATTCACAGGGCAAGATGAAGAGGAAACTAGGGACAAATAGCTGTATTTCAAGGGCGGGGGAAAGCATGGCTTGGTTTCCTTCAGAGATCCAAAAAAATATATATATATTATATTAGGTAGAAAACAGTCTACTTAACTATTTTTCACCTATTTGAGTTTTATTCAATATGTGCACAATAAACAGCTCGTCTGTAATCCTGTGCAATTCTTGTTTGATAATACTAGTTTATGTAATGATAAATGTCTGTACTTTTTACATTTCTGTTCCTTTTGACCTCACTAATTGCATCCCCTTGCCCCAAACATATGCATAAATATCTGCCAACTAAGGCAAATCTCTTTGCCTCTGATGAAGTTAGCTACAGTCTGCAAAAGGTTATGCCAAATAAAGCTTGTTAGTCTTTAAAAGTAGACACAGGGAAGCCCTCATCTTTTGATGCCCCATTATCTGATGACTTGCTCTTTCAACACTTCCAAATTAAGGACGGGTTCCATTAATTTGATGTGGGCTACGCTCTTTCATCAGCTCTTCTTGCATGTGGAGCTTTGCTTGGGATTGCTCATATGTGGACACGGTACAAATCTTGCCTACAGAAAGAATGGATCCTCTAGTTGAATTAATGGAACTTTTCTGTACTGCAAGTGTCAAAACAGTGGGCTTCCATCAGTTATTCTGGCCTACAAAGGACCACTTGGGAATATGCGTCCACAGTGAGCTGGGGTGGGTGGGAACAGTTCCTAGCCAACTGAGACACTTTACAAGCAGCCCACGCACGTGGTTGGTCTCAAGCGAGCCTCCGTAAGTCCTTCAGGCTCTCTACAGCACAGTACATGGGTTCCACTTTAAAACCAATTCTGTTTTCTGAAAGTGCTCCAATCTCTAATCTCTTAGATAAGTGATAGTAGATAATTCAGATACTATGCTCTATTGTCTTAACACAGGTACCACCTTGAACATTTTAACAGGTATTCTTTGGTATAAGAAAAAAAATTAGTTCCAATTCATATTTGCATCCTATTAAGGGCTTCATTGCATGAGGCAAGTAAATCACCTGTGGGATAATAGCATCTTTGGCTGGGACACACCACGTGACCTCATTCCTCTTCTGTTGTTCTCTTGATGGGAGACTGTTTGAGAAGCATTTCTTGTATTAGCACAAAAAATCCACTAATGACTCCCTTTGTAAAAGAAACACTTTTCTAAATGCTCTCTCACCGGGAGAACAACAGAAGAGGAAGGACTTCATGTGATAAATCCCTGGCAAAGATGCTGTTATTCTGCTATAGTTGTGATTTACCCGCTTCATGTGATAAAGCCCTTAGAGGGACGCCAGTGTAAATAAACAGTTCAAATGCCCACACCACATCCCAAGAGAAGGAAATGTGGAATTAGTGCATCGATCTGAGACTTTGTCTTTTCTTTATAAATCTTTGGATCCATTTACCCCAAATCTGAAGACCCACATTGAGTATCTTCCTGCATGAGCATTTCTCTGCCCCCTCCTCTTGCCTGTTCCCCAGCTTCTAGTATTATGAGGTGGCTGGTTAGGGAAGGAGAGCACTTTCCCCCTGCTGCTGGAGGGCATCCGCTGCTCTTCCTTTGCCTTCTTCTCTGTGTACCTGGGCTTCCTGGGTTTGCGTCTGCCATGCCATACTCTCTTGTTCCTGGCACTTTGCTGCCACATCTCTTACCCTCCTTCCCTCAGCCTGCAACACCACATCTCCCTCCCTTGCACCTTGTCCTCCCCCATACCCGCCCCTCTTGCCCGCTCCTACTCTAACCCCCCTGCCCTCCCTTCCCCTCTCTCCCTCACCTCAATGTCCTCTTCCTTCTACTCTCTCTCTCTCTCTCTCTCTCTCTCTCTTCCTTATGGCCTAGCAATGTGCTGCTCCCTGGCGCCTTGCACACAGCTCCTTGGACTGCTTCCTCTCCTGTGTTCACTGCTCCTTCTCTTGCCCCACTTCATGCCCTCCGGGTGCACCCTTTGCTTGCCTCTTGTACACTGCTGTTTGCACCACCACCTTGCCTATCTCTCCTGTTCCCTCCCTTGCCTCAACTTGTACCCTTAAAGTGCACACCTCAGTTTCTTCTTGCGCACTGACACTTTTGCTGCTCATTCCCCTGTCTCTTCTGCTGTTCCCTCACATCACTGCTCCCTTGATCAAAGTGCATCCCTTCCTTGCTTCTGCCACACCCCAACTCATGTCACTCACTTTCCTGTCTCTCTTACTCTCTCTTTCCTCTCACCACGTGCCTCTCCCTTGCTTCTTGTGCACCACCTCTTGTCCCATTCATTCTCCTGTCTCTCCTTTTCTTTCCACCCCTTGTGGAGCTCCCCTCCTTTGCTGCTCGCATACTGTAGCTTGCGCTGCTCACTTTCCCTTCTCTCCTACTCACAGACTCCCATGCCTCAATGTGCGACATGACCCTCCCTTATTTTTTGCACTCTGCTGCTCATACCACTCACTGTGTCTCTCCTACTCCCTCCTGTGCCTCACCTTGTCCCCTTGTGGCATGCCCTTGCTTGCATCTTGCAGGCCACCACTTGCACCACTTGCTCTGCTCTCCCTCCGACCTCCCCCTTGGCTTTGCATCCCTGGCACTGCTTGCACTCCAGCGCTCATGCCTCTTGCTTTGCTGATTCTCCTGCTCCATCCCTTACTTCCCCCCTCCCACAGTGTGACCCTTGCTTGCTGCTGCCAACACCTCTCACTCTCATTTTTTTCATGCCTTGAATTCTTGGGGGAATTCTTTCTTGTGGAAAAATTTGACAGAACAGTGCCTCCATGTTCTGTCAATATTTTGGCTTTTACAGGGGTTGGAGACTTTTTCTTTTAAACGAAAGCTGGGAATCTGGGTCAAATGAGGGTCAAAATGGGCACTGGCTGGCATGCCTCAAATCTGGGTAAAGCCTAGCCATCTAGGCAAGCTAATCTCATCTCATCTTATCTCACTGGTGCTGGGGCCAAGGCACAACGGAGCTGTGCCTGCCTCTCTTCTCTCTCTCAGGGGCCAGAGAAATGGCAACTGCGGTGTGGAGGAAGGGCATCTCACCATCCAAAAGCATAAAGGAACCCAAATTATCCCTTTTGTTGTAATAGAACTCTTGAGCAATAACAGTAGAAAATTGATAGGGTGAATGAAAAGGGGGCATACAAGTGTTTTAGAATAATCACTTTCTTTGTCTGTCTCTGCATATATATGCATACGCACATACTCATGCATGTATATGTATGTTTGTGTGTGTGTAGGAGCACCTGTGCTCACATAAAATAGCAAATGAGCATTTTCGGGAAACCTGCTTATGGATTCTGTTCTGTTTTGCTTGTCAGACATATAATCTGTCCCAGGAAAAAGAAAGAAGAAAGAAGGAGCAAGAAAGAATAAAACAAAAATATGCCTGGAGTATTGTTCCCTTTTAAACATTCAGTGTTCATGAAGGCTGAAAGAAAGGTCTGAAAGGTCTGGAAGACAACAGCGTGAACTTTTCTTACTGTGACTTATCATCATTTGCCCCTTACAGGATTGCATGGAGCTAACGTGAGATAACTGTTCAGCCTTTTGGAATCCTGCCTAGAAAGTATTCCAAAGACAGAAGTTTTATCCACTGGTTGGAAGAGGGAAGAAACTTTTCTTCTCCACTCACACCTCAATGACAGAATATAAGCAGTGCATGTAAAAGGTCCCGCTTTCAATCTCAAACATCTCTGCTCTAGGGGAGCAAACACTGGAAATATTTCTTTCTCTGCCTTGAGACCTCGGAGAGCCGCTGCTGATCAGAAGAAAGAAATCTAGGCAAGTGAACCTATGACCTGAGTCAACATAAGGCAGTTTCATCTGTTCAGTTTCACTGGATTATGCTATTGCTAGAATTTTTTTTAATGCATTGTGTTCAACAGTGATTCCTTCTGACAACTGCACACGCACAGATTTTGAACAGGAGGAGGAAGAGTTACGAGATCTTGTCTCTGGGAACTCTGGAAAACATGCTAGCTAATTTAAGACCACGAGAAGACTCTTCAAGCGGGAGTGTGCACTGCCAGTACTTCCTTTCCACAAATGACATTGTAGTTGGTAAGTCAAAGTCATCATTTTATTATATGCTTGTGAGTAGCCACTAGTGACCAAAATCTGATCTCTGAGTGTTGTTTTTGGTGTTGCTGTTGTTGTTGTTGGATCATTCCTCTCATTCTCTCCTCTTCCTTTCTGTCTGTTGGGAAACTACAGATAGCATGCATATGTTCTGGTGCAGACAGAAGAATCTGATTTTATTTTTATTTTGTAAATTTAGCTAGCATGATTTGATGACTTATTCCCACTGTTGGACTGTAGTTGTTGAATAAGTGGTTGGCTTCACAGAGTTTGGAGCAGAAAGTAAAGAGCTTTTGCTGTTTTACAATGAAATGTGAGGTTCGCTAGTGGGATTCCCATGCTTCTGCCAGTTTCTCAAGTTCATGGGGAAGAAGAACAATTGGTTGTAGTTTTGCTTTCCTCAAGCAGCTCTCCATGGAAGGCATGAAATAACCAAAACTGCCTTCTGACATACGGAAAGGTACTTTTCGGATCAATCTGTTTATGTCTTTGTTCATGTCGAGGGCGATTTTCTTTGGACTGAAACGGTTAATCAGTTGTTCCGATGGCGTTGTGGAAGTTCTTCCCAGAGAAGTTCAGTTGGCTGCCCTCCCTTCTGAGAAACTTGCCACACAATGTCATGGCTCTTCCGTTGTTGTACTGCAGTGTACCACCGTTGGGTCATTTTGGAAACTGATTCTTTCCTCACTTGAAACAAGCTATCAATGACCCCCCATCGTGCTCAGGTTTAGTTACCACTTTGAGTGTAAATGTCTGCTTCTACTTCTTTGTGATATTGAGAGCTTAGTATGCTTGTGGTTTCATCGCTTCTCCCTTAGGGATTCCCTAAGGTGGTTGGGCTGCTGGTTGGGGTGGGGGGATACTGAGATTGCAAGTGCTCCCAGGGGAAAGCTGTACATTCGTTCTCTTGCATGGTTTTTTAAAATATTATTTTATTTTTCCAAAAAAGGGGAGTACAGGCATACCTCAGTTAACAATGCCTCTGACAAAGCAGCAACTTTATGCAAAGTCTTTTACACCCATCCAGTCCTTTGCTTCTTCTCCTCTGTCTAGCTGGAAGTTTGTTCGTTTGGTGGCATTGGGAGAATGTTGAAGGAGGGCTTGAGAAACACAGACTTTGGTGTGAGATTGAAGCAGTGTGCCTGTGGCGAACAATGCAATAAATCTCAAGCTGGGAAGAAATGGGATTCTGATTTAGCCAACTTGTTCCCCTCCTGCACCACTAAGCTGCTTCTCTTGTAGCTGGATTTTGTTTGCAAGTGACGAGGGAAAAGTACAGTCTCTAAAGGATTCCTGGGGGTGGTTCTCAGCCTGAAGAAGCTGCCCACCCAGGCCACATTCCTCTTTTTGGGTAACAACTGGGTTTGTTTGCCTCTGGTGATGCATAATTCATTGTCTAGATGTTCACAGTTTGTTGACACCACGAGGGAAGTTCAACCTCCTTGCCTTTGCTGTTTGTAACTTTAATGTTCAGCTCTATGCATATCTGCTCAGAATTACACCCTGTTGAGTACACTGAGGTTTACACCCACACAAGTATGCAGCTGATCTTCCTGCTTTCTGGGGGGATTTGCAACCTCCTAGTTTCTGGTTGTCGCACACACTCAGAACCTGTGTCTAAAGCCTCCCCACCCTCCCCAATACTGACAGTTTTGATGCTGGGGGTGGTCTCTTATTTTGCCATTCTGTGCCAAGACAGCTGCTTGTTTTGTTACTGTGATATAAAATGGAGACACTTCACAAGAAATAGCAACACTCATTAGCACTGCCAAATTTGGCAAGTATAAGTAGTGCAGAAAATCACATTTAAAAGTCTAATGGATGGGTGCTTAGCCAGTTAGTTTATGGCTTGCTTGTGGGGTGCCCATGATTAATTGTTGAAGATGACAATTTGAGCAAGATGGTTTTGAAAAATGGCTAACACATGCCGCATAAGGAGAGCTTGGTTTGGCAACTGCAGTTCCTAAATTTAGAGGGTGAAATAACACACTGCATAGCAATTTCAACATCTCTGGGACAGAACCCTCAATCCTAGCATGCTAGATTTCTACTGGCAGGATTCTCCTTGCTGAGGCCCGTGTTCAGCCGTTGCAGATTTCCATGGTTCCCAGATAATTCTGTCCCACAGAAACGTTATGCCTTCCACACGCTTGCAAACTGCATCTGGAGAGCCAGAAACCCCCTGATCCTGCCATATGACATTTGGAAATGTGTAGTTTGGCTTTGAGCAGGGTTGTCTGATTGCAACGTGAGAGCTGATTTTCCTTAGAGCTTGGACGAAATGTGTGAGGATGGGGGAAATGAAGAAGTATCCGAGTCACATTTCAACACTAACAGAAATAACGGTTACGGAGTAGGGTTGTCAGAGGGAAAACTGGAGAGGGCTCCTGTATCTTTAATGCAGTGGTTCTCAACCTGGGGGTCCCCAGATGTTCGTGGATTTCAGCTCCCAGAAGCCCTGAGCATTGATCATAGTGGCTGGGGCTTCTGGGAGCCGAAGTCCACGAACATCTGGGGACCCACAAGTTGAGAACCACTGCTTTAATGGTTGTGCGGAAGAGGAAATTTCGACAGGTGTTGTTTGCATGACAACCAATGGTTGCCAGAATTCTGTGCAAGCCTTAAAGTTACAAGGAGCCCTTTCCAACTTTCATCCTGTGGAGAAACTTTATAGAACGAACAACGTTCTCTTATTACTTTTAACAGTTAACCTTAAGGATGTGCTTAAGCATTTTCAGAGGCATTTTAACTGAAATTTGAAAGTTTTACATCATTCTCTTATCAATTCTGTTTTGTTTAAGTAAGTAAAGATATTGGACAGGCACTGAGCAATACCCCAAGCAAGCTTTTTTGAGACTATTACAAGTAATGATGAGCTTGAGAGGTTTAGTGGTCTGAGTGTTGGACTATGTGACCCTGAGGACCAGGTTCGATTCCCTGCTTGGCCATGGAAGCCCACTGGGTGATCTTGGGCATATCACATACTCTCAGCCCTGAATCTTAGGGTTGCCCTAAGTTGGAAATGACTTAAAGGCACACAACAACATACAAGTAATGAAAATAAGTAATGTTTTAAACAACGCAATGAATAATAGGATCAAACTGCTTTTAAAATGTAACTTTCCAACTTCTGTTTGTGTGTGTGTGTGTGTGTGTGTACACAGGATGTGTGCCAAAGTTTGTGAAAGTCTTAATCACTTGGCAGACGGCTGGGACAGGAGAAATTTCCAAGAACTCTGCCTTGAAGCAGCCACAGTGAGATGGATCCTCAGCTTTTCAGTTTGAATATGCTTGGCCTGAGGCCAAATGCTCAAGAATATCTGTGTTGTTTTGTGAGTGCTGGCAATGTTTTGTTTTGGCTTTGCTGACTCTGAAGGCCAGAAAATTATTATTTTTTTTTAGGGGGAAAAAATCCCAAGAATGTAGCAACAGTAAATAAAACTGCTAGATTTTTAATGTCAAGCTTTTTAGCAGCTAAAAGGCTTCCAGATGTTTCAGTTCTATTTTTTCCCCCTCATAAGCCTGGCTGTTCTTGGAGAGTAAATTGGTTAATAGATAATTAAATGTGTGACAATCAATATTTCATTTCTGGAAAGGAATTTGTCGTTTCACTTTTTTCCTCCAGCACCCAAAATCCTGTTGTACCAGGAACCTGCGTACATGCGATAGATTTCCACCATACTTTGCTGTGTCTCTTTATAGATGCACGTGGTCCTTGGCCATTTCTGCTCTAGACTGTTATAGCACTATTATGCCACTTTCACCATTCTATGGCATCCTGGGCTTTGCAGTTTTGGAAGAGGCCTTTGAGGCCCCTCCCTAAACTGCAAAGCCCAGGATTCCATAGGATGCTGAAAGTGGAATAATAGCGCTGTAACATTCTAGTGCAGAAATGGCTCTTGGCAGCTTCCCTGATGGGGAAACAGAGAGGAATGATGCAGAGCTGTTGCCAATTTGTGCATAAATGTGAAAGCAAATGAGAATTTAGCTACATTTCAGTGAGGCAAAGGCCATTGCCGTGGCCCTGTAAGTATGATTTCTTTTTTAAATTGAGGTAGATCCTATGTGGTAATTAAAGTTTCCCCTTTTTGATTCAGGTTCCACACCCTCCAGCTGTCCTAATTTGGCAGGGGCAGATCCATTTATGCCTCCGTCCTCCCATTTTCTCAACTGCTTTTAAAATGTCCCAGGTTTTTCTCTCCTGCTCTCACTTTTCCCTTTTGTCCTCAGCTTGCTTTAGTTGCTGCAATTGGAATTCAAAGTGCAAAGTAGTTTGCACTCCACTCAGTGGAGGCGGAAAGGAGAGGAGAAGGGGGATTCTTGTCCTTCTGTTGTCACTTCAGACAAAAGCAAACACATCTCCTAGGTTGTGTATGCTGTTGTTGTTGTTGTTGTTGTTGTGTGCCTTCAAGTTGTTTCCATCTTACCTCAACCCTAAGAGGAACATATCATGGGGTTTTTTGGAGCTAAGTGTGTGCGACGCACCCAAGGTAGGTTTCCATGGTCAAGCGGGAATCCAACCCTGGTTTCCAGGGTCGTAGTCCAATGCTCAAACTACGGCCGTTTCCACACTGGACTGTTATAGCGTTATGATTCCACTTGCAACATCCTATGGAATCCTGGGGTTTGCAGTTTCGGGAGGGGCCAGCGATATATGTTGGGGGGGAGAGTTACAAGTAACAGTGCTGCCTGTAATGTGTTACTTTAAAACAGATAACAAAGTGCTAATGAGATTGCTTTTGCAAAGTGTAACAACCTGTAACATTCTTTTTTTCTTTTCTTCCTTGAGCATGGAACATTTACGTACTACTTTAGAATGTTATTGGGAGGCATCTTTGGATGGTTTGGGGATGGCATTTCATAACTGGATTTTCAAGGATTAAAAAAATAACTAAAATAAATTCCCTTTAAAAGAGAAAGCAATTGTCCAAACTCTGTCCTAAAGGCAAGAACTTAAGGACAATAAAAGGGCAGTGTTGATCATGCTGAGTGGCAGATTTTGGAAGCTCTAGTCCAAAAAAGGAACTTTCTCAAGCTGTGTCAGGGATAGGGTTCTGGAAAATAGGAACAGTTTGAGCATATGGACCACTCCTACTGCAACATCTCTAAGAAAAGGAAGGGTGAACGCAGCTGCCCGTGCCCAAGATTACTGGCTCTGTTGGCAGGTGCAATTGGGGAAGGATGTCCCTTTGCACACAACACACCATTTAAGACAAATACGATGTCTGCTCTGAGACCTTATGTGCTTGGAGATTTGGGAGTGAAGAGGAATAGAAGACACAAATGCATGCAACAGCAAGAAAGTACGTGTGTGTGTGGGGGGAGAAAATGTGGACATGAGTGCTGGTCAGATGCTGTTATCACTGAAGTCCTTCTCAGCGGCTGCTTCCAGACTTTGCAACTCCCTCCCTAGAAAGGCCCGGATGGCCCCATCTTTGCTCTCCTTCCAAAGGTTTGTCGAAACATTTTTATGCCATCAGGTTTTTACAAATCGAGTCGGTTTGGACTTTTACTGCTGTGCGCTTCTGTTTTTAAGGCTAGTGTGGTCTTTTTATTTCTTTTAATATTTTTAATGTGCAATGTTTTAACTTAATAGATTGTTCAATTGTTTTTTTAAAACCTAATATTTAAACTTTTAGGAGTGCTTTGTATTGTTTCTCGTCTGTATTGTTTTAACGTCATTAGCTGCCTTGAGTCCCATTATCAGTAGAAAGGTAGGATATAAATTGATGCTGATATCATTCCTTGTAATGGAGCAGGTGGCAAGAGATAAGCCCAGTAGGGACAGTGGAAACATTTCTATAAGTGCTGAATAAGCATTTCTTTAAACTTAGTTTCAGATCTAAGAGATCTGTAAGTTATGAATTGTACAAGTAATTTTTTTTTTTGGTGGGGGGAGGGAGCGCCACACTGGAATCAAGAAGTAAAACAATATTTCTGTGTTAAGGCAAGTGTCGTTCAGAGTCCAAAAAGTTCCTTTTTTTAGGCAACAAATCCCAGGCTTAGCGTTATGGTCCAGAACAGTAATGTCTCTAAGCTCAGGATATTGTAAGCCAATCGTCAGGGTGTTGTTTTTTTTTTTAAAAAAATGAAAAGACGATAATAGAGTGAGTAAAGTATGAAGCTGCTTTGCGAAAACTGAGAGCCATATGTTTTCTGATAAAATATGATCCTGATGGTATTTTGTGTTGAAGGTGTTTCTCTAATTGGTACTGCTCTAGAGGAAAAGGTCACTGTTTTAGTAGACGGGTAGCCCCCGGGCCCCCAGCCATGCCACAGGCAGACAAGTTCTGCTGGAAAAGCCACATATATTTGGGCAGGGGGGAGGAAGAGGTGTGTATCTGGAAATGTGTGCTGTTATATAATATACCTTGCTCCCGGGCATTAACACGTTGCCCCTTTTTCTTGCTTTGGTGTCCCTCTCTACATTTCTTTATAAACTCTGGCGATGCTTCCCCCAGAAGGGGTTGCCATGGAAACTGGCTGCAAAGGGATGGAGCTGAGCGTTGCTTCTAAACAGAAAAGGAAGCGAGCACAGACTTTGATGCAAACGCAAGGCTTAGCACCACATTTCTGGTGGGGGATTTTGCCTTCTGCAGGATTGGGAAACTGACTGCATGCTGTGTGTGTGTGTGGGGGGGGGTCACTTGTGTTTTTCCTCCCCAGCAAAGAAGTGGGAGAGTAGCAGGTTGTGAAAGTTTGTATCTGGGAATGCTGGTGCAGACAGGGAGAATGTTGGTTCGCTTGGGCTCTTGCTGTCCCGATGCAATTGCTTTGTACAAGTTTACTTGGGGATGGCCAAATCTCTCTCGTGGCTATGCTGTCAAACTGTGTTTTGCTGACTTTAAGCAATCTTTGGCTTTGTCTGCTGTCCCTAGTCAGTTATTGTTGTTGTGTGCCTTCAGATTGTTTCCGACTTACGGTGACTGTAAGGCGAACCTGTCATGGCTTCTTCTGGGGCTGAGAGCCTGGTCTCCAGGGTTGTAGTTCATCTTTCAAACCACTACAGCACACTGGCTCCAGTATTCCACAGGTGAGAACTGGGACAAGTGTGGCCAAGCAGGATCAGATGGCCAAAGTTATTAATAAGGAGGAGTACACAGGCTAGAGAGGTTGCAGCAGTTTGCTTTTGCCTGAGCCTCTTGGGATGGGCAAGATTCTGCCCCTCCTCTCCTCTTCTCTTTGCTGAGTTGAGTACAAACTTCTTGTGCACTTTCAACTTAGTTTGCAGCAACTGAACTAAGCTGAAGGCAAAGGGGAAGACTGGAGGAGGAGAGAGAAACTGGGGCATTTTAAAAGCAGGTTAGAAAAACAGGGATGGCAGATGATTTACTGGGACCTACCAAATTAGGATAGTTGGAGAGTATGCTTGTGTAGTTTTTTCCTGTGGCTTGCTATTTACTCACTGACCTTGATGTTAATACAATCATTTTTGGGTTTCACTTTCACAGATTTGATTATTTGATTATTTGCAAGTTTCTCCAACCCCCTCAAGCCCTTATTTGCCAGGAGAACTTTTCTTTTTGGTGGCTCCAATCAGGCTGTGCAGTCCCGTAAAAATCTATATGAATTTCTCCAACCCCTCTCCCCCTACCTCAAGTTCTTCTTTTATTTGCAAAACCTTCAGGCCATGCAACCCTTTAAAAACTTACCTCTCGTTCTCCTCCTCCACTGCCACCAGCCTCTGTCTAGCGAGCCAAAGGATGACTTGAAGCCTGATTTCTCAGGACTAAAAATTCTCGACCCACCCAAGGGATGAGATGGGTGAGAGAGTGGAAGTTGACCCACCCTTGCTATTTTGTACATAAGGAGACTGTGTGTATTTCTTTACAGAGACTAGCCTGATGTTGGAAGGGATCTGCTATCTGAAGGACTGTTGAAAATGAAAAGCCTGCTCAGAAGAGAGAGCGGTTGTTCAGCCCTCCATGCATTATGCCACCATACAACCTGCCTTTTTTTTCTTTAAAAAAATTCTTCCACGTAAGAATTACATAATTGCTCATGCTTTGCTTTGCTTTGTTTTTATTTTGGTCCCTTTTTTGAATATGATTTTACAAGTTCACTCTATTCCCATCTCCTTTAAAAATTAAATTCAAAGTGTAACTAATAAGCACATATTTCTTTTTGGAAGGCAGATTAGATTCATTAGAGCAGTGGTTCCCAAACTTTGGTACTCCAGATGTTTTGGACTTCAGCTCCCAGAATTCTCAGCCAAAGAGGCTGGAGCTTCTGGAAATTGACATTTAAAACACTCAGAGGACTGACAGCATGAGAAACGAGGGAAAAGGTGCATGAAGCTTTGTATTACTGTATAAGTGAGCAACAAAGGTGTAGAGCAGGTGAGAAATCAAGAGAAGCGGCTGTGTCTGTAGATGAGAGCAACTGGGTTCACATTTCTAGGGAAAAAAACAATTTGAAGTGATTGCTTGACTGATGAAGTGAAATGTTAAAACAGTTATCTCAGGGCTAAATGGGAGTTTTCATTTTGGAGAAGTCTTCTCAACTCATTTTGCCATTAGCTGAGCTTTTGGAACGATGGCCATCTTCTGCAACATCGCCTTTACAGACCTCAAGTGCTTGATGGATTTCTTCAAAATGCTTTGTATTAACAGCACTGGCTTGCTGTGGAGGTACAGAAAAAATCCAGACCATGGAAAAGGTTTTTTTTTTGGTGAGGAGGAATCCTTATCAGGAAGACTAGTGGCAGTCTAAAAAACTTTTCCAAGTTCTGACAAAAATCTAAGGATCGTATGAAGCCTTCTTATGCCATCTCTGGCTGCTTGTCCACCTGGTCTATCTCGACTGGCAACAGTTTTCTTTCCAGGATCTCCAACACAGCAAGTCTTTCTCTTCAACTGAGTATGCGAGCTGTTTCTCCAGGATACTGAAGCTTGATTCTGGGGCCTTCGATATGCAAAGCATGTCATCTACCCCAATCTTTTTTTTTTTTAATTTATAACTTCTGGAAATCTTATATTCATATCATTCCAAAAAGGAAGCAGAATTGTCCAATTAATCCTTTGCCATCGCCTGTTTTTTCAGCTGATTTTGAAAGGTCGGAGTTTCTCATTCTCTCACTTTCCACTTTGTTTTTGGCCTACTTCAGTTGCTGCAGACTGAATTCAAAGTGCAGAAGTAGTTTATACTCTGTAAACTCAGTGGGGCAAGGGGAGAAGCGAGGAGCGGACAAATCCTGTCTTTCCCAATAGGCTCAGACAAAAGCAAACTGCTGCAAACTGCAGCCTGTCCTAACCATCTTGACCATACTGTTGTGTTGCTTGGTGAGTTTGGAAAATTCTCTCAGCCCTGTAAGTCGGAGATAACTTGAAGGCACATAACAACAACAATGTGTTCGTTTTGTGCTTATTTGTCATTTAGAGGAGGCCATTTAGTAAGGTTTGCGCTTTGCGGTATTTGGGGAGAATGCTACTTTGAGTTACTGTGATTTACACAATAACCTACTAATTTCCATAATTGTTTTTAAAACTCCAAGTGTACTAAAAGTTGAGACTTGAGTTTTGCATTTCATTTCTGCCAAGTCAAACTATCATTAGGATATATCTCAGTGGTTTTTGCTTCTGGAGAGAAACAAGTCTTAGATTAGAGCTAGGCATTCAAAGAAAGATGATATCATTATCTGTCATTTCTAGCCGTTTCTTTTAAATGTTCTCTGCCAGTTATGCTTTTTGCGATGTTGCAAAGCTTACTCTATCTCTTGGTTGCATTCTCTCCTTCCCTTGGTTGTAAATTGGGTTTGGAAGGGATTTGAAAGGGATAATAAGATCATAGAAATGTTAGCGATGGAAAAGATATGTTTCACACATCCCCAATCTCTCTCCTCCCTACTCCTGAAATGTGCTCGCCTAGTTAATTCATGCTTAAAAAGATAAATTCCACTGCTTTCTACAGTATTGCCTTCACTTTGAATTTGCAAGTTATACATTATAATTTTTCATTTTGGCAGAATAAATGCCTTTTAAATGCTGACATATTTTTCACTTGTCTGTTTAGACATGGTGGGGAGGGGGATGTGTAGGCAATGGGCTATAAAAAAAAAGAGCCATGTAATAGGATAAAATGAATGAAGTTTTTTGTTCACATTGCAATGTGGGCCTTGGAGCAAGCACACAACAGACTAATTCAGCAAGATCTTTTGGCCACATTGCTCGGTGATGTTGTGCACACCCACATTACTTTGGGTCTCCAGACAGCCTCTCCCAAACAGTATTTTCATATATAAAGTGACTCCTTATATCTGCCAGAAAAAGGGGCCGTGACACAGTGGTAGAGCTCATACATGATGTAGAAGAGGTTCTAAGTTCAGTACTGGGTGTTTCCTAGTCTTGGGAATTCCCTGTCTGAAACTCTGGAGGACTTAATGGTTGCCTGTCAGCTGGTTCAGTGCTCATAGAATCCTAGAATCACAGAATTATAGAGTTGGAAGAGACCACAATGACCATTGAGTCCAACTCCCTGCCATGCAGGAACAAATACTCAAAGCCCCCCCCCGCAAATGGCCATCCAACCTCTCTTTCAAAACCTCCAAAGAAAGTGACTCCACAACACTTCCAGGCAGCATATTCCACTGTTGAACAGCTTTTACCATCAGGAAGTTCTTCCTGATATTTAGGTGTAATCTCTTTTCCTGTAATTTGCATCCATTGCTCCATGTCCTAGTCTCTGGAACAGCGGAAAACAAGCCCGCTCCCTCCTCAACATGACATCCCTTCACATATTTTAAACATATTGTTTAAATATTATTTAAACAGCATGATTTAAACAAATATTTAAATCATGTCATCTTTTAACCTTTTTTTTTTTTTTGGTCAGGCTAAACACACCTAGCTCCCTAAACTATTTCTCGTGGGGCGTGGTTTCTGGACCTTTCATCATTTTGGTCAAATCATGGTTTGATTTGATATATGCCACTGTCTGTGCACCTTTAGGGTCAGAGTTGTAGTTCTGTGGTAGAATATACACATACCTTCCAACTATCCCAATTTGGTAGGTATGGTGCTGTTTAATCCTGTTTAAAGTTTCAGTCCACAACATGCCCAAATAAAATTAAGAAAGACTGCTGCTTCAAGTCCCTAGAGAGCAGCTGCCAAGTCGATGAAGACAATAGTAGACTAGACGAATTGAAGGTTTTTCAGTTGTAGCTCAGCTAAATGACATTTCTGGCAGAGATAAATAAAATAAATAAAATTAATGTTTTTCAGTAGGCACTGTCAATGCCAAGGCACTTGATTCCAGCATTTTTTCAAAAGGCCTTGACTGAATATAGAATTCAACAAGACATTTGATAGACCTCTGTTTTTGATACTCAGTACCCAGTTGGATTTAATGTAATTCCCTCAAAGACAAGGAGACAGAGAAAGCTGCCTAGTCTGGCTTCCCCAGCTTATCTGAGAGGTTAGGGCTTGGAGCACTGTCAGAAAATGGATTTGGATGAAAAGCAGAACCCATGTACGGTACTGTAGGGAGCAGGAAGGACTTACAGAGGCTCACTCCGGACCGAACTTGCACATGCTGCTTGCAAAGTATCTCAGCTGGCTCAGTGCCTCCCCCACATCTCACTTTGCAAGCAGCGTGCGCATGCAGGCGGTTCCAAGTGAGCTTCCATAGGCAAAAAGAACTGATGAAAGAAGGGAAACACTGTTGAATTGATGGAACTTGTCTATAATTTGGATGTGTCAAAAGAGCAAGTTATCAGCTAATGGAGCATCAAAAAGTGGGGGCTTCCAGGACAGAACTCCTCCCTCTGGGTCGGTGTCATCAACATTGATCGGCAGGAGCTTTTCACTGTTTCAGATAGGACTCTCTTGCAACTAGATGGAGGGAGGTAATGGTATGACTCTATTTTGCTTTGGTTAGACCTCATTCAGAATACTGTGTCCAATTCTTCGGTACCTCAATTCAAGAAGGATATCGACAAGCTGGAATGTGTCCAGAGGAGGGTGACCAAAATGGTGGAGGGTCAGGAAGCTATGAAGCCCTGTGAGGAGCAGCTTAGGGAGCTGGAGATATTTAGTCTGCAGAAGAGAAGGTCAAGAGGGGACATGATAACCATATTTAAATATTTGAAGGGATGTCATGTAGAGGAGGGAGCAGGCTTGTTCTCTGCTGCTCCAGAGACTAGGACGTGGAGCAATGGATTCAAGCTGCAGGAAAGGAGATTCCACCTGAACCTCAAGAAGAACTTCCTGATGGTCAGAGCTGTCTGGCAGTGGAATATGCTGCCTCAATGGAGTGTGGTGGAGTCTCCTTCTTTGAAAGTTTTTAAGCAGAGGCTGGATGGCCATCTGTGAGGAGTGTTTGATGTGTGTCCCTGCATGGCAGAAGGGGTTGGACTGGATGGTCCCTGGAGTCTCTTTGAACTCTATGATTCTATGTATCTGGAACCTGTAGAATGCAGAGTACATGCTTTCCCACTGAGTCTCTCTTGACACAGAACTGGACACAGTATTCCAAATGAGGCCTAGCCAATGCAGAATAGTGTGGTACCATTACCTCCCTTGATCTAGACACCATACTCCTATTGATGCAACCAAGAATCGTGTTGCCTTTCTTGGCTGCTGCGTCACACTGCTGACTCATGTTTAGCTTGTGATTTACCAAGACTCCTAGATCCTTTTCATGATATGAGTGGGTGACACCTAGCTTGAAAACTGTCTGTGTGAAAAAGATCCAGGAGACTTAGTAGACCATAAGCTGAACATGAGTCAACAGTGTGCAACTGCAGCTAAAAAAGCCAGTGCGATTCTTGGCTGCATCAATGGGAGTATAGTGTCGAGATCAAGGAAAGTAATAATACCACTCTATTCTGCTTTGGTTAGACCTGACCTGGATTACTGTGTCTGGTTCTGGGCACCACAGTTCAAAAAGGATATTGACAAGCTGGAATGTGTCCAGTGGAGGGCAACCAAAATGGTGAAGGGTCTGGAAACCATGCCCTATTAAGGAGAGACTTAGGGAGCTAGGTATGTTTAATTCCATTTAAAGAAGGTTAAGAGGGGACATGATAGCCATGTTTAAATATTTGAAGGAATGTTATGTTAAAGATGGAGCAAGCTTGTTTTCTGCTGCTCCAGAAACTCGGACATGGAGCAATGGATTCAAACTACAGGAAAAGAGATTTCACCTAAATGTCAAGAAGAACTCCCTGATGGTCAGAGCTGTTCGACAGTGGAATATGCTGCCTGGGAGTGTGGTGGAGTTGCCTTCTTTGGAGGTTTTCAAAAAGAGACTGGGTGCCCATTTGCTGCGGGTGCTTTGAGTGTTTGTTTCTGCATGTCAGGGGGTTGGACTTGATGACCATTGTGATCTCTTCTGACTCTGTGATAATGTGATTCTAAGTGAGCTGAGGACAGAGGGAGAAAATGGGATGAGGAGAAAGAAACTGAGAAATTTTCATTTTAAAAGCAGCTGAAAAAGTGGGAAGAATGAAGATTGATCAGGGCTGTCTTTGCCAAATTAGGGCAGTTACTTATGGGCATGCTTATAACATTATGTTTTTGTGTTCTGACTTGGCAGGGGGAGCTTTCTAAATATCTCAAGCATGCTAATGCATTGCAGTTCAGCATGTCAGGACATATTGGAGAAATGGGTTTATTTAACTTGTCATCATTCTTTTAGATGTAACCAGTACTGGCAGTGGCACACGGCAGTTAGAAGGATGAAGTGACAAAGAGACATAATGTGCTAAGAAAATAGTTGAGAAATAAAAGGTTCAAGTTTTATTGTTCCATTAATTAATTATGATTTGTCATGGAAAAGATGGGAGTTCTTTGCTACCTAAAAACACAGAAGCAGTTGCCTTGATCAGTATATTTTTTTCTTTTTTAGCAGAGTGGCAGTCGGATTGAAATGAAAGCCATTGAAAATAACTCCCATTGAATCTCTGAAAATAAGAATCCAGGCCACCTTTGTGATGGACTTCTCAGATGGCTCTGGATTCCCCGCTTTACAAAATGGATATAGAAATCCTGAAGTCTCACAGGGTTTTGGAGTTGCAATCCGAGAAGGAAACTTTTACAAGCTTTGTATAAACACCACTATGTTTCTGTTAGAAGTACAACAACGCTTAGCACTGAAGAGTGAAGAGTGTTGTTACGCCAAAAGATGGGTGGCTCAGAGGGTGGCCCATGGTGCCGTGGAACGGTGGGAAATATAGCTCAAAAGGGGGGCCTGCGAGAGGTGGGGTAACCTTACGGGACCTTTTCACTTATGTATACTAATACTAACTGTGCTGACACCAGTTGGAAATCAAAAAGGATATCTTTATTGGGGGAATTTCACACACATAAGAAATCAAACAGTCTCAGGAACCATGCAAGGCTAACAGAAGGAAAGGAGGGAAAGATTGGATAGCAAGGATATTTTGAGATGGAGAGGGCAATAGTTACCTGAAGCTGAATAGGATCAAAGCAATGTGTCTTAGACTGGAAAAGTCTGAGGGTAGTACAATGAACTGGAATCTGGGGGCCCTCATGCAGTATAACAATGTGCCCAAAGTACTAGCAAGAAACCAGGGGCTGAACCAGGGTTTGAAAATGCTTTTTCTGCCCTTAGGGCAATGTGTTACTTGCTCTCTGGTGGAAGCACCAAAGGGGTCTGGAAAGTTTTGATTGCCTTTCTGGCAGGTGACAAAACATTGAAGGAAATCACGATAGCCTCTTAATGACTGGAAAGGTGAGGGAACAAAAGGATAGTTTGAATGGGAATGAGGTAACAGAGTGTCAGCTTTTGGATGCTCCTTCTAGCATCTTCATTTGCTTTTGTCTCTTAGACTTGGGTACTTTAGAGAGCCATCTGAAACTCATCAAGTTGAGCTTTCTGATTGATCCTCCTAAATTAATGACCTGGCCATACTGAGGCCCTTTGACCTCGCTTCAGGAAGGCTCCAATCAGAGTCCTTTTAATTTCCATACAGCTTTCAGCCGTAAGTGCAAGGTTTGTATTTACTTCATGCCAATTAAACAGTATTTCTAGCCAATCATACTGTATCACATATTGGGGGTGTATGGCATGGTAACAGTGCCTCCCAGCGGGCAGTAGCAATAGGGTTAGATAGTTTGGGTGGCCCACAGTATCCTCCCTTCTTGTCTACCTATCTTGACCCCTCTGTGATATAAACTGATCCTCGTAGAGATGTTTTTCCACCTCTTCCCTTCCTGAAGTCCCTTCTCTGTTCTACCTAAAATGTAGGTAGATTAGATTAGCACCCAGAATAACTTTCCTATCTTAGAATGAAGTTCCTGTAATAACGCCTTCAGTTTGTTTCTCCATGCTGTTGGTGCCTTTGCACCAAGGATCTCTAACTGCCGCATGAACTCTCTGCCAGTTTCTTCTTACTCCTCTGGTTTACCAGGCATGTTCCTGTTAAGGCATGTGACCAAACCAAGTACAGGCTCGCCTGCTTATCTGACAGGTTAGGGAGAGGAGCACTGTCAGAGAACAGAATTGGTTGAAAAGCAGAGCCCATGTACTGTGCTGTAGGGAGCATGAAGGGCTTATGGCGGCTCAGTTGGGACCAACCACACATGTGATGCTTGAAAAGTCTCTCAGCCAGCTTAGTGCCTTTTCCCCCATCTCAGCTCGCTTTGCAAGCAGCGTGTGAGAGAGAGCAGGCCTCTTTAGGAAACAAAAACTGATGACGGGACAGAACCCCTATCTGATTTAACTGAACTTGTCCTGAATTTGGAAGCATCAAAAGAGTGAATAATCAGATAATGGGGTATCAGATGGTCAGAGTTTTCCTGTAACTATTTGCTTGCTCCCTTTTATAGGAGTGTGGGTAGTAAACAGCCTGCTTCATCTTTCCCTCCTTCCTCCCTTCCTTCCTTTGTCCCAGTGGTACTTTCTGAAATCTTGTACCTAGTGCCTAACCATTTTTAAATCCAGAGACCCAAAGCTTTATGAAAAAGCTCTCTTCTTTTTGGAGAGAGGGCATGTTACTTATCTGGGACCAAATTATTTGGAGAAGCACCTTCTTCCCTAGGAGCCTGACCAGATTGTTAGCAAGTCCAGATCCAGGTATCTCATTTCAAGAAGGGTATTGACAAGATGGAGCATGTCCAGAGGAGGGCGACCAAAATGGTGAAGGGTCTGGAAGCCCTGAAGCCCTGTGAGGAGTGGCTGAGGGAGCTGTGGATGTTTAGTCTGCAGAAGAGAAGGTTGTGGGGACATGATAGCCAAGTTTAAGTATGTGAAAGGGTGTCATCACAAGGAGGGGACAGGCTTGTTTTCCACTGGTCCAGAGACTAGGACAAGGAGTAATGGATTCAAACTACAGGAAAAGAGATTCCACCTGAACCTCAGGAAGAACTTCCTGATGGCCAGAGCTGTCCGGCAGGGGAATATGCTGCTGCCTCAATGGAGTGTGACGGGATGTCTTTCTTTGGAGGTTTCTAAACGGATGCTGGATGGCCATCTGTTAAAGGGAGTGCTTTGATGTGCGTCCTGCATAGCGGGGGTTGGACTGGGTGCCCCTGGGGTCTCTTCCAGCTCTATGATTCTAAATGAGTGGCTGGTTCTTAGAACAGAGCCTTTTCCATTGTGGCACCTAAGATTTCAACTGGCCCCCAACAGACCTCCACTGTGTCCTGCTGCTGCCAGTTTTTAAGACAAATGGCAGAAATTATGTTTTATTTTGATAACTGCAAAATTATACTTTTAAATATATATTCCTACTTCATGTTTCCTTTAAGACTTTTTAGTCTGTAGAGTTTGTGTGAATTGCCCTCAAGGTGCGACAGCCCAGCAGCGTCACCTCAATGCAGGAGCACGTCCCTCATTTCAAGTAGCCCTCCAATCTTAGTTTAATATTCAAAGAGCTCTTTTTGGAGAGCGGAGAGGTTTTGGAGAGGTTTAACCTACGCGGCTGTGTATCCTAGGTAACAGGTTGTATAGTTTGGAAACGCTGAGCTTGACTGTTGGAAGAAAGGAGCTGCACTAAGAACACAAAGAACTAGCTGTTAATTTCTGTCAAGCTTTAGAATTTTTTTTTTAAAAAAAACTGTCAGGTTGACAAGGAGTTACACAAACTCTCCCTTTATCAGCTGCACTGAATCTCTGTGTGGCAGTGTTAAGTTTGATGAACCAGTTTGAACCCGCAGGTAAAATTTTTTATCCAGCCATCCACTGTGGGTTGCTAACAGTTTGGGAAGTGGAGACTGAAGGGTTGTGCAGGATCAGCGTTTCCTCTTATGGTACGGGGATTCCGGCCGGCCTGAATTCTCCATGATTTCACAGATGAAGACCAGTGTGCATTGTGGCCAAGCAAGCTCAGAGTGTGGTCAAAATGGCAAAAGTTGTTAATGAGGATGATCGCATGAACTATGAGATCTGCAGCAGTTTGCTTTTGTCTGAATCTACAGGGAAGACATTTTAAAAGCAGCTGAGAAAGCAGGATGACAGAAGAGTAACTGGAACTGTCTCTGCCAAACTGAGACTGCTGGAGGGTGTACTGTCTAAAATCTAGGGCCATTTCTGCACTTGATTGTTATAGTGCTATTATTCCACTTTCAACATCTTATGGAATCCTGGGGTTTGCGGTTTAGGGAGGGGCCTCAAGGCCATAGGATTCCACAGGATGTTGAAAGTGGAATAATAGCACTATAACAGTCTAGTGCGGAAATGACATAGGCAGCAGAGCTAGCCATTACAGCCTGTGGCAAATTGCTATAGCTGACATCAGAAAGAGGGCAATATAGTATGAAAGAGCATAGTGTAAAGAAGTATATTCTTGATATTAGCTCTTCTTCCTTTTACATGTTGAGACCTTTTCTCTGGGAAGGGGTGGGATGCCTTAGCAATCAGGCAGGGCATGATTAGAAAGTATGTTCACGCTTCATGCATAGGGTTATAAATGGAGATTATGAAGTTAGAGGCTGAAAAGCAGTGTAGAGATAAGTAATAAACCATCAGTTTGGGTCACAAAAAAGCTGAGAAAACAGGGCTTTAAGTCATGGAAACTCCCAGGGGAAACACTGAAGGATGGGACAATAGAGCCTGGAAAAGTTACTTTTTAAACTACAACCCCTAGGATCCACCAGACAGATAACAGAGCATCTCAATAAGGGCCTGCCTTGATCTTGCAAAAGTTAGTATTATAGATCTAAATCCATTTCCTGTTTCCAGCTAGAGTAGATCTGCTGAACTGCTTCCTGCATGGCAAGTTAACCTGGGATTCTTGGGCTCTGTGGCAGTGGACACCAGCAATTAGCTTTAAGCTTTAAACTACAACTCCCAGAATTCCCAATGGCCATACTGATTGGGGAGTCTGGAAGCTACAGTCCTGAAAGTACCATTGCCAAGTTCTAGGTGAATATGCTGCTCTGTTGCATCCTCCCTGCAAGTTGCAAAATAGGATGATGAACAGGATGATGAAAAATGATTATTGGGACTGGAATGTTACAAGAAATAATAATTATTGTGCTATTGTGACTCAGAACATACAGGTCCCTGGTCTGAACCTTCCTTTGTTGTGAATTTGTTACATTGTCTTAGATAAAGGATATTCTCTTATTTATTGGTTTTATTCATTTACATCCTGCATTTCGCACAATAACATGACTGCAGGTGCCTGATAGCACTTTGTAAAACCATACAGATGAAAAGCTATACAAAGACATCAATAAAAGAATAAATATAAGAGTTATTTTTCTAAAAAAAAATAAATATTAAATATTAAACATGTTGCAATTCATTAAAAAGACTGTACACAAACCTTAAAAAGAGTACCACACAGGATTAAACCCCCACTCTAGTTAGTTTCTTTTTTTAATAAATTTTATTAAAATATTAAAATAATAGATTTATATAATCGTTATTAAATTACATACTTACTTATACTTATCCATAACATAATCCATATCTTCCATTCCATCATATCTTCCATTCCATCATATCTTCCATTCCATCATACTTAATCCATAGTACATAATTCAAAGAAACAGTACATAGCACATTTCTCTGTTAATTCAAATCTTCTTATTTCTTAAATTACTGTATTTCCAATATACAAATATAGTTACTTCCTACTTATCTTTTTCCAGTTTATTCTTTGTATTATTATAGTTACCTCTGTATCAACTTTTCATTTCAGTTACGTATCTGCAAATTTTTGACCTTCTCTTTTCTTATCCTGTTGTTGGACCACTCCTAATATTTCCGTCTGTCTTTTGTTTCCCTTTCCCATTCTGGCCAGGGTAACTCTCATTATTATTGGTACACTGTTATGAGTCTCTTAATTTATATAATTATTATATCTCCATATCTTTTTTTTAGATAGTTTGTTATTGGCTTCCATTCTGTATCATATATAACTTTTTTTCCTTCTTTAAGTGATTTAGACAGTTGATCACAATTCTTCATTTCATTAAGCATAACAAGCCATTCCTCAGGATCTGGGGTTGGTTGGTTTTTCCAGTACCTTGCATAGACAAGTTAGTTAGTTAGTTTCTAAAAGCCTGGTGGCATCAAAATGTTTTGACTTGCCGTTGGCTGGAGAGAAAGGATGGGGCCGTCCTGGCTTCTCTAGGGAAAGCGTTCCATAGTCAGGAACCAGCCACCGAGAAGGCCCTCTCCTCTGTTTCCACCGAACAAGCCCGTGAAGATGGTGGGACAGGAAGAAGGCCTCTTCAGATGATCTTAGAGTTCTCAGAGACTCATAGTTTCCAAGATAAGCAGTTCAGAGCATCAAGATGAAAGGTGTAACGGCCAAGGAACACAAAAGCTCCAACAAAATACTGACCTACATAAGGAAGAAGAAAGTGTGGGAGGTCTAATAATGATGAGAAAAAAAACAATCATATCAAAAGATACTAACTTATATGATAGTTGCGGCGAGAATGTGTTATGCTAGTAGGTGGAAACAAGAGGAACCCCCTGAAGTAGAGGACTGTCTGTTAAAAATATGTGAAATAATGGAAATGGAAAAATTAACAGCAGCACTGTTACAAAAGCCAAAAGGAAAAATAGATGAAGACTGGGATCTGATCCTCCCCATACTGGAAAATAAATGGGGGACTATGGCTACTAAAGGAATAAGGGAATAGGTGAAGCATGTGTTAAAAGTTTGGTTTATGTAAGATATGAATAGATCTATAAGTTTAAAATGGAAGAATGGTAAAAGGATTCAGTATGGAGAAAATGGGAATATTGAGGTTAGGATGGCTTACGGAAAGAAATAGTGAAATTTAGTGAATTCGACATCGTTGGAAGAAAGTGGAGTAATTCTACGGGATGTCTAAGTTATTGTTGGACTGGAAAATCTATGGAAGAACCAACTAGTATAGAGAAAAAATAAGGGAAGAGGTTTTTTTTATAATGGTTAAAATGGAGAGAATAGAGATTGAACTGATCTAGATAAATAAGTTCATATACTAAAGGACAATTAAAAGAAGGGAAAAGAGAGAAATTTAAGTTCTTTAAGTATAAAAGTAAAGTTGATGGTATGGGATGTAAAATACAGTAAATAAGTATTTTTTGTGTTAAATTTACTTTACACTTCAATTTACCTTCCTGTCTTTTGAATTGTTCATTTGGAATATGTTTGAAATGGACTTGGAGAAATTTGAATTTGAATTTTAATAAAAAGATTTAAATACTAATAATGATGAACAGAGACCTAGTTTGTGCTGTGAGAAGAGGCTGCTGTGAGAGAATACTCCACATGCTGTTTTCCAGTGTTGAAAAGGACGGAAGGGGGACCACTTAATTTTCAGGAGGCCTATCCCTGGAAGATGGGAGTTGCATGGCTGTTAATTACCTTTCAGGTTTGCTTGTAATGATTGCTGAGATAATGAAGAAATTTACCCTTGTTAGAAATAGCTGAGAAGGCTCATAAAACAATTTAACACAGGATCGGCTGAAGCATCAGATGTTTATTAAAAAAAAGAAAATACGTCTCTGCAGAGCCGGGTGTCTCAGAGAGAGGAGATACCCCCCTATAGAAGAGCCCACATTTTATCCTCCTGCCCGATGCCCAAAAGTTACAGCTGCCCCTTTACTAAACAATGCCAACTTTCTGTTATCAACTTGGTTTACTCCTTACAGTCTTCAGACTTGCGGGTGCCTCCCAAGAGAGGAGGACACCTCATCTTTATCTATCTGGTTCTTTGCACCTGGAGATTCAAGGTCTTCCTTCACTCAGCTACCAGTTCTAAAAATATGCCTCTTAGACTTTATTGTATTAGAAAAGCTCAAATATAAAATATACCAAAATATATGTGTAAGCATATCTAAATTTTCCTCCTTGTCCTCTGTCTAGCTGGAAGCATTTTGAGCAGCATTGGTACAGGGAGATAGTTAAGGAGAGAAGGAGAAACAGATTTTCAGTGTCAGGTTGCAAGAAAAACTTCTTGGGAAATAATGGGATTCTACTCTAGTTGATCCTGTTGTAGCTGTTTTACTTACACCAGGCAATGTAAACAGCAGCTGTCTCCAGTATCCCATGCTGAATCTGTGCGAATGGCAAAACAGAAAGAAAGGGGAAGAGCACAAAAACCTGTGTCAGCAGCCCCTCCCAACATGTTAAAAAGCATAGATCTATAGATTTGTCTACAAAAGTAAAAATTGTAAGGAAAGTGGAGGGTGGTGAAGTCATCTGCAGGTGCATTTTGGAAAAAATCTTCAATGGTTTCTTAAAAGTTCAAAATAATTGTGCAAGGATTACCTGACCTATCTGTTTCATTTTGCGTGTGTGTATGGTTAGTTTGGAATAAAAGCTTTACTGAAACATGTTGAACTGCTTTTCTGTTTTTGTGACATGAGCACCTATTCTTATCCTTTCCGTATTGTTTCTACTTCTGGTACCAAATTTTCTGGTAAAGAAGTAATGCCAAGGAACACGTCTGCTTCATTATCTGAGATATTATCTGCACCATATTAGGTTTTACTGTTAGAAGCAGCTTAAAAACATGTTAAATAAAATCAATGCATATGAAATGCTCTGAGCACACTGAAGCACCATTCGAATGCTGAGTAGCATACTCTGCTTTATTGTCGGACAGTCTCACTCCTTTTGAAACCCCTGCACAATTCTAGCAACCCCGAATAGCTGTGGCAGTCCAATGATTAAGGAAATTCAACATCCCTTCCCATCCCACCTCACTATGGTTTGGATGGCATCTGTTGGGAGTATCATGTGTCCATTGAAAGTTCTCCTGCACATTTTCTCCAAGAAAAGAGTATAACATGAACACAGTTTTACAAAAAAGAAGAGTGGATGGGTTCTGGAATCAGAAACCCCAGCATGTTCTGGAACATACAGACCTAGGAAAAGTTTCTTTTTCCATTTTATCTCTACCCCTGGCACCTTGAACTCCTAGAAACCTTCAGCCTCCATGGTCACTGCCTGGCACCAATTAGTAAAGGAGGGCAAGTCTTTCAGAACTGGGTTCATTGGGCAGAGACAAAGCAAGGACGCTCTGGGCAAGCCTGACACTTTGAGCTGCCTCTGTCAGTTTTCTTCGCCCCTTCCTAAGGATCCCTCCACTCTGCACAGTTGTAGTGCTGTGAGTTGATTTTAACTGACATAGCTACATGCTATGGATGGAGACTGTGGTCAAGAAATCAGAAGAAGGTTAGGAGTTGGAAGAGCAGCTGTGAAGGAACGTGACAAAATCTTCAAGTTTAAGGATATATCATTGAATACTGAAGTTAGGATTTGGAGAATTATAGAATCATAGAGTTGGAAGAGACTGCAGGGGCCATCCAGTCCAACCTCCTCTGATGCCTATCAAAGTACTTCTGACAGATGGCCTCTTTTTAAGAACCTCCAAAGAAGGAGACTCCACTCCACTCCACTGAGGCAGCAGCATATTCCACTGCCAGGCAGCGCTGACTGTCAGGAAGTTCTTCCTAAGGTTCGGGTGGAATCTCTTTTCCTGCAGTTTGAATCCATTGCTCCTTGTCCTAGACTCTGGAGCAGCGGAAAACAAGCCCGCTCCCTCCTCAACATGACATCCCTTCAAATATTTAAGCATGGCTATCATGTCCCCTCTGAACCTTCTCTTCTGCAGACTAAAGATGCAGAAGGATCCCAGTGCACTGGCAAAACCTTTGCTTTGCATGAAGAATGCCCCACATTTGTTCCCTGGCATCGTCAGTTAGAACTGAGAAAGAATCCTGTTTGAGATCCCAAAGAGCTTCTACCAGTCTATGTGAACAAGGCCATGTGGTATAAGGCAACTTCCTTGCTCTGTCTTGGGATCTAGAGGTTTCAGAATCTATTCCCGTGCACAGGTGTGAGGCTGTTTGAACCTGAGTCCTGCTTTTCCTGCATCTTCCGGCACAGCCAGATTTGAAGGGCCACACTTGTCTTTCAAGAGCAACTCGAGAGGTGACCTGTCCCTTTCTCTCCAGCTTCTGTTCTGTCACAGAAGGCCGGTGGCTTGATGGTAACAGTAGAGGGCAGTGGCGTTCTGCTTAGTTTGGAAACTGTGTAGACAGGGGCTGCTGCAGTGGAACAGCTTTTGTATTGTCCTCTATCCGTAACCTAAAGTTTTGATGGATATGTACAGGTTGGAAATTATGCCACTGTAGCTGTACATTTCATCACCCATTTGAGCCTGAAAAAGTTACTGTTTTGGCTTCAACTCACAGTATTTCTTAGCCAGCCTGGCCAGTGGCTGTACGTCCAAAAAAGTAACATTTCCAATTTTTTACCAGTTGTCAGAAGCAAGCATAGCATTTGCTGTATGTTTCTGGAGCCTGTAGATACATTCAGGAGACTTAAGTGGTAAATGGAGTGTACCGTTTCATGATATGTCTGTGGGCTGAATCCACATTTTGTTTTAACTAGTGTAGACACACTGAAAGCAGTGGGACTTATATAAAAGATGGTAAACAAGATCCTTTCATTTCAATGGGTCTACTTGTTAGAACTAAAATTGGATATAGCCTTGTTTTTGTAGTTGGTGGCATTTCCTAAAGGATATATGTCAGAAAAATATCCCTACAAGTACAACACTGCCATGTTGGAGAGAAAGATCTGTCTAACCTTCTTTCTAATATATTGAAGTTCTATATGTGACGAGAATTTCCTCCAAGGGTGGATGATCTTTTGAATAAGTAGTCCCACACCCCACCATGGCTGCCTGCATTTGTTTGCCTCTGGGAAGCAACTGTTTTATCATCTGTCACGGATTTAACGTGGCATTTTCTTACTTGGCATAGATGTGCAGTTTTTACACCCGAACATAGTTTATGTTGCTACTGTTCCTTGTGAAAGAGCAAGGAGTCCTTCAGGGTTCCCACACTCTGAGAATATTCTGAGAATTCCTTGGTAAGTTCTTAGACTTCTTTACCCATATCTTCAGAACCATAAAGGCGAAACCCCGTTTCCCTTCTTCTTAAATGAGAACTAGGATTCTCAGACAGCTGTCCCCAGTGTTACATTCTGAAGCTTTCTCTTTCTCTGGTGGAATCACAGCATACACGTGTTCTTATGTTGAAGCATACATCAGTTAATGAAGCCTCGGACAAAGAAGGTCCTTTTTACAAACTCATTTTAAACCCAGCACCCCCTTTCCTCTTTGTCCTTTGTTTGACTGGAGGTGGTTTTAGCAACATTAGCACTGAGATGAATGATGGTGAAGGAGAGCTAGAGAAATACAAACTTTCAGGGCTTTCTCACACCAGCCTTGCAGCAGTTGTGTTATTTAAGGAAACACAAGCATACAGGTATAGAAACAATCACTATCATGCCATCTCTGCAACGCTGCTATGCTGCCGGTTGGACGATGCACATTCTCACAATTGGTCTTCTGAACCAACCCGCTAACCTTGCCTCCCTTCACCTGTCCATGCTATCTAGTACATGTGCTATATTTTTCTTTCGTTCTTTCTTTCTTTCTTTCTTTCTTTCTTTCTTTCTTTCTTTCTTTCTTTCTTTGTACGATTTCAGCATGTCGAGAGTCTTTCTCCTTGTCATTTTGGCATTGTGTTTTCCTCTCATGCTGCCATTTTGGCATTGAGGCATGATCGTTTTTCTGTTTTGCTGCAATGGTGTGACTGTGGCTTGCTGGTGACCACCAAAGCAGTGCAAATACACAGTTACCCCCAAAATAAAATAAAATAAAGTGCTGGGGGGCAGAGTAAAAGTAACATTGTTCACCTGCAGCATGATGTCCTCTTTGTCCAGATGCCAGAGTTCACCCTCCTTGGGGATCAAGAGCAGGGAAAGGGGGAGCAACACCCACTGACACCACACAATTACTGCAATATCGGAATTGCAGTGGAATGACACCATCGCACAAATACACAATAGTGGAAATGGAGCTGTTCACGAGTATTTCCCATGATGGAAAGAGATGACCCAATAACAATGGGAATGCAATCCAACAGTGAGAGAGTGATAAAGGAGAGATCAGTCACAGAACTAAGCCAGTGCAATTGTGAAACAAACCAGCATGTGATAAAGCTCTCCATGTTCAGTCGTAGGACAGTGTCTGCAGTAAACACTGCAACAAAGCTTGAGCTGGCAAAGAATGGGATTCTGCTCAAATGGATCCTACTGCAGTTGGGTACGCCTGCCTTCAGCAGGCAAGGCAAAAAGCAGGTGCCTCTAGAATCCCTTAGGAAGCATAGACGGATGGAGAGAAAAGGAGGAAGTGAATAAGGCTTCCTCACAAGCTACCCCTGGCATGTTTAAAGAGCATAGGTCTGTGGTTTGGTCACCAAAATGGAAATCTTAGGAAAACTGGAGGCTGGCAAGAGGGAAAAAGAAAAAAAAAATTACTGGATGCATTTTGGAAGAAGCCTTCAAATGGTTTTTAGAAGGTTCAAAATGTTTACTTGTCCGGAGGACAATGTGTCCAGAGGAGGGCGACCAAAATGGTGAAGGGTCTGGAAGCCATGAAGCCCTATGAGGAGTGGCTTAGGTTGCTGGGGATGTTTAGTCTGAAGAAGAGAAGGTTAAGAGGGGACATGATAGCCATGTTTAAATATTTGAAGGGATGTCATGTCAAGGAGGGAGCAGGCTTGTTTTCCGCTGCTCCAGAGACTGGGACAAGGAGCAGTGGATTCAAGCTGCAGGAAAGAAGATTCCACCTGAACCTCAGGAAGAACTTCCTGACGGTCAGAGTTGTTCAGCAGTGGAATCTGCTGTCTCAATGGAGTGTGGTGGAGCCTCCCCTTTGGAGGTGCTTAAACTGAGGCTGGATGACCATCTGTTGGGAGTGCTTTGATGGGTGTTCCTGCATGGCAGAAGGGGTTGGACTGGATGGCCCCTGGCGTCTCTTCCAACTCTATGATTTCATCATTCTACTTATGCCAATTGTACAATACATCCCTGCACTGTTGAACTGCTCTTCTTTTTTAGGGGTGCAGGGATTTGTCCCTATTCCTTTCATGTTATTTCTGCCTTTGGTACCAAATCTGTTGCAAAGAAGTAATGCCCAGGAACACATCTGCTCTGTTAACTCAGGTATGTTTGTATGGTGTATAGAAGCCAGATGGTTCTGGTTGTTTATACCCAACTCTTTCTCCAAGATTCTTCCCCATCTGCTTTATCCTTACAACGTCTCTGTGAAATAGTCTGGGTTGCAAATTATAGTGACTTGCCTGTGATTATCCAGTGAGCTTCATGATCAAAGTTTAAACCTGGGTTCTAGTTGAATACTGTAAGCACTATACCACACTGCCTTGGATACAACTCAACTTACACAACATATTAATTAAAGTGGTATTATAGGAAGATTTGCTAAGATGATAATATATTTTTGTTTATTCTCTACAAGTACTAATATACTTTTTATTGCTTTTTTGCATATAACTGACAGCTTTCTGACTAACAGGTGCTCTCTCTCTCTCTTTAAATAAGCCAACTATCTGAAAAGAACTTTTTACGAATCATTCTAATTCAATACACTATAAAATATGTTGGCTGAACTGGTTAAAATTTTGCTTCTTCCTCCATTCTCCCACAGTCCATTTCTTCTATTTTCTCTGGATTCTTTTTCTACTGTCTTTCAGACTGACAGGACGTGGGCCTAGGTTTAGGTGGTTTTTTTTATTAATTTTAATTAGCACTAATTAAAATTCCAGGAGCAGGCTATTCTAGCTTTTTAAAAAATCAGCACATTGTTGACTTTACTGGGCTACCTTCCCAGCACCATCCTCACTACTGAGGATATGTACTTAGTGGATTGTAGCACTGGCGTACCATTATTAGACCTGGTATCCAAAAGCATTTGGGAGAACGCCCCAATGAAGAAATGTCTATCAATTTAGCAGTGCAATTTAAATGCAAAAGTACTATGATTTTTTTTTAAAAAAAATCCTTTTGCATTAGAATTTCTAAAACTAGTCCAGCTTGGATTCAGTAAACTGCAAAGAGAGAAGCATATTACTGAATATGCATAGGTGTGTATGTTTTCTTAATCTGGTGGAGACTCTATACTCCTTCTCCCTCCCAACAATATTAATTAATTAATCTTCCTTTAGAAGCACCAAAAAGAGCAATATACAGCTGTCTGTGACCTGAGGCCTGTTCACAGTACACAAATAAACTGCTGTTATTCTGCTTGTATGACCGTGAAAGCTGGACAGTAAAGAAAGCTGACAGAATGAAAATCAGCTCATTTGAAAAGTGGTGCTGAAGAAGAGTTCTGTGGGTACCATGGACAGCTAAAAAGACACATTGCAGGGAATGGAATTCGAATACTGTAAATACAAATATATAATTTATATCTCCTTTACTTTAAAGACTCATTTAACTAAGAGATGTATGTGTCTGAGTAAAGTTGGTATTCAGGACTGTTTTTCAGAATACAGTTGTTTTGCTTGGACTGATATAAGAAGATAATTCTGGTGGACTTTTTGTGACTTCTTCGTCGTTCCCATTTAGTCTCCTGCAACGGTTGAATTTAGTGGGTGTGGGTATTTCAGAAGTCAATGTTCTAGGTAATTTTCTGCAATGCATGTTTTGTTTCGAACAGCTGCAAGAAGATGGTTTCTGTGGAATTTTTGTACCTTTTTGTGGTGTTTCTCTGACCTAGTCTTGTGCAGCTGATGAATCTGGGGGACAGGGCTATCTGGAGGGTTATTTTCTGAGCTGATTTCTCTCATACAGATGTTATCATCATCGTCATCATCATCCATTTTGGTTTCACAGCCTACTGAGTGTTACTGATGTTTTCAACCTTTAACGATTCTTTCTCCTTTTCCTCCTCCTTCCTTGTGGCTTGTTGCATCACTCCCATCTGATCTTATGAAACAGATGGACTGGGTAGCCATGGCTATTCGGAAAGCTGGTGTTGTGGGTTCTTTCCTGGAATATAGATGGTTTGCCTGGATTGGGTAGCACAAAATGGTTCCTGTGGATTTTTGGGGCTGGCAGCATCTCTTCCCATCCCCAGTCTTGAGCAGTTATAGAATTTGGTGGGTGTAACTGTCTGCAAAGCTGGTGTTCTAGGCCATTTTCTGGAAAACAGATATTCTGTACATAATGGAATGATAGTGATGATCAACTGCATCAGGCAAGCATGTGACCACTTAACATGGTTCCTGTCCTGCTATTAATCCCCGCAGCAGCTCTGAATGAGAAGTAGTGATGGTCCAAAGTCACATTGTGCATTCCATGACCACACAAGGTTTTGACTTGAGTCTCTTGAGCTAGATCCAGCCATTTAAACATTATTCTGCTAATTCTCTCAAAGAATAGTTCTCTAAGAATGGTACAAAGACTGGTTCGTAGTGAACAGCAACTTGCCATTTCTTATTCCACATACATCAGTCAAGGTTAATTTTCTTTGGTGCCGTGTTCTTTGGTGCCATGTCCTAATGTACCTAATAAACATACCTTATTGCATTTTTAATAGACATAAATAGGAAAAATCATTTAATTTTTGAAGGGACAGGCAGGAGTTTAGAAACAGAGTTCAAAACCCTTACTTTTTTGCAATACTGTTCTCCCCCTCCCCACACCAGCTAGCATAGTAAGCCTTGGGGTAATATATAAAATTTCTTAGTGTTCTTGTTCTTATTATGGAAGGGTAAGATTCTACTCCCTCTTCTTCTCCCCATCCACTGATTTGAGTACAAACTACTTTTTTACACTTTGGACTATTTGAGCTATTTAAGTAGGCTGAAAAAAAAAGAGGGAAAGTGGGAGAGGAGAGAGATTCCAGGACATTTTGAAAACAGCTGAAAAAATGGGATGGCAGAGGATTAACTGGGACTGTCCCTGCCAAATTGGGACAGTTGGAGGGTATGAATGAGTGCTGGGGAGTCTTACACATACCCAACCACAAGTTCACATTTTGTACTTCAACCACCTCCTGCTCAAATTGATCAAAACTTCTTAATTAACATTTTCCCCCACTAAATATTACACAGTGTGGGGAGAGGCAGGAGTTGGACAGGGTTGCAGTTGCCTTTGCCACTTGGACAGAGTTGCCAAGTTGAAAATCACAGAGAACTCCTGTACCTTGAATGGTTGTGTAGAAAAGGGAATTTCATCAGGTGTTGCTTCTTATGCAACCAGATCACGTGCAATACCTGCTAAATCCCCCTTCTGCACAGCCATTAAAGGTACCCATCCACTCCAGTTTTCACCCTGGCAATCCAAAGAGACAGGATTAAACAAGGCCTTTGTAAACTCTTCTTGCTGCTGGCTTGACCTTCTTACTGATGTTCCCAGCTGGGAAAGATGAGTTTTGCTCTTGGTTGTCTGCGCAAAGCTTTCCTTGGCCAAGGGAGCCTTCGTTTTGCTTCCCCTGTCCTCTGGCATTAGCAAGCTTTTCAAATTAGGAGAGGTGAGTTGTGGAGTGTTGAAGAAGTTATCATTAAAAAAGAAAAGGTGGCAGTGGGGGAGAATTGGATTGTTTGTTGATATTTCTACAGCTCTTTAGACAGGAACAACGCACGCTTGAGACACCATGTCGGGGCTGAAGCTGGCAAAGCAATTGCTTCAGCACAAGCGTGAAAGCTCAAAGGAAGGATGGAGGAATGGTTCTGATAAACTTTGACTTATTTATTAGAAGTGAATGGAGTGTGCGCATGTGTGTGTTTCATGCACAGGAGATGGGGAGCAAGTTTGAGATGTTTTGGGGAGGCTCTAAGGAATTGTCAAATTCTCCTCTATCCCCTCGATCTCTTTTCAGCTTCTGTGTTCTGCTGCCTATTGGACTGTAAAACTACTGTTAGGAACTGTGCATTTTAAATTTATTTATAATGTTTTACTCTCTCTGCCTTTAGCTTAAAAAGGTTCCCACAATAGCTGACAAGAGAGAGAGGGGGAGAGAGAGAGAATTCAGCTTGCTTGTTGTAAATAGACCACAACAGGCTATTTAAACCTCTTCTTATATACCTGTATCATTGAAAAATACCAGAATTAAGATCATCCAAGACATAGTATTTCTGATTTCTCTGTATGATTGGGAAAGATGGACAGTGAAGAAAGCTGGCAGGAAGGAAATCAACTCGTTTGAAATGTGCTGGAGGAGAGTTCTGCAGATTCCATGGGCTGCCGAAAATGCAAATGAAGGGCTCCTAGAGCAATCATGCCTGAAGTCTCCCTAGAAGCCACAATGACCGAACTGAGCCTATTGTGCTTTGGCCATATCATGAGAAACCTGACTCATTAGAAAAGAGAATAATGCTTGCTTAAGTGGGAGGCAGTAGGAAGAAAGGAATACCACATTACAGGTGGATAGGAAGCTCCAACCTTGATTCTTAACAAGAGCTGTTAATAACAAAGTGTTTCATAGGTTTCCCATTCATAGGGTTGTCATAAGTCAAAACCACATTGACAGCAGTTAATGCGCAATCTACCCAGGCTTTAAGAGTATCATTCATGACCTTCTTCCATGTGCTCAAGACAAATGACATGAGGCAGAGGAGAAGGGTCTTTTCAGCAGTTGCACCTTGTTTGGGGAGAGGTTCCTCTGACATTTGCATTATGGAGACAACCTTTTTCTGCTATTGGTTTTGATTTGCTGGAATGTTTTATTTTTGGTTGACCGTTTTAGCTTGGTTTTGTATCTTTCTTAGTGTTTATGTTTTTAATAAATCATACACTAGCATGAGAACTTTGGTAGATGGTAGGCTTCAAGTGAAATGAATATATAACTAAACCCTACAGTCTATTTCAATAAAGGTCCCTGTCTGACTATCAAATTACCATGCCTATTGGACTGGCGGTTCCCAAGCTTGGGGTCTAAGGTGTTGTTGGATCAGCTTCCAAAAGCCAGTAGTCAAGGAGTTTGGGAGTTGCAGTTTGAGTGCCTGAGCTTAGAAACAACTGTTTGAGTCCACAAAACACCTGGTACAGCTACTTCTTGGTAATAATTTGTCCAAAATCATTGGAATAAAGAATAAAGATTTGCTGTGGAAAGTTATGATGAAGTTTAAAGTGGAAAAATTTCCACCGTAGCAGACCATTGGAAGTGGATCGTGCAAGGTAAGAGGGAACCCACCTAACCCAAGGGACATCCTTACATGCATCAAAGGGGACTGTTAGAACCCAGTACCAAACTGATTATTCAGGAATTCTAGATTCTTGTTACTAGTGTCCATCTTTACTTAAAAAAAAACACACATTTATCACACCATTGGTGGGCGAAGCACAGCCCTAAGAGCTGTTTTGTGGTTGCCAGGTCCCCAAGGGCCGTTTATTTTGCCCCCAAACACCCTCTGTGGGGCAGCTTTTCACCTTTGCAACTTTTCACCCCCAGGAGAGGACTTTTTTTTTTTAAAGGAAGTGGACAGGAAGTGATTTTAGGCCTAGGAATGTCCTGAAGGAGGAAGGAGGCTAAGCATAGTGAAAATGCTTCCCATGCTCCCCAGAGGGCCTTTGGGGGCAAAAGCTAATTTTTTGGCAGCAGGGTGGGGAATACAGCCTTGCAAGGACTCCTGGAGGAATATGGCTGCTTCCCAGCCTTCCACTCTAGTATACATCATCAGTCTCATTATTTCTTACGACTTCTTTCTTCTGTGACCCCCAGGACACCTCAAATTTCCAGCTGAAAGGATTTTTGCGCTGTTCATAAATTCCTGTCTAAATTATAAGATCAAAATGTCTCTTCTAGCTATCTTGATAGAAAAAACTTGACACACAAGTGTTTATTCCTTAGCTGTCTTAGCTACAATCCCTATATTTCTGTGACTTAGAGCCTAGAGTCTTAGGCCATTTCTGCCCTACGCTGTTATACTGCTATTATTCCACTTTAAACATCCTGTGGAATTCTTGGGTTTGTAGTCTGCTGAGGCCAAAGAGCTCTCTGGCTGGGAATTCTAAGTGTCCCTCCCTAAACTGCAAACCCCAGGACTCCATAGGATGTTGAAAGTGGAATAATAGCATTATAGCAATGTAGTGCGGAAATGGCCTTAGAGCGATTGCTTCCTATTTTGAATACGCAGTTTTATTCTCTAATTGGTCAGCTTGCTGCTACCTAGGAGACTTGAAAATAGTGCATAGTTCTGCCTCGGCCTGACACGGATGCAACCAATGGACTTATCTTTGTGGTCAGCCGACATTCCATGTTAGGAGAATTATTCTCCCCAGGTCCCTATGGGTTCTGGGAATTGCCCCGTCCAGCCATAGTGGTACATCTAGGAGGCACAGTAGTTGTGACACTTCCTTGTCATTTGGGATTCAGCTGGCATGCATCACAATCCAGATTCCAGAAGCTGTCCCTAGCTGCTCTGTCTGCATTGGTCCAAAAGATAATTCCTGGAAACAGGAAGACATGTAGTCTTGAGAGGAAAATTTGGGGGAACATGGTAGCAACTTTCAAATATCTAAAACTCTGTGTCACGTAGAAAAGAACAAATACCTGTTTTCTGCTACCCAGTGAGTAGGGCTAGGTAGATATTACAGGCAGGAAGTGGAGAGAAATAATTGGAGAGATGGAGGTAGAAGGATCCAAGGCTCCCTGTGACAACATAAGTGCCATGTTTGTCTTCTGGCCAGAAAACCTCACCAGCTATACTGCAGCAAGTGCAAACTGGTAGCTCTCTTGGAAGAGAAGGTTAGTGTACTAAAGCTGCAGATTGGGTCCCTTCAGTGCATCAGAGAACATGAAGACATCCTTGATAGAACGTAGGGAGAATTGACCCTACAGAACGGACAGGAAGAAACTGTCAAGGAAAAAGTAGAGGAGGTGGAGATGCTCAAACAACAAAGCAACAACAAAGGAAAATTGCCTGCCAAGGAAGGAGTCAAGGTAACTGCCAACTGCAACAAGAAGCAAAAAAAGGTGCTGGTGGTTGGGGACTCATTGCTCAGGGGAGAGAGGCACCTGTGTGACAAGATGAATTGGGAAGCATGTTGTCTTCCTGGCATACACATCTGAGATGTCACTGACAACTTGTCAAAATTAATCAAGAACACAAATCAGTCTTCTTATACACCAATGATGCTGCCAAGAACACCATTGAAAAGGTCACCTCTGACTGGGAAGCTTTGGGCAGGAGGCTGAAGGGGTCGGAGGCACAGGTGGTATTTTCATCTGTTCAGCCAGTGAAGGATAGAGAGCCATACGGAGCAAGGAGATACTAAAAGTATATAGATAGTGTAGACAGGAGATGTTTGTCTTCTGGGATGATAGTTTTCATTTTTCGAACAGAGGACTACTGGCTACAAATGGACTGTACCACATGAAGAATGGGAAGAACGTCTTTGGTGGTAGCATGGTAGATCTCATCAGGAGAGCTTTAAATCCTAAGGTGGTGGGTTGGAGACAATGGCTCAAACATAAACCCAAAGGCAAGCTCTAAACACAAGGATGTGAATTCTTGAGGAGAAGCTGAGATAGAGAGAGAATGGGATCCATAGTAAAAGTGACAGAGAATTAATAGGTGAGAACAAACCAAGCTTCAGATGTTTATATACTAAACACACAGAGTGTGGGAAACAAACAAGATGAGCTTGAAGTCCTAGTGAAGGAAGGTAAATATGAGTTTTATAGGTATGATGGAAAACTCTATGGTGGGAAAACGCACATGATTGGAATATTACAATTGAAGAGTACAACGCATTCAAATAGAACTGATGTGGCACCAAAGAAGGAGGATTGGCATTGTAGATCAAAGGCAAATTCACTTGTGCAGAAATCCACATGAGTGACCAGAGTGGAACAGCTGAGAGCATTTGGGTAAAAATAAATGGAAAAAGAAATAAAACCAGCATTGTGGTAAGAGTTTACTACAGCCCATCAATACAAGAAGAGATGGTGGGTTATGTTTTTCTGAAACAAATCTCTGAAATCTCAAAGATGCAAGAATAAGTATTTACAGGGGACTTCAATTACCCTGATGTCTGCTGGGAGACTAACTCTGCGAAGCATGGACTGTCCAACAAATTCCTAATGTACCTTGCAGAGAATTTCCTATTGCAAAAGGTAGAGGAAGGATCAAAAGGATCAGAAATCTTGGACTTGAACCTACCCATAAGTGAATAGTTGATCACTGTAATCAAAGTCAGCAGTATTTTAGGAGGAAGTGACCATGTGATACTAGAACTCACAACTGTAGGACAATGCAAAGAAGAGTATTGTCAAACATGGACCTTGGATTTCAGGCAGGCTGATTTTTAACAAGTGCAGAGAAATACTGGATAGAGTCCCATGGCTAGACGTGCTAAAGGAAAAAGACATCCAGCAAGGGCAGGAATTCTTGAAGAAGTTACAAAAAAGTACAATCACAAACAATCCTATAGAAGAAGAAAATTAGAAATGTCTGAAATAGGCAATATGGCTGCACGGCAAATTCAAGGAGGAAGTGAAAAGATAAAGGAGAATGTATAAAGAGTTGGAGGAAAGATGAATCACCAAGGGAGAGTACAGATGTGTAGCCCAAGCTTGCAGGAATTGTATAAAGAAAGCTGAAGCTAAACAAGGAGCAACAAAAAGGTTTTTTCCCCCAGATACATTCAGATTAAGAGAATGACCAAGGAGACAGTGAGGCTGCTGTTCAGTAGGGGTGGTAAAATGCCAACAGATCACAACAAAAAAGAAGAACTACTCAATAGCTATTTTGCTGTAGTTTTCTTCCAAAAAGAGAACTGTGTGCTTCCACACAGTAGCAGAGACCTCGGCAGTGGTTCTGGATTGCAAGTAACTTGATGACGATGCAGTGATCAGTAGGAGACAACATGGGTTTGTCTAGAACAAATCCTAACAAACTAATCTGATATCTTTTTTTGATCAGTTCACTAGTTTAGTAGATGGTGGGAATGCTGTGGAGTCATTTATCTGGATTTCAGCAAAGCACTTGATAAAGTCACTGATGACATTTTGCTTAGCAAATTGATTAAATGTGGAATAGATGAGAACACTGTCAAATTGGTTGGAAAACTGTGCTCTAAGAATTGTCATGAATGGCTGTGCTTCAGACTGGAAGGAGGTATTGAGTGGAGTGCCTCAGGGTTCTGTCTTAGGGCCATTTAACATTTTTATCAGATGATGGGATGGAGGGACTCTTCATCAAGTTTGTAAATGACACAAAACTGGCTGGGATGGCTAACATATTGGAAGATAGGAACAGAATTCCAAAGGAGCTTGATAAAATAGAAAACTGGGGTGAAATAAACGAAATTAAAAAGAGACAAGTGCACAAGTCTACATTTAGACCACAAAAACCAAGTGCACAATTATAGGATGGAGGATACATGGCTCAACAGGACTACATATGAAAAAGACCCTGTGATTATTGTTGATCATAAGGGAAATAGCAGTGGTGATGCTGGAGCAAAGAAGGTGAAAGGTATTTTAGCCTACATTAATAGGAAAATAGTTTCCAAGTTGAGGGAAATAATAGTCTCACTATATTCTGCACTGGTCAGGCCGCATCTGGAGTCCTGCGTTCAGTCCTGGGTACCTCATTTTAAGAGGGATAGAGACAAGTTGGAGGAGGCTCAGAGAGGTCAACAAGTATAGTAAGAAATATTGTAGCACCTTGGAGAGTGAATGAGAGAGAGAAGTTGGTAGCATAACCTTTGTAGACTCAGGCTATTTCAGCAAATATATGGAGTGAAGTGGCTAGGAACAGGCATTTATACCCATGAATGAGCAAGTGTGTGTGTGAATGCAAAACTTGTAGGTATGGTGGTGAGGTGAGAAATTCAGTTTTAACAATGGCTGTTTGTTGGGGGAAAGATATGTCTCAAGCCAAGATAAGGGAGTTCTTGGAAGGTAGTATGATGCTGACTGGAAACCAGAAAGGAGTTTTGATAAAATGGCAAGAAAGCCCTCTGAGACTGGTGTGTTAAATAGAATAATATGTGTAATATGTGTAGTGTACCAGGAAACTATTGTCTCTGTTCAACCCACTGTTAATGGACTGTAGTTTGTGGATCTGTCCCAGTTCTCCTGTTTCTCTTTGCAATATTCCTTTGAAGCTTTTTTTTATTTGTTCAAAGACTGTTGTTCAGCAGTCCGTGATGGAAGGTCCAGGCCCCTTCCAACTCTACGATTTTGTGAATTTGAGGCCATTTCTGCACTAGACTGTTATAGTGCTACTATTCCACTTCCAACATCCTATGGAATCCTGGAGTTAGCAGTTTAGGGAGGTGCCTGAAGCTTTTTCCTAAATTGCAAATCCCAGGATTTCATAGTATGTTGAAAGTGGAATAATAGCACTATTACAGGCCTTGCTTGCAGTTTCTCAGTCTCACGAGGCTTGCAGTTCCTATTAAAAATGGCATAGGGAGGCAACAGAGGTGACAGCAAATAATCCCTGAATAATCAAATCTGCAAAAGTGAAACCCGCAAATGTGGAGGGCTGAGTGTACTACAAAGGAGAAGTGCAAAGACATTTAAACTCCACATGTGAAACTGTCCAAAAACTCATTGCATGGCAGGATGGGGATTGTGAATGGTCTCTTCCACACGCAACCCAACACACGCCAAAATGCTTAGCTTTTATCTCCTTGGCCGTTTTTGGTTTATTGGTAACTTGAAGGTTTCTTTGAGAAAAGGTGTGAGCGTGACAAGTATTAATCATCTGAGTTGCTTTGCATCTTTTGAGCAGCTAGCAAGTCTTTCCGTGTCTCCCTCTGTGTATGCATGTTATAATTAATAAGTTAGTGAAACAGCAGTGGTCTCCAGTGAACAGGAGATCCCATTCTCTCCACATTTGCTCTGCTTTGGTTAATACAAACTAATAGATTAGTTTCTGCATGTAGGCCTTATCTGGTGCATTTTTTGAAATTTAATGAAGTATGGTTAGGAATACTCTGTATTAAGAACTGGTTTTCAGCAAAGAAACAGGGGAGAAGAAGAGAGAAGGAAAAGGAAGAAGCAGGTAGAAGAAGAAGAAGATTTGGTGTGGAATTTTGAACACCAAACAAGCCCCAAAACTACTGTACCTGTAGCAGATCCAAGTTACATGTAATAAATTTTTACAGAGAAAAAGGCACTTTTTACAGTATAGCATATTGCAGGCCATTTCTCATTTGAGTATGTACTATAGCTTCCAAGGCATCATTCTGCTTTGAATTTAATTTGGTGCCTTAGGCCATTTCCACACTACACTGTTATAGTGCTATTATTCCACTTTCAACATTCTGTAGAATCCTGGGGTTCACAGTTTAGGGAGGGGCATTGAGAATTCTCAGCCAGAGAACTCTTTGGCCTCAGGAAACTGCAAACCCTGGAATCCCACAGGAGGTTGAAAGTGGATTAAAAGCACTATAACAGTGTAGGGCAGAAATGATCTTAGTTTACAATTTTATATCTTGGAATGACACAGGAGCAATTCACATAATTTTTTCTTGGTACACAATGAGGTGTGGAGGTCTCTCATTTATAGGGTCACCAAAAGTTGAAATTGACTCGATGGCCGTTAACAACAACAATTCACTTCTTGGACCTATGGGGAATGTGGAAAAGGCTGCTACTGGAGATAATACTGTACAATCTGTGGTGGACCATTCACATGTGGATGTTGTTGTCTCAGAATACAATATGGATGGAGGGGAAATTCATCTGGCTCAGAGACCCAAGTCTTAGCTCTTAGTACAGTATATGGATTAAACTATAAATACTTATACTTCAGTATTTACCGACAGTTACATAGGGATGTGGGGGTGGGGGGGCGATTTGCCCCAGGCGGCAATGTTTCTGGGGCGTCCCAGCCCATAGCCATGCCCCTGCGCGCCCTGGCCACACCCCCACACCCCTCCGTGCACACTGGCCACGCCCCTCGTGCCACAGCCCCGCCCCCTCCACACATTCCAGCCTCTGCCACTGTTTGCTGAACACTGTTCTCCAGACAAAATTTACGTACAAAAATGTAAATGTGGAAAATTGTTTGAACATGCTAATATTGTATAAAAGATGACTGTCTTAGGAAAAATGTGCTAAATTCTGTGCACATGCTCTGCAAATTTTACAAACCAAATCTCAAGGTGGGGAAAAGTGGAACAAAGTAAGAGCTGGCATGGTGTAGTGGTTTGAGCATTGAACTATGACCCTGGAGACCTGAGCTCGATTCCCTGCTTCGCCGTGGAAATCCACTGGATGAGCCTGGTATGTCACACACTCTCAGCCCCAGAAAACCTTGGGATCACCATATTTCATAAATGAGCTGAAGGCACACAACAACAAGTGAAATTGGCATATTTTTCATTGGTGCTTGATTCCACTTTAATTACTATGGCAGGCCTAAAGGTACCAGATGCCATCTCAACTTGGATGCTAAGTCGAGCCAGCCCTATTTAATACCTAGATGGGAGACGGCCAATGAATACCAGGTGCTGTAGGCTCTATTCCAGAGGAAGGAACTGGCAAAACGACCTCTGAGCATTCATGGCCTTAGAAAGCCCTATGAAATTTATTTTCTTCTTAGTTTCATCTGTTCATGCACAATAGATTTCTATGTCAACTAGCCTCAAGTTTAAATTTTGAAGATAATTGTTGAAGGGAGCCCATTCATTGATAGTATTATCATCTGGTCTTCTCTTTATTCTTTGAGTTAGAGTTACGAAATTATTCCTGGTTTTGTATATATGAAAGGGGGAACACAAGCAAAATATTCTAAGTATTATTCACTATAGCAATGTGAGATTAAAGGCAATAGTTATTTTAGGTTTATTAATGTCTGGACTCACTAACATGGCTGTCACTTGAGATACTTGCAGCTCATGAGACACAGATTGGGAAATGCTCCTCCAAGGAAGAACCTCTTTCATTCCAAGGGCCGTATTCAGTTTAACTGATAACTGGAGATGGGAGACTAATCCAGTGGTGGGCAGAGCAAAAGAAAAAGGGAGGACAAAAAAATATATATTTTAGTTTATTGTTCTTATTTCCAGTAACTAAACCTTTGGTGGTGGTGTTATTTGTCTTCAGGTTGGCTTTGACTTACTGCAGTTTTGTCATCAAGAGCCCTCTTCAAGTCCTGCAAACTCAGGGCAATGGATTCCTTGATTGAGTTAATCCACCTGTAATGTGGTCCTCCTCTTTTCCTACTGCCATCCATCTTACCAACATTTATTGAGTCAGTCATGTCTTCTCCTGTGTCATGTCTTCTCATAATATGGCTAAAGTATGGCAGCCTTGGTTTGGTCACTGTCTTCTAGGGAGAGTTCAGGCTTGATTCGTTCTAGGACCCCGTTATTTTGGCAGTTCATGGTATCTGTGGAACTCTCTTCCAATCCCATGTTTCAGATGAGTTTGTTCTCTTCCTATCAGGTTTTTTTCACTGTATAGCTTTCATAACCATACACAGAAACTGGAAATACAATGGCATGGACAATCCTGACTTGGTATTCGATGATATGTTGTTACACTTATCTAGTGCCTTCATTGTTCCCCTTCCAAGCCATACTCTTCTTCTGACTCATCCTTAGGAGAGGCATTTCAGCCTTTTAGAACAGGGAAAGGGGAAAGCTACAGAATGCTACCAACTCATGGGAAGAGGAGGTGGCTTTCTGGGGACATCCAGAAGGTATAGATTTGTCCTTCAGGAGAGATGGATTTGGTTCCCGGAGCCTGAGATCCCCCATGGTTCCTCTGGGGAATCCAGACCTGCAAAACTGCAAGAACCGAACATCCTTAAGTGACAGATACTGATCACAGCTCCTTGGAAAAAGAAACACTCTGCTTGGAAAGTGTTAATCATCAGAAACAAAAAAAGAAGTATAAAATTCTAGACTTCATTTGGCTGAGCCCCCCCCCGCACCTCCCTGCCTCTCTTTGCTCCAGTGCTGCATCGGAGAAGCGCACGTACCATCAAGAGCAAGGGAGAGAAGGGCTGCTGACAGCAACTCCTCAGTGGCTGAGCTAATAAATGGGATGAAATTTAAACTACCATCTCATACCGAGCGGACTCTGGCTCATGAGCTCTGGCTCAAAGGGGAGCGAGGGAGAGAAAGATAATGCCGGAGTGTTTGTATTCAAAGCTACGCAACTGAACAACAACAAAAAGTCGTCTCGAAGAAGACAATGGATTTAGGAACCCAACCACAGAAGCACAGTAGGTGGACTTAATCTTTGTTACGGTAGTTTCTGCATTTAAAAATAAAAAGAAATTACCCAGAAGCTTGCTAGGAAACTAGGGTGGACTTCCTCTCTCTTGGCTTGGGTAAGGTTGATAGCAACAGTTTTGTATGTGTGTGTGTCTGTGTGTGTTTGTTTGGTAACAATATATATGTAAAAAGAATATTTGCATCACTCTCTTTGTTGCGTTGAGTATTTCATGTTATGAACTCATGAGCTGTTTTGCTTGAACACGTACAGGTTTGTTCTTGATATCAGATGAATAGTTATCTCATCTGGAGAGAAGTAGTCTTGATTGTTTTGGTGAATGACTTCCAAATTGAGATAAATATGTAGGTACAGATATATCTGATGTATAACACTCATTGGAAAAAAAAAATATTGTGGCTTTGGGTATGCTGGGAACTAGAACTTGTCCCTATATCTCTGGCAGAGTGCTGTCAGTGTAGCGTCTTCGGAGCAAGCCTTCCAAACTTTACACGCGGGAGAAGTGCCTCTGTAGTTCAAGCAGTGCCTAGGGATGGCATTGAAGGAAGGCATATCTGGTTTAATAATAGCATCTGTATGGTTGTTGGTGCTTTGCAATGTTTGAGTTGCATTTACCTCTGATAAGTTACTGCATGTATCTCACTTAAGCAGCAAGTAGATGCCTTGAATATTAGATCAGGTTTATTTTCCAGTGAGAGCCAGATACACACACACGCACGCACGCACAGAGATGTGCATTATGCAACATACTCTGTCTCACACACACACACACACACACACCCCTTACCCATTTTGGCTAGGATAGATCTTTGGCATGTTTTCTGGCTGGTCGGTAAAGGCATGAGGCATAACACAGGTAGTCTTACTTGGCATCAGGGATGAGTAACTGGCAAATTATAGCTGCAACATAGACAGAAAACATATGACGGGGGAGAAAGGGAGATGCTGCAGACAGGCAAGCTTAGTGTGGCTTCTGCAAAATGCAAGAGAGAGCACTGGCAGCTTTCAAACCCATAACGGAACATTTGCAGGAGAGGCTTCAAAAGAGTTTGAAAGCATTTTCATGCTTTTTGGGATCTGAAGTGTGTGCATTTGGCTTCGCTACTCTCATTTTTTTTCTAGAGCTGTCACTGAAGTTTCACACATAGTGAAACTGGAAGCAAATTTTGGAGGTTCCACAGGGTGTATACGTGTGGTTTTGTTGTTGTTTTTCTGTCCCTTCAATTTGGCTCTGACTTCTGGAGCCCCTATCATAGCAGGGACTTAAACCCTGCTCTCCTGTAAACCAAGTTCAACCCTCAAAGCTGGACTACCATGTGCTGGATCTCATGGGCAGAGGGTAAGGAACTTTTAAACAGGCACAACTGTTTTGCTAAGAAGAGCAAACATACACACACAAAATCAGTCTGAGGCAACACTAGCTACCTTTCCCCAACTAAATCTTGCTGAGATCTCCTGGAAGAGTCAGTCTCGAAGAGCCAGCTGGTTGTAGGTGGTTAGCACGTTGGGCTGGGATGTGGAAGGTCCAGGTTCTAGGCTCCATTGAGCCATGAAATTCCCTAGCTAATTTAGGGCCATCACTTTCTCTTAAGTTGACCTCCCTCACAAGGTTGTTGTGAGGATAAAAGCAGGGAGAAGAAGAGGCATGCGTGCTCAATACATACATACTGGAATTGCCAGGTCATGACTGCAAGATGCTCTGAGATTTAGGGATAAAACTCGAGAATCAGGGCAACTGCTTGTAAAGTCACAGGCGAAGCTCCTAGTGATGTCGTTAAGCATGATGCATTAAGCACCAGCCATGGTTGCATAAAGTCTGCCACTCAAATTTTAAAAAGAACTTGGATGTCTACGTGTGTGTTTTTGTGTGTGTTTTAATAGCCTTGAACTCTTCCTGGCTTCTGACGTACTGTTACAGAGGGCTGCCATTGTGAAGATAAACCCCAAGGGAGAGTGTACGCAGTGCAGACTGCCTCCCTCGCCTTTTGCATTGTCCAAAGGAAGAATATTTAGTAGTATTACCAACCTGTGTTGCTCCTGGCCCTGGCCAGTCACTTGTGTCACGCAACCCAAACCTTTGACACTGTCTTCAAGCTTAGCACTGGCATTAGAATTTTGGATTTCCTTATCTAACTGCAGGTGTGTGGTTGTGGTTAAGTTTATAGCACCTGGAAAGGAAGGGAAAGGAAAGGAAAGGAAAGGAAAGAGAGGGAGAGGGAGAGGAGGAATCTGGCACACCTTTAAGAGCAATGGATTTATTTCAGCACGAGCTTCCGTGCTGTTCGGTCTGTCTCTTTCAGATGCACTGAAAAGGTGAATTGAAATTCACAAAAGCTCAAGCTCAGTTAGTCTCTATGATGCTGCTAGATCCCTGTCCCCACTTTTCCTTTTTTTATAGTGCAACAGATTGACATGGCTATCTCTTCAGAAACCACCCAAGGAGTGTATATTTTTCAAAAATACAGATAAAAAAAAAATGAATTTGAAGGTGAGTTGGGCAAGGTTTGTGTCCTGCGTTCTTCAGGAATGAGAAATAGATATTGGGCACAGGGAGGTGGTGTGCTTTTCAATGACGTCCAGAGTTGGCTGCCTGTGCCCTAATGCCTAATGATAGGGCTGCCTCTGTCCTGCTGGAGGTGGTGATGATATGATGATGGGGAGGCAGGAAGCAAGAGGATTCCTGAATAAACGGAGAAGGGGTGAACCTAGAAAAAAAAATTGAAAATAGAAAAGTAGAAAAAAAAACCTACTAGGAAAAACAGGGATAGGCTTGTGAGGGTTGGTGTGGTTTGTATCTTTATGGTGCTAGAGACAAGTTCTACAGATGCGATAGACTGCCAGAACGTCTACATATGGTTATGGAAGGTGGACAGTGAAGAAAGCTGATAGTAAGAAAATCAACTCATTTGAAATGTGATGTTGGAAGAGAGTTCTATGGTTACCCTGGATTGCTAAAAAGACAAATAGATGGCTCTGAGAGCAAATCAAGCCTAGAAGCCAAGATGACTGCACTGAGGCTCTCGTACTTGGCCAAATCATGAGATGGCATGACTCATTAAAAAAAGAAAAAAGGAGAAGGCAGCTGGAAAAGAGGGAGACCATGTTACAAGTAGGTAGCCTCCATCACAGAAACCCCTGAGTCTGCAGGACTAGAGCAGGGCTATTGCTGACAGGGGGTCTTGGGGGTCTCCCACCGCAAGTTAAATCCAACCTGACAGCAATTAACAACTACAAATCTCTGTTTAGCAGGGATCTGTGTATCGGGCAAAGCAGGTTTGCTCCTTGGCTTAGTTTTGCTGCTGCTGCTACTGCCGTGGGTTTTTGTTGTTGTTGCTGTTCCTTGGTTCTCTCTTCCTCTCTTTTTAAAGTGTTGCATTTTCATCTCTTTCAGTGTTGAATTTTTAACTTCCCCTTGTAAATTCTATCTTTTTTTTTCTCGCTGCAATGTAACCTGCCCAGAAAACCTGTTGTAAGGTAACCTAACCGTCCTGAACCCTAAATAGATGAAATGAACACATGTTCCAGAGCTGGTTTATTGTTGTTGTGTGCCATCAAGTCGTTTCTGACTTACGGCAACCCTAAGATGAGGGTCTGAAGCTGAGAATATGTGACTTGCCAAGGTTGCCCAGTGGGTTTCCATGGCTGCGCGGGGAATTGAACTCTGATCTCCAGAGTCATAGTCCAGTGTTCAGACCACTATGATACTTGGCATTAATATAGCTTCTGAATTATGTATGGGAAAATCTTACCAAGAAACAAACTGAGCTTAAATTCTGAAAATAAATGGTCAGGAACAAACACAACTGAAACCTGAATCTCGTGATTTTTAAAGGAGGTATCCAAGCTATGACTCCTAGCTTCAAAATAGGTTCAGCACCTTAGATAGCTCCTGTAAAGCTGGAACTAAAACCTGGGGTGGATTTCTCAGCGTGGGGCATGGAAGCCACCAGTGCCACTCTCCCATTTTCTGATGATCAGAAAGAACTGGCTGCGGTCCCACCAGCTTCTTTCCACCGATTAAGCGGTCAGAGTTACTCCTTGTATTTCACTTGCTCGCGGTTCTTAAGTGAGGCACCTGCAATTCCCAAGTGAATCAGAAAAAATCAGGATGTTTGCGGAAATGAGAAAGGAAGCAGAGTTGCACCTGAAGGGGATTGTAAAAAATCCTTTAAGGTTTTAACTTTTTAAGCCTACCCTTTCCAAGCTGGAGAAATAGGAAGGTGCTTTCCATAGGAACCAGAAGAGACAGCAACTGCTAATTGCAAAGGGGCTTGACTGGGATAAGCTGGCTTGCTATTAAACAACTGTTCCTCTTCAGAGGAGCATATAGACCAGTGGTTCTCAACCTGTGGGTCCCCAGGTGTTTTTGGACTTCAGCTCCCAGAAGCCCCAGCCACTATGGTCAATGCTCAGGGCTTCTGGGAGCTGAGGTCCAAAAACATCTGGGGACCCACAGGTTGAGAACCACTGATATAGACAGAGAGCAACTGGTAAGCACTGAAGAGGATTTTAAAAAATCTTTGTCCCTTCTCCAGAGGGCTTCCGAGGTAGAGAACAGACATTGCCTTCTGTAGTAAGTGCAAGAGTGTAGAGTACATTTCCTGTACAGTAATCAGCTGCGGCTAAACAATAAGGGAAGAAGTCAATGCACAAAATGCACACTGATTTCTCACTCAGTCTTCAGTGATAAGTAGGCTTTAAGATGCCACAAGGTTCTTTGTCTGTTTTACTGCAGCATGCCTCACCGAGTAACCCCTTTTTGGCTTTGTTACCATTATCTATCTGCTTTCTCTCCATCATGATCACTTAGGCAGGCAAAGGAAATTCTTCCCTCCAGCCAAATCAAAACTCTAAGATTCCAATTTCTTCATCACCCTCCTCCCCGCTCTTCTAAGCAGGCAAAGGCAACTCTTTCCTTGTGGTAACACTGAGACAGCGGTTGCTTTCTCCTGCTCCTCCAATCTGGGCAGGTAAAAGGAACCCAGCCTAGTCATCTTTTCTTACACCAAAACACCGACTCACCTCATTTCTCCCCCTTCACCCAGCTGCCTAGCCATACTGGGAGAGTAATGCATTGTGGGTGAGACACAGATTTATTTATTTTCGGACAAGTGTTGCACATTTGAAATGTTGTAAATGGGGATAATGTAAACTGGGACTCACCTGTATTCTGAGGCAAGGGAATATACCATGCCAGCCTTTCTGTGAGATACAGACTTGATCACTTTCTACTACAGAGAAAGCAAACAGCACTTGCAGCAAAATGTTGCAGTGGGGAGTGATATTGTTTCAGGTTCTGACTACTCCATCCCATCCCATCCCATCCCATCCCATCCCATCCCATCCCATCCCGTCCCATCCTTGCCTATTTTCTGTTATTGTTTGTTTCCCTCCATTTCTGACCTCTACCAAGAGTCCTTTGACTTGCATAGCTTTATTTGTGAGTTTCTCTCTGCCCCCCTCCATTTCAGACACTTCTTTTCCAGGGGAACCTTCCCTATGGTGGCTTTGATCACACATTGCAGCCATTTAAAAACTCACCTTTGTTCCTTTTCCTCCTCTACCAGCTGCTGCCTGGCCAGCTAAGGATGCCTCGGAGCCAAATCGCTCAGCATCACAAACCCTTTCCAGATGTCCCGCTAACTCAAGGAAGGAGGTGGCTGACAGAGGACATACAGGGTCACCGTGCTGATCCACCCTTTTTCTCTCTCTTTTCCTTAAGTGGTTTGGACCCTACATACCCGTTCTCCCACCATGCCTCGGTCCCTTTCCCACAGGCACACGCACACATTTTGATATTTGCAATTTTTCTACTTTTGCGGGGATCATGTGTGTCGTGAGTGTGCAGGGCTGACTGTACTTCTTCCAGGTTAGAAATACTCCTTGCCCTGAGATTTCACAAACCAAAAGCTGAGACTAAAACCTGAAATCCTTTGGGAATATTACAGGGGTGTGCTTTGATTATATTAAGCATGATATAATAAGCATCAGCCACTGGGGCCCAGAGGAGAATGCCATTCAATTCTTTAAAAAATCCACCAAGTCTAACAAATAAGGAAAACCCCATCCCAATACTTACACCCTGATGTTTTCAAGGTAGTGCTCTTACAATTAGATTCTTCCCCCTTGCCTTTAATACCAGCTACCAGGCTGGGATATATGGGAACTCTACACTGGATCTTTCCAGTTTTAACTACCACAAGCCTAGAAGGGGAAGTTAGTTGTGAGACAGCGGCTGCCCTTACCGTACCCAGCAAAGTTCACTACTGAGCTGTCTGAAAGAGTCCTGCTTCTTTAGACAGCTCTGTCTTTCCCCTCTTCTGGTTCTATAGGCCTAAAACTGCTGAAATACCTCAGGACACTTTCTCATTTCCCTCCTCTTCATTGCTTTCTGTTCCTCTAACCTTAGAAATCCACATTCCAGACATGTCCTTTTCACAAAACATCTTGCAAAGTCCACTAGTTCTGTTCTTGAAACCAAGCCCAACTGTGTATAACGTATTATTTCTCTTGTTTATTCTTGCTTCCACCTCCTTCTCCTCCCTCTGTTATTCTATGGGGATATCTTCAGGTTGTATTTTGGCATGATGGTCAGTTTAATATACTTTTTTCTTTACTCTGATTGTTATATTTGCTGTTTGTGCTCTGTGCCACAATCTGCTCCTGGTCCTAGTTGTCCTCTGCTCTTTCTCAGTAGCTTATTGAATGTCTACCAACCTGAGAGCCTCATCTTCTGGCACTTTCTCTTCTTTCATTTTGGATTGCCTCTCATCATATGGATTTCGTGGTAACGGACATTCAAAAAGGCTTTATTGTGTCTCCTTCTGTGCAGTTATAGAGTCATAGAGTCATAGAATCATGGAATTGGAAGAGACCACAGAGGCCATCCAGTCCAATCCCTTTCTGCCATGCAAGAACACACATCAAAGCATTCCCAACAGATGGCCATCCAGCCTCTGCTTAAAAACCTCCAAAGACATCCCTTCAAATATTTAAACATGGCTATCGTGTCCCTTCTTATCCTTCTCTTCTGCAGACTAAACATCCCCAGCTCCCTAAGATGCTCCTCACAGGACGTGGCTTCCAGACGCTTCACCATTTTGGTTGCCCTCCTCTGGATACTCTCCAGCTTGTTGATATCCTTCTTGAATTGAGGTGCCCAGAACTAGACAAAGTATTCCAGATGAGGTCTGACCAAAGCAGAATAGAGTGGTACTATTACTTCTCTTGATCTGGACACCATACTCCTATTTATGCAAGCAAGAATCTTGGTGGCTTTCTTGGCTGCTGCATCACGCTGCTGACTCATGTTCAGCTTATGATCTACTAGACTCCTAGATCCCTTTCACATGTACTGTTGTCCAGCCAGGTGTCTCCCATCCTATATTTGTGCATTTCATTTTTTCTGCCTAGGTGTAGGACCTTACATTTCTCTCTGTTGAAACTCATTTTGTTAGCTTTGGCCCAGCTCTCCAATCTGTCAAGGTCGTTTTGAAATTTGATCCTGTCCTCTGGTGTATTAGCAACCCCTCCCAATTTGTTGTCATCTGCAAATTTGATCAGCATGCCCTCCGCTCTTGCATCCAAGTCATTGATGAAGATATTGAATAACACTGGGCCCAGGACAGAACCGTGTGGCACCCCACTAGTCACTTCTCTCTAGGATGAGAAGCAGCCATTTGTGATCACTCTTTGGGTTTGGTCGATCAACCAATTACAAATCCACCTAGCAGTAGCCCTGTCCAGCCCCTATTTTACTAGCTTCTTTGCAAGGATGTCATGGGAACTTTATCAATGGCCTTACTGAAATCAAGATATGCTACATCCACAGCATTCCCTTCATCTATCAATCTTGTAACTCTATCATTAAAAAGAGATAAGATTAGTCTGGCATGACATGCTTTTGAGAAACCCATGTTGACTTTTAGTGATTGCAGCATTGCTTTCTAAGTAATTACAAACTGACTTGTTTAACGATCTGCTCTAGGTTCTTTCCTGGTATTGATGTCAGGCTGATTGGGTGAAGGGGTTTTATCATGCCTCTTTCTGTGCAGTTCTAATAAGTGTTAGCTATGCTGCCATATTGTTGTCTCTGAAAGATCCTCTAGCAGTATTACCCCTGCCCCACTACTGCTGCTGCCTAGAAGCTGTTTGGGACCTTTAGTCTGGCTCCTTGGCAAGAGCCTGTCTGAGACCTCAGCAGCAGGTCTTCTACTCTCAGCATGGCCCCTTGCCTCACCAGAGAACACAATTCCATCTCTGTGGGAAGTTGGTGCCACGGTAGGATGTAGAGATGTAGAAACAGTATGTAAAAAGTTCTTCACCTGATGCTTGAGGGACCATAATGTACTGTCTTGCTAAGCTTTTCTTAAGACAACATTCCAGAGTTGCCACAACTAAAAAAGCCCTTGTTCCTGTAGGCACCTTCCCTGCCTCATTTGTTGGGAGCAATTAAGGTCTGGGTCAGTAAGCAGGGAAGAAGATGCCTTTTTTTTGGGAAAACCTGGCCCAAGCCGTTTAGGACTTTAATTGATTAAAAGCAGTACTTTGTACTGGTCTTTTTCAAAAAGAGAATGGAAAAGGGATTATAACATTCATGGAAGAGGTCTTCCATTGGCTACCAATAATCTGAGCTCAATGCAACTGCCATGTTCAAAGGCAGTGTATCTGTGAATGAAAACTTTTGCTAGAAGGAGGGGCAAATACTGAGGAAAGGCTTTCCCCTTTGTACCACAATTTTGACCTTTCTGGATTCATCTGCAGTCAAGATCATAGAATTATAGAAACATCAAATCAGAGTTGGAAGGGGCCTCAAGGCCATCAAAAGCCCCCTGCTCTGTGAGGATCTCTGGCTAAAGCATGCCCAGCAGGGAGCTACCTAGCCTCTTTTGAAGACATCTGGAGAAGGAGACCTCTAGGCAATTGGTTCTGTTCCTGAACAGACTGCATTTCCCAGCATTTCTGATCCTTGGCTGTTCTGGCAAGGGCAGATAGAAGATGTAATCCAATTGCACCAGAGTCCGATTCCTCGCATAAATAAAATGATCACGATAGGTATATTAACTTGGAGCTGGGCAAAGTTACTTTTTGGACTGGAATGCTAGAGGTGCTGCTGACTGGGGAGCTGTAATCTGAAAGATAACCTTTTCAGACTCTTGATTAAATGGAGATGTCCCACAAGAATCACGGCCAATCTTTCTCTGTTTGGAGCATTGAACAAAACCCAAAATAGCCTAGATGATTTTGAGCTTTCTTTGTGGCTTCATTTTAAACATCAAGCTTTTTTCCAGATGTGCTGGGGATCTAGTGATGCATAGTTTGGTAAGCATCCACTTTCATGCTATGGCCACTTCCAGTTCAGAAGGGCCAGTTAGGAGAGTTTAATTTAAAATATTTGGGATGAAGCAAAACCTGACCTGTAATTTTTCTCAAGACCAACAGAATAGCTATGTATCTTTGTGTGTATTGAAATCCATATTTTATCTCATTGCACTGATAGGTTGATCTTATTCAGATGTTATATAAATAAGCAAAAAAATAAAAAAATCAATCTCTTTTTGGTATTCCCAGTTTAATCTGTACAGACTGAGTGGATTTGTCTTTGATATATTCCTTCCTCACGTGTGGCATTAAGCAGTGCATGTATTCATCACCTTCCACACTACAAATTATCGCAGTATGCTTCCACTTTAAATGCCATGGCTACATCCTGTGGAATCCTGAGGTTTGTAGTTTGAGGAAGTTCTAGAGCTCCCTGGCTGAGAATTCTAAATACCACCCCTTGAACTGCAAATTCCAGGCTTCCATAGAATGTTGCCATGGCAATTGAAGTGGAATCATAGCACTGTAAATGGATAATGTTTGCAGGGATAGAGGTACTGAGTAGAGCCACTCTGGGCTGTTCCTTTCTGGTTTTCCTTCCACTATCTTGAACATGGCAATTTTTTTCATGCTGCAAAGAAAACATGGCTAGCACTGCACTGTTCAAATAGCTCCCAAATATGATGCTTTTGTATTTCCCGTCCTCAGATTGCCTCAGGACGGGCACCCTTCCTAGTTATGCCACCTTCATACTGATACTGATCCTCATGTGTGTGTATGTGTGTGTGTTGGGGGGAACCACACACTCCTTATTTTTATACTTTCTAAATATCACATGCATGTACACACATACAATTCAAGGAAAGCTTGCTACCTTTTTAATTTTAGAAAAGCAAGAGGGAGCTTTTTTTTTCTTTGTATGGCAAATTACATAATGCAAAAGGAAGCTAAATATAATCCACAGCCTCTCTGTCACTTCTGAACACATACACAGACTGACACACCTCCCAGTTGTTGCTTTTATACCCTTGTTTCTTCTCTGTGTTTTTCATGCTGATAGAATTTAAAGGTTCAGAATCCTGACAGTCATTTTACGGAGTCAGCCTCTCGCAGTCCCTGGAGACAAAGCAGGTCATGGAGGAATCTAATTTGTATTGTGCTCTGGAAGCTCATTTCCTCCCCAAATACATGTGTGTGTGCATGTGTGTATGTATATAACACATACATGCACACACACACCAGTAGCATAATGGTTGAGGCTGCGTTTGTTATTCCTGTTATGAGCAGCACAAAGCAGAGAGAAAGCAATCAGTCCTGTTCCAATTTTCTGGTGAATACATTTGGACCCTCCCCAGCCCTCCAAAAACAAAATAAAAATTGGCTCACAGCAGGGAGCAGAAAATTGGGCAGCTGTTTTCAATGCCTGATGAGGGTTACATCCGTAATAAGAAGAGGTCATCACTCGCAGAAATATTATCTTGAGGATGAAAATAATTGCCCATTTCATCTTCTCTTTTTTCCCTCCTCTAGTTCCTTCAGAGTTACGCTTAATGTGTTGTGTTCCTTCAAGTTGACTCCAACTTATGTTGACACTGTTGTTATTGTTGTTGTCACGTCAAGTCATTTGGTGACTCCAAGGTGAACTTATGATGGAGTTTTCCTGGCAAGATTTGTTCAGAAATGGGTTATCTTGGATTTCCTCCAAGGTTGAGAGTATGACTTGCCCAAGGGCCACCCAGTGGGTTTAGTGGGGATTTGAAGCCTGGACTCCATTGTCCAAACCATTGTGCCATGCTGGCTCTGTGATGGCACTATCCTCATGTTTTCTTGGCAAGATTTCTTCAGAGATGGCTTCCCCACTACTGCCTTTCTGAGGCATTGAGAGACCGTAAAGTTCCCAAGGCCGTCCTGGGAGTTTCTGTAGGCAAGTTGGGATTTGAACACTGTGGTCTTCCAGAGTCCTGGTTTGCCAGAGCCCTTCCATCTCTGAAGAAATTTTGCCAAGAAAACATTAGGATAGTGTCTGTGTAGAGCTGGCGTGATATAGTTGGTTGAGCATTGGGCAATGACCCTGGAGACCAGGGGTTGATTCCCTGCTCAGCCATGGACACCCACCAGGTGAACTTGGGCAATTCACACATCCTCAGGCCCAGAAAACCCCATGCCTTAGAGTCTCCATAAGTTGGAAACCACTTGAGGGCACACAAGAATAACAACTCCCAGAGTCTTGGTCCAACAGTCAAACCACTACCTCATGCTGTGGCTCACAAGTTATCTATAGGCCCTCTTTTAATCATAGGGAAGTCTGTGACCATGCCAAAAAACTGGGAATCTGTTGTTCTCATGAGGCACTTGGCATCTCTCATTGAGAAATTTTACTGGTGAGTTTTTTCAGACTAAAGGGTAAAAAAGCCTATTACTATAGCCTGTTCGTGGTATTCAGAGTTTGTGTAACAACTGAAATACAGGATATGTGTTGAACATAAGAGCACTTGGAGGGAAAAGAGTTGGTAGTTCAGTGGGGGAGCACACGCTTTTCATGGAAAAAATCCCAGATTCAAGGTAGAACTAAGAAGTTAGGGACAGAAAAACTGTTTGAAAATATTCAAAAAGTGGTCAAAAAACATGTTTTTCAAGTATTGAGAAACTCTGACAAGAAGAATCCTGGACTGACAAGAATCTTTGTAATTCAGGACATATCCTGCACAAAATTCACAGGTCGTTGTTTGGCACAGAAGACAGCATTTATGTGCAGAAAATGCTGTAATTGAGGATATATTCTGCGTAAAATTTTCACATGGCTGATTTGTGTAGAAAACAGAATTTTCTGGACAGGAATTACTATTTCTGCATTCTGCATTCTGTGAAAATTTAGCACAGAATAATTCTCAGATGGTGAATAGCCTTCCAAACGGTGTGGTTTTCAAAGACTTTCTTGTGGCAGGAAGGACACTGCTGGAATTACTCATTGCTACTTTCGAGAAGAAACAAATGGGAGAGCATGTAACCTAGGAGAGGCTTCATTGCTGCAAACTGATTTCAAAGTACAAAAGTAGTTTGTATCAAACTAACTTGGGGGGTGGAGAGAAAGGGGGGAGTCTTCCCTAGTCCCTTTCCCCAGGATGCTTAAGCCAAAGCAAACTGCAACAGCTCCCCCCAGTTTGCGTGTTCTTCATCTTTAATCACAATTTAACCGCCTTCTGATGTTTGGCTGCACATGTGCTGGTTTTCGTCTGTGAAATGTTTAAGAATATAGGTAGTGCCAAACCTCCTCGGAACAAATCTTGCCATGAAAAAGCCACAACAGGTTTGTCTTAGGGTGTCATAAGTTCGAAACAACTTGAAGGCACAATACAACGCTTTTGCAGCCATGTGGGTGGCTCAGTAAGGGGTGGACCTTAACATCTAACTCACTTAACCTGTCGATGCCTCTGTGCTGTGTGTGAGTGCAGTATTTAGCAGCTTCTCTTTCTCCAGGGCTCATTACCCTCTGCCTTAAATTATTTTACAAGTGTTGAATTATTTCTCAACATCCCAACCATACAGGAAATACGTAGCAAAACATTTAAGTGGCATCAGGTTACTAAGTGGAAACTACCAAAGTCAAGTAGTGATGATCAGCTTGTTGGAGGCAAAGTAGAAGATTTAGATTTGGGCAGATGAACATGAGGCTTTCCTGTGTTTGGGTTGCATGGGGAGAGGGGATGCTAAAATGATTAGCTAGGATCAGTTGGAATATGCTTGAATTAATCCTCTGAAGCAAGTTGAATATTTAGACGTCTTTTCCATTGGGGCTGCTAACCATCAAGTCCCCCAGGGTTTTCTATTTTTCGTCCGTTTGAACTCCTTTGCCTTTTGTTTTCATAGAATTGCTTGGTTCGTAATTGGAGGCCGCTGGGGGATCACAAAAGTCCTGGCTCAGCCAAGCCTAGAGACTGGAAAATTTACTTCTTTGGATGACAGTTTCTACAGTTCCTCCATCAGCATGGCTAATGTTACATTGACAGAGGGATTCAGGGAGTTGTATTTTAAAATCCTATTTTTTCCAGGCTCTAATTTATCCCTATTTATATTGGTAACGTTACTGGGGAAAAGAGGACTGGGACTGGGGTTGTAAAAACAACAGTGGCAGGTTGGAGTGAAATTGTTCACAGTGGCACAAAGTGCCTCTGTCTTGCGTAAAAATGGCTGAGCAATGCAGCCGGCAGCTGCCTGCAGCATGCAAAAGAAGAGTTCGTCACTCCTGGGGCCTTAAAGCAACACCTGGGCTGCTGCAGAGAGAAGGGAGCAGCTGTGGCTGAGGAAGTCCGGGTTGTCTGAGGTCACGCTTGCAGAAGGCCGCCGATCCCGAGCTCGGTCTCTTAACCCCTGCACTTCACCAGCCTTCAGCTCTAGGGCATTTCCGCACTAGACTGTTAGAGTGCTATTATTCCACTTTCAACCTCCTGTGGAATTCTGGGGTTTGTCGTTTACTGAGGCCCAAGAGCTCTCTGGCTGAGAATTCTAAAGGCCCCTCCCTAAACTGCAAGTCCCAGGATTCCATAGGAGGTTGAAAGCGGAATAATAGCACTATAACAGTCTAGTGCGGAAATGGCCCTAGAGGCAATGTAAGAATGGCAGCAACAGTGCTGGAGTTTGGAGTGTGTAGGGGGGGGAGAAGCGGGGCTGGGCTATGGTGCGTGGGGGCATGGCCAGGGCACACAGGGGTGTGGCTACAAGCCAGGATGCCCCAAAAACATTGCCACCCAGGGCGAGGCACCTCCCCTCTCCAAAACCTTCTAAATAATTGTAGCACTCGCGTCACCATGGATGTGACCACTCGTACTTCATGGTACACCTATGTTGAAAATGAAAAACCAGGCGATGTTTACAATCCAGAATCACAGCAGCTCTGCTTAAACCGGGCATTCATCTTTAATAACGAGCCAGCTTTCTTTATTGCCACAGCTCCATTGATGTCATGTAGTAATGTGGAGGGGTCTCTTCTACAGAAGACAAACAAACCTCAAAATCTAGCTTTTCATCAAATACATGCTTTGTCTCTGGAGAGGAGGGGTAAATAAATAAATAAAATATGTGTATAGGTGGGTGAGCGGAACCATTGAAGAAGAGCTATTGCTGCAGGATCTTTGCTCCCAGCGGCCAAAAAAAATAAGTTCACAGTTTTCTCAGTGTGTATAAAAGGCGTGCTTGAGAAGAGATGCAAGAGGGGAGAAGATTGTACAAATTTAATTAGCCCCTTGACAGCAGAAAATGCACATAGTGTTTAAAGGAGACTGATTAAATAGTGATTTGGAACTTTGTGTTGGTTTTTAATTTTTTTTCTGAAGGGGTTAGCATTCCTTTGTGCGTATTAAGTTTGAATCCATTGCTGTGCTCAAAGGAGAAAATTAACTTAGTGCCGGTGGGAGATGATTAAAGCTCGTATAGGAGGTACTTGCTTGGAGAATGATGGAGTAGAGGAACAACAGAAACAACCTGAGTAGCATCTATACTTTCTCCATGACTGATTTGCGTTGGCTGGGCCACCCGGACGGCAACTTCTTTATACTGGAGATCAGGTGAAGGCAGCAACTGATGACTCAGGTCCTTATCACACAAGGCAGGTAAACTGCAATTGCATCAGGATAATAGTGCCTTCTGCTTGGGCTTCGCGCATGACGTCATTGCTTTTCTTTTGTTGTCCCATGGGAGGCCGTTTGAAAAGCAATTCATTTGACTAACACAAAGAATGCGCTAATGACCTCCTTTCCCGCTTCTCTTATGCTATGATTTCCTATGTGAAAGTTCAGTTGCACTTTTTATTCCAGTTTTGGGTGGTTAGTAGGTATGCTTTGGGTTGGAAAACTATTGATCCCAGGGAGATAACGGCCCCATTCTGGAGGTCTGTTGCTACAATGCTACAGTGAAGTGGTGTACTAAGGGCCTCATTCTCTCTCTCTCTCTACACACACACATGAGTGAGGATAATGTCTTCGTGGATTGTAGTCTAAAATGCTGTGTGTGGTACGGTTTTAGCACAAGTGGATGCTGCAATCCCAGAATAGTTCTGAAGGTGCTCAAGGAAAGAGAGCTATCCCAATTAAACAGTGTTTTTAAAGACAACGCAACTGTACCGGGAGAGGAGCCTTGTGTGATAAGGCTGTCAGTGGTAGAGCAAATTTGTGGCAGAGCAAATTCTGTTAAAATGAGGAAGAGGAATCCTAATTTGGACCCTGCTTCAGCTAGCAGAACATCTCAGGGCTGGCATTGCCATTGACTTAATATTTCAGGATCTCCTTCCCAAAACTGGCTGTCTTGTTTGTTCTTGGGACTAATGGGTGTATAACCAAGAACTTACTTAAGAACCTACTTAATAAAGATCTTAAGCTCCAATTCAGTTCTTTTAGCCCATGTTTTCCCGCCCAAATTTTTAGATCTCATGGTTGGAGTGGATTTTAAAGTGTGGCAGCTGTATTTACTGAAGTGAATGGTTGGTTTGCAGCAGGGGAAATGTCCTGGCAAGGCAACATTGAGACTAATACTCACCCTCCAATATTTGACGTTGAGATTGCTTCCTGAAATGCTACTGAAAACTGTTTAAAGAAGAGACAGCATAAAATTGTCAGGCTAGATGAGAAAGTCCTTTGAATTGTGCACAGGAATGCATCATAGCAAATTTTCCAATGAAGAAGCACTTATTGCAAGAACAGGGAACTTTTTTTTTTCCTCTTGAGAGTGACTGTGCTCCTTTGGGAGCTGCATACCAAGAATGGGTGAGGCTGGAGTCAAAGTGGGCAGGGAGAGAGCCAAAAGGTAGGCTGGCCTCTAGTGTCTCTTTTATTCACTTTATCAACTGTAACCTTTTTTCTTCCCGGTCGGCCTTAACTTTCTCCTCCTTCTCCTCTCTCTGGGCTCTTTCTGCCAGCATAAAAATAAGCTGAGGGCATACCCTCCAACTGTCCTAATTTGTCAGGATTAATCCTCTGTCATTCCAGTTTTTGAGCTGCTTTTGATATGTCTTGGTTTCCCTTTGCTCCCACTTTTCCTCTTCCATCTCAGCTTAGTTCAATTGCTGCAAACTGAGTTCAAAATGCAAAAGTTGTTTGCACTCCATAAACTCAGGAGGGAGGGGAAGAGAGAGGAGGGACAACATCTTGCCATTTCCATTAGGGTCAAGCAAAAGCAAACTAGTGCAGCTTCTCCTAACTTTGTGTGTTCTCCTTCCTTTATAAGGTTTGCCATCTTGATCATATGCTAATGTTGCTTCGTCACTAGTGGCATGGTTTTATTTGTGAAATGTTCGAAGGTTTGTGAGGGCTTCACCTACAGTATATTTAGGGCTCCTGACACGAGGGCTTCATGATGAATAAAAATATCCCTTTATTTTATTTTATTTTATTTTTGAATTTAATTTATTTTATTTTGTAAAATGCCCGTATCCATCTGTCCTTTGTTTTCAGGTACATCTGGAAACATGCTTATCTGTCTGTCTGTCCGTCCATCCATCCATCCATCCATCCATCTATCTATCTATCATATTTGTATGCCGCCTTTCTCCTAGAATGGGACCCAAGTTGGCTTCCAACAATAAATTAGAAACATTAAAAAACATTTAAAATGATTAAAAACATATAAACTTATTTAGAAATCCTAAAACAATATTCAGTTTTTAAAACAAGTTAATTAATAAGCAAATAAAGCTCCCCAGCTCATGTAAAAGCCTGATTAAAGAGAAATGTTTTTGTCTGCCGGTGAAAGGAGAGTGTGGGGGTGTCCAGCTTAGCCTCCCATGGGAGAAGCTTCCACAAGGTGGGAGCAGCCACTGAGAAGGTCCTTCCCCATGTCTTCACCAGGCGAGCCTGGGATGGTGGCAGGAGTGAGAGAAAGCCTTCCTCTCGAGATCTTAGGGCTCTAGCAGGTGAAAGGCCATAAAGATATGGTCTTTCAAACAGCAAGCCATATAGGGCCTTCTCAGTCATAACCAGAGCTTTGAATTGCACACAGACATGGGCCACTAGCCTTGGTGACCAAATGGGAGAAGCCATCTCTGTCCCCTAACCAGGTCCAAATAACGAAAAATGAATCTAGGCAATCCACCTCATTTGGGCACATCTGGAAAATGGAGGCCACCCTGGGTTTTTCTGAAGGATCATAGAATAATAGAATCATAGAGTTGGGAGAGATTTCACCATTTTGGTTGCCCTCCTTTGGACATGTTCCAGCTTGTCTATATCCTTCTTGAAATGAGGTGCCCAGAACTGGACACAGGATTCCAGATAAGGTCCAACCAAAGCAGAATAGAGTGGTACCATTACTTTCCTTGATCTGGACACCATACTCCTATTGATGCAACCAAGAATCGTGTTGGCTTTCTTGGCTGCCGCATCACCATGCTGACTCATGTTCAGCTTGTAGGTCCACCAGGATTCCTAGATCCCTTTTACAATGATTATTATCCAGCCACATGTCCCCCATCCTATATTTGTGCATTCCCTTTTTTCTGCCTAAGCGTAGGACCTTACATTTCTCTGTTGAAATTCCTTTTGTTAGCTTTGGCCCAGCTCTCCAATCTATTAAGGTCATTTTGAATTTTGACCCTGTCCTCTGGTGTATTAGCAACCCCTCCCAATTTGGTGTCATCTGCAAATTTGATCAGCATTATGTGATTTGATCATGTTGAAGTTCTCTCTGTCTGAATTTTCTTTTTCAGCAACTCTACAAGAGGGGCTTGCAACTCTTTTTATGAACATCCCTGGCACAGTTTGTGTTTGTCCTGAACATGCTATGTGCTTTTCCTGATCTGAGAACTCTCTCTGTTCTGAAATGGGTGTTTGCAACTCTTTTTGCCTGACTTCAGTTGTAAAGTTTTGGGTTTTTTTAAAGTTATTTTAATGGAGGCCTCAAGCAGGATCTCAAACTCAGTATAATACTAATTTCTAGAAAGCCATGCTGAATATTTAATATTTGCATCTCCTTGGAGCTGTTTAAGGCAGAAAAGTCCTGAGAAGAGAAAAAGAGTTTAAAGGAATGTTCCGAGGAAGAGCATGAGATCCACAGGACAGAGACTGTGCACTAGAATGGAAAGAATGTTTGAAAATATTTGAGAAATGGTTTTAAAAAACATTCTTTTTGAGTGTTGAGAAACACTGAGCAGATGAATTCAGTGTTCAGGATGTAATCTGCACAAAATCTGCCTTTTTAAAAGAAGCTAAACAGCAAATTCTATACAGGAAACATCAAATTCTGCACAGAAAACAACCTTTTTCAATAGAAATATTATTTTCTGCACAAAGATCTTGCCTACACAGAAAATGCTGTTTTACACATATGAAATTTGTATGAAATTTGGGCAATTGTGCAATCTTTGAATAGGTTTCAAAACTGGGTGGTTTACAAAGGCTTTCTCGCAGCAGGGAAAATATAGCTAAAATGATTCATTTCTTCCTTCAAATAGAGACTTTGATAAAAATTAAATCCCTATTATGCACGCCTGCATTATTATATGCAAAGATGCTAAGAGAAGCCTGTCTTCTATTTCATATCTATAAAGCAGCTCTGAAAGGAGGGATTTTGAGTGCGAGTTTAGCAGCCAGATGCTCTGATCCATAAAATGATCTGTATAATTAGCAGATAGATTCCTTCATGTGCAGATGAGATGACTGGATGCAGAGGATTGGAATATGACAACATAGTTAGTTATATTTCCAGCTTGTCTCCCTGCTAATTTTGTAATTTGATATTCTTATTTGTTATTTTTTTAAAAAGACACTTGAGGTGACAACGAGATGGGTGAGAGGAGTGTGTTCTGTCACAAGGCAAGTGACTTGTAGCATTCAGATTTTTAAGCAGGAATCAAAAGTAACCATTTTAGTTACTGTCAAGAAATAGGAAGGTAGTCATTTTTAGTTACTGCTTAAAAAAGTAGAATGTTGTGAGTTGGTGGTTTGTGTATAAAGCATTTATATAAAGCATAGTAAAGGACTATGTTGCATCACAAGGTACAGTATAAGTATGAACCGGGCGATATTCCTCTTCCATCATTAATGAAGCCACTCTGCAGTTGCAATACAAATAACTAAAATGTTTTAGGAGCGCTGCAGAAGGAGTGGCGTTCTCCCTCATTAAGGTGCAGTCTTATAATGTAGCTACACCTTGGTTATCAGGAAAAGGAGCTAATTACACAAGTAGCTACTAATTATATAAGTAGAAATTAAATATAAATAAATACATTTCTAACTAGTTTTCTTCTAAGCTCTGATTAAACACCCCAGTCCAGAATATTTTCCTGCCTCTTCTGGAACATGAGTGACACATCATTTTGGAATATACTCTCTGCCCCTGGTCCTTCAGATCCTTATTTCATCTTCCAGAGCTGAAGTCATAGAATCATAGAATCATAGAGTTGGAAGAGACCCCAGAGGCCATCCCATCCAACACCCTGCCATGCAGGAACAGACATCAAAGAACTCCCAACAGATGGCCATCCAGCCTCTGCTTAAGAACCTCCAAAAAGGAGCCTCCACCACACTCCATTAAGGCAGCAGATTCCACTGCCGGACAGCTCTGACCGTCAGGAAGTTCTTCCTGAGCTTCAGGTGGAATCTCCTTTCCTGCAGCTTGAATCCATTGCTCCTTGTCCTAGTCTCTGGAGCAGCAGAGAACAAGCCTGCTCCCTCCTCAACATGACATCCCTTCAAATATTTAAACATGGCTATTGTGTCCCCTCTTAACCTTCTCTTCTGCAGACTAAACATCCCCAGCTCCCTCAGCCGTTCCTCATAGGGCTTCATGGCTTCCAGACTCTTCACTATTTTGGTTGCCCTCCTCTGGACATGCTCCAGCTTGTCAACATCCTTCTTGAACTGAGGTGCCCAGAACTGAACACGGTATTCCAGATGAGATCTAACCAAAGCAGAGTAGAGTGGTACCATTACCTCCCTTGATCTAGACACCATACTTCTATTGATGCAACCAAGAATTGTGTTGGCTTTCTTGGCTACCAACTTTGTGGAACCACAGGCTGTGATCCAAGAAGCCAAATCTTTCCTGACAATGCCGTTTCCCCCCACAGCCATTTGTTCTCTTATAGTGTTCTTCTCTGAGCTGTGACCCAGAGACCATTCAAACTTGCCAATGTTTCTGTCGAAGAGGCTAAGGACTGAAACCATGCAAAGGAACTAGGACAGTACCTCAAATCACTGGTTCCTCTAGTTCAGGGTTGGGAATCGTGTGGCCTGCAGTTCCTACAATCCCTCACCATTGGTTATGTCAGCTAGGACTTTAAAAACAGTCCCTTTGGATCCTATCCTGGAAGAAAGGCGGAGTATAAATGCAATACATAAAATAAATGTGAAGATAGCATAATTCGTAAAGGATTACCTATACTTACTGACAGTTTTTTCCCTGCTCCATATTCTAGACAAAGGTCTAGAAGAAGAAAGAGAGTGAACCTGGGCCCTGCGCTATTGCTTTTTCCTTTATGTTGGAGTAGGTGACCTTGCATTTGGCTTCCCACCACCAACTGGGTGTCCTATACACACACACACACACACATGCACACACACACCCCTCATCAGAGAAAGAAAACTATAATCTCCAAGAAAGTTCATGTTACAATTTATATTCAGAATGCAAATATACTCAGCACCTTGAAACTATACCTGTTGTGCGTCTGTGTCTCAGCTGTTCATACTTCCCCAAGATCTCCTGTGGACTTCAATCACACCAGGTAACTACAGACGTGAACCATAATATTTCAGAATGTGCAGCCATGCTGCTATAATGGTACATATACTAAAGAACTCAATTTGATAATGCGGTTTTCAGCTTCCTTTGTGTGTCATATTGTAAAGAGCTAGTTTTGCTTAAAAAAAAAATGAATCGAGACTTTGAAACTTTAAAAAAATGGAGAAAGAAAATGGAACTTTGAGACTGAAAACTGAAATCGTTTGGTGTAGATTGAGTCTTACTTTTTGGAGAGCTGCTTTTTCAGCACTGGTGGTGCATCAGGGACTTGATGTGAGTTTGGGAAAAATTATTGATCTAAAGAAGTCCTTTTGTCTGCCCGTTGAACCAAAATGATTGGAAACCTGTATAACCTCACTTGCTCTCTCTATACAATTTTCCACGCTTCTTGCTCTGGCTGAAATCTTGTCTTTGCTATGAGTTTGTGCAGTCTCCCCTCGACTTGAGAAAAACTGAGATTTTCTTCTTAATTGGATATTGCGAGGAATTGTAGATGGCTTCTTTTACTCCACGCTATTCACAGTCACTCGGCACTGGCAGGTTGGAGTCAGTGATCTGCAGCAGGAGAATGTAGTAGGACGATCAGAAAAGAACTTCCTTAACTGTGGTTTAAGCTTTTATGCCATTTCAGTTAGCTTTGTTCTCTATAGGGTTTTAGTGCTGTCCCCCCCCCGCCAGTGCCTTTTAAAATTATCAGGAAGGAACTTAATAAGCTGTCTCTCCTTCCAAGTATTACTTCAACTCCATGTTGCTACAGCTCTGGCCCACGTAGTGAAGTATGTATGTTCCTGGGCATGACATCGTTAACATAAAATTTGATACCGTAGACAGAAACAATGTGGAAAGAATGGGGAAGAGGTTCATTCACCACAAGGAAGGAGAAGAAGTCAATTTCCCCCCCAATACTAAACAGTATGCACATGTGAAATGAAACCAGGTAAGGTAAGCCTTGCATAAGTAAACATAAATATTTTGAACTTTCTAAAGACCACCGGAAAAAAGTCTTCCAAAATTCATCCAAGGATTATTCCCTCCCTCAGTTTCCATGATGATTTCCATTTTGGTAGCTGAACTTGTTGATCTATACCTTTGTACCATGCTGACAGCAACTGGTGAGGCAGGCTTATCGTCTTTCTGCTCTTCACATGGGCTCTGGAAGGGATTCTGGAGCCAGTTTGCTGTTTATCTCCTCTGTTGTAGGCAGGCACATACAGCTGCAGGAGAAACCTGCTCTTTCCCAGTTCAGGCTTTGCTTATTGTGCTGTTTACTACTAACAGTGTTGCAATGTGACACTCAACGGCTGTGCTTCTCCATCGCTCATAGAAACATAGAGTTGGAAGAGACCACAATGGCCATCAAGTCCAACCCCCTGCCATGTAGGAAGAAACACTCAAAACACCCCCTTCAAATAGGCATCCAGTTTCTGCTTAAAAACCTCCAAAGAAAGTGACTCCACTACACTCTGAGGCAGCACATTCCACTGTTGAATGGCTCTGACTGTCAGGAAGTTCTTCCTGATGTTTAGGTGAAATTTCTTTTCCTGTAGTTTGAATCCATTGCTCTGTATCCTAGTTTCTGGAGCAGCAGAAAACAAGCTTGCTCCGTCCTCAACATGAAATCCCTTCAAATATTTAAACATGGCTATCATGTCTCCTCTTAACCTTCTTTTCATCAGGCTAAACATACCTAGCTCCCTAAGTCCCTCCTCATAGGGCATGGCTTCCAGACCCTTCACCATTTTGATTGCCCTTCTCTGGACATGTTCCAGCTTGTCAATAACCTTCCTGAACTGTGGTGCCCAGAACTGGACACAGTATTCCAGGTGAGGTCTAACTGAAGTGGAATAAAGTGGTATTATTACTTCCCTTGATCTTGACACGATACTCCTGTTGATGCAGCCTAGAATCACATTGGCTTTTTTAACTACTGCATCACACTATTGACTCATGTTCAGCTTGTGGTCCACTAAGACTCCCAGATCCCTTTCACATGTACTGTTTTCAAGCCAAGTATCATCCATCTCATACCTGTGCATTTCATTCTCTCCATTCATTTCTCTCATTCATTTCATTCTCTCCTTTGACGTCCACCCAGTGTTGACGCTGCCTAAAGTCTGGGTTGGTATAAAAAAGCCCTTGTAAAAAGATGCTTCGCTGTCAAAGGCTTTGTAAACTGAGGTATGCCTGTATTCTGATCAGAAGCCCAGGAGACTGGTCAACCCCCAATAATCCTTACAAGTTTTCAAATCCTGGCCTTTGGGAAAGGAAGGTTGCCCACGAAGGTGTAGGTTCTGGGAATTAAATTATTTAAGGCATGGCAGAAAGAGCTGAGACTGCTTGGTCCAAGAAGATACCAAGGGCAGGAAGACCTTTAAATGTCTGATAGGTTTCACACAGAAGGTGGGGCAGGCTTCCTCTCCGTTGTTCAAGGGGAAGGGTTAGAACTGATGGCAGGAAATTGTGAAGAAACAGATTGTTCCACCGAACATGAGGACAAATTTTCTTAATGGTAGGAGCTGTTCTGACAATAGAACAGACTGCCTCAGGAAATGACAAGCTCTCTTCACTGAAAATGTTCAAGCAGAGACTGTACAGCTATCTTTTCGGGTTGCATCATTGTATTGCCGCTGATTTTATATAGATGACAAAATGACCTCTAAAGCAGAGATGGGGGAGCTTTAGCCTTCCAGATGCCGTGGACTTCAGTTCCCATAATCTCTTGCCATCAGCTAAGATAGTCCGAAACATCTGGAGGGCCAAAGGTTCACCATCTCTGCTGTAAGGTCTCCTTCAACTGTAAAAGAATAAAACTGTTCTTTCGTTGTCTTTATGTCCGTATCTGTTTTAGAACAAAACTTCAGTAGAATCTATGTGCTCATTGCCTTCTCTACAGACAGACGGTGTGATGCAATGTCTTGTAAGAATGACTCAATCAAACATTTCCAGCTCATGAAGCTTTTATTTACAATACAACCCTTCTATCCTGCTTCTGCACTATTTTGCTATTTGAGATTGGGACAAAATGCAAAATGTTTTTCTCAATAATGAGTGAAAAACACATTTTGATTCTGTTTGCTAGGCAAAACCGTACTGGAATACTCAGGAAGGAGAAAAGCTGGTGGTGAACTTAATTCATACACTGTAGCCCAAGTCAGTTTGTACTAGAACTGAATCCATGGTTGTACTAAACGTGAAGTTCAGCTGTAAATTATTCTTTCCAATAGAAATGCATTGATTTGTGCAGTTGGAAGGAATTCCAAAAAAAATTCCAAGCACCTTCTGAGACAGTCTGTTCTAACACGGAACAGCTGTTATTCTTAGGAGATTCTTGTTAGCATTTAGTAAGAATCCCCCTTCTTGTTGTAATTGGTATCCATTGACTTCTTGCCTTCAAAATCAGGAGAAAACAAGCATGTTCCATCTTCTAGGTGACCACTGTTCAGTTGTTCGAAGATGTCGATTACAGCACCTCTTAGGCCATTTCCACACTAGACTGTTACAGTGCTATTATTCCACTTTCTGTGGAATCCTGGGGTTTTCAGTTTAGAGAGGGGCCTCAAAAGGTGCCCCTTTTGACTACATAAGAGTGTAGTGCAGAAATGGCCTTAGTCTTTTCCTTAGGCTAAACAGAACGACCGGCTCAACAGAGCAACTCCAACAGCTAAGACTTGGTTTCCAGACCTTTTAGTTACCCTCCCTTAGACCTGTTTTTTAATATCATTCTTATACTGTGGCGTCCAAAACTGGACACAGTACTCCAAATGAGGTCTGACTAGAGTAGAATGAATCTGTCAAGAGTGGTACTACGTATTACTTTTCTTGATGTGGGTGCAGTGTGTCTTCTTGACCCAGCCAAGACTTCAATTAGCTATTTTTGCTAATGCAAACTCAAGTTTGGCTTGTGGTCTACTGAGACTCCTAGATCCTTTTTCACATGTATTGTTGCCCAACCAGCTGTCACTCCTATTGATTTTTCCTACCTAAATACAGAATTGATCTCCTTTTGATATTCATTTTGTTTATGTTGGCCTTGTTTTCTTATATATGTATGTCATCTTGAACCCTGATTCTATCTTCTAAAGTATTAGCCACCCCTCCCAGTTTGATGTCATCTGCAGCTTTGATGACCATCATTTTGACTCTTTCATTTATTGAAATAGCACTAGGCTGTTGACAAAACATAGCAACACTTGGCTCTTCTTTCCAGAATTATGATGAGCTGTTGATGGACACTTTTGGGGGTTCAGTTCATAAACAAGTTACAGACTGACATAACAGTAACGCTGTCTAGCCCATGTTCTAACAGTTTGTCTATAATAATGCAGGAAGTTCCACCTTCTGATACACCCTTATCTGATGACTTGCTCTTCTGATGCTTCCAGATTAAGTACAAGTTCTATTAATCTGATAGGGGTTCAGCTCTTTCATCAGTTCTTCTTGTCTATGGAGGCACAATTTGAACTGCTTACATGCACATGCTGCTGGCAAAGTGGGCTGAGAGGGGAATAAAAGCCACTAAGACAGCTGACTTTGCAAGCAATGTGTTTGCAGTCGGTCTTGAGTGAGCATCCGGAAGTCTTTCATGCTCTCTACAGTACAGTACATGGGTTCCATTTTTCAACCAATTCTATTTTCTGACAGCGCTCCACTCCATAACCTGTCAGATAAGTGGGAGAAGCCTGTGTCATGGGGGGACCTGAACTTTTGCGTACAATCTTTCAGCCAGCTACAAATTTGTCCACAAGAATATAATGGTGAACCATGTCAAAACCTTTCTTGAAGTTAAGATGTGCTACATCCACAGTATTTTTCTGATCTATTAAGGTTGTAACTCTTTCCAGAAAATGGTCAGACCAGTCTGGCATGGCATTTTTGAGAGACCTATGTTGGGTCTTGGCAATTGGAGCATTCTGTTCTAAGCCATTATACATTGAGGCTGGCAGTAGATCATACACTGGACTTACAATCTTGTAACTGCTGGTGATTAATGTTGCAGTTCCTAATGACCACATGTGAAGTGGAATATGCTGCCTCAATGGAGTGTGGTGGAATCTCCTTCTTTGGAGGTTTTTAAGCAGAGGCTGGATGTCCATGTGAAAGGGATCTAGGAGTCTTGGTAGATCACAAGCTGAACATGAGTCAGCAGAGTGATGTGGCAATCAAGAAAGCTAACGTGATTCTTGGTTGCATCAATAGGAGTATGGTGTCTAGATCGAAGAAGGTAATGGTACCACTCTATTCTGCATTGGTTAGACCTCATCTAGAATACTGTGTCCAGTTCTGGACACCTCAGTTCAATTCATATTGACAAGCTGGAGCGTGTCCAGAGGAGGGTGACCAAAATGGTGAAGGGTCTGGAAGGCATACCCCATGAGGAGCGGCTTAGGGAGCTGGGGATGTTTCGTCGGCAGAAGAGAAGGTTAAGAGGGGACATGATAGCCATGTTTAAATATTTGAATGGATGTCATGTCGAGGAGGGAGTGAGCTTGTTTTCCACTGCTCCAGAGACTAGGACAAGGAGCAATGGATTCAAGCTGCAGGAAAAGAGATTCCACCTAAACCTCAGGAAGAACTTCCTGATGGTCAGAGCTGTCAGGCAGTGGAATCTGTTGCCTCAATAGAGTGGAGTCTCCTTCTTTGGAGGTTTTTAAGCAGAGGCTGGATGGCCATCTGTTGGGAGTGCTTTGATGGGTGTTCCTGCATGGCAGGGGGTTAAACTGGATGGACCCTGGGGTCTCTTCCAGCTTTATGATTCTATGACTTCTCAAACCCACCTTTCTAGCCTAGCAGCACTCTGACCAAAGGGTTTTCCAAGCATTGAAGATCAGGATGCTAGGAAATGACATTTGCAGCACTCTCCCGGTGGTGGGGTGCATTGAAGACATGCAGACCATGAGGAGTAGCTTCAGTTGCCTGTTCTCAGTGTGCCCCATAACCAGACAAGCACTGCAGATGTCATTCCATAGTACCCTGACCTGCAGCACCCCAGAAATCTTTTGGCTGGGGCTCTACCAGATTGAAGAGGTAGGTGTTTTGTGGCTGCCATTGTGAGACATAACTACAGTGACGGAGCTCCACCGTCATAGTTATGTCTGCTGATGCAATATCTTGGCCCAGTTGTTTAATGTTCTGCTTTAGTAACTTTCATGTGATTGACATCAAGCTGACCAATTTATAATTGCCAAAGTCCTTCCTCCACTCTTTCTGATGATGTGGGTGAATTTTCCCAGCCACAGTCTGCAAGAACCTCACTTATTTCCCATAAATGCTCAGACATTGTAGACAAACTCTCCTGGATTACATCTGTATATTCCTTGGGCTCTCTTTTTATTAAAAACTTTTTTTATTGCCTCTTGAAATGTGATTTGTCTTTTCCCATCATTAATACAATTTTGTCAGGAATTAGGAAAAGAGACTGCATTTGACTGTGACATTAACATGTCCTTTGGGAGATGTTTTATGTGGTGGTGTGTCTTTTGCTTTCATAAGAACATAAAGGAAACATTTTGTTAATTAAGAAACACCATGTCGTTGCTTGGAATTACTGAGGAACATGGATTGGCTCACGTAGCTGCAATGACTCCCCCAGGACTGTGCTGGCAGAGATAACATATTAGTGCATTCGGTTCATCTCCGTTGTACATGTTCAGCTTCTTTCCATTTTTTTTTAAAGAGTCAAGCTAACTTGTTAATTAGTTCTTTGTTGCAGAAGAATGTATGTCCTCATTGTCTTACACGGCTACCTATTACTGAGGCAGAATTCTGCAACATCCTCCACAGACCAATTGGGTCTGTTTTTAATGTTTTAATGGTGGTAAGGAGGCCAGTGCTGTCTATCTTGCTTGGAGACAGGGAAGTTTAGGAAAAGCTCATCTTATTGCTTAGCATTTCCTGAATTCAGTACCTTAATCCCAACCCCTGACCATTGGCCCTGCTGTCCAGTTGTCATCCATATCTGGAGAGCCACATGCTGAGAATCCATCCATCCATCCACCCACCCACCTATCCATCCTTTCATTTATATCCCTCCTTTTCCCAAAACTTGCACACTGTAAGTTGGCTTGCAAAAGACAGAAAATTACAATAAAAACACATAAAGTAGTAGACTACCTTTAAGGCACTGAAATAGTTCAAGATTTTCCATACCATGGCTCAGTCATTAATCAGAATGGAGACTGCAGTCCAGAAACCAGAAGAAGACTAGGACTTGGAAGGGCAGCTATGAAGGAACTAGACAAGATCTTGAAGTGTAAAGATATTTCATTGAATACTGAAGTTAAGATTGTCGAGGCCATTGTATTTCCCATTTCTAGGGCTCTTTCCACAGCTTACCTTTTTTTGGCGCTGGGGTGTGGGGATCGTGTGAGCAGCCTCCAGTGAGAGACTCTTGTGTCCCTGCTGCTTCAGCTCCGTATGAGCTGCCTGCTCCCAAGCAGGTAGTGTGAGAGCCCCGCCTCTTCCTTCCGCAGTGCAGCCTGGGACTTTCCCAGGCTGCACTGGGGCAGGAAGCACGACTGGCATGGCTCCAGAGGCTCCGCACACACAGCAAGTGTGTGCGGGGCCCCAGAGCAATGCACAATCGCCCACCATTTTTGGCTGAAAGCTGAAAATGAAAAAGTGCACGAGTGGCGCCTGCCCTGCCCTGGAGCATTGCGTGATTGTGAGTGCATCATGCAGATTGCTCCTCATAATCGTGCGATGCTCCAGGTGCCCTTTCACATGGCAAATGCTGTGCGAAAAGGGCCTAGGTATAGTTGTGAAAGCAGGACAGTGAAGAAAGCTGATAGGGAGGAAATCAACTCATTTGAAATGTAGTGCTGGAGAAGAGTTCTATGGATATTCTAGACTACTAAAAAGACAAAGAAATAGGTCCAAGAACAAATCAAACCTGAACTCTTCGTAGAAGCCTAGATGACTAAACTGAGGCCATATCATGAGAAGACATGACTCCCTAGAAAAGATGATAATGCTTGGTAAGTTAGACAGTAGTAGATAAAGAGGAAGACCATGTTAGAGAAGGATAGGCTCGATCAAGGAAGACACACCCCTGAATCTGCAGGACCTGAGCAGGGCGGCTGATGGTGGAGTGACTTGGAGGTTTCTTATTGATAGGGTTGCCATAAGTCAAAATCAGTTTGGTGGCAGTTAACAACAACAGTATACGGTAGTTAAAAGACAGAAAAGTTGAGATCAAAACAGTGTTAAACTAAGAATTAAGATCATTTAAAATATGACATTAAAAACAAAGATAGAAAATGGTAAAACACCATAAAAGGTCCTTTTCTTGTTAACAATATGTTGCTCTTGGCTTGCTGGAATAGAAAGTTCTTCACTTGCTGCCAGTGACCGTACAGAAGATACCGTATTTGCCGGTGTATTAGACGCACCACTGTATAAGATGCACCCTATTTTCAGAATGTATTATTTAGGAAAAAATATTTTAGTACCCTGATCACTGTTCCTGTCGTTTCTGCCTCAGTGGGGGGACCTCCCTGCCAAAGAACAGGAAGGGTGTGTGTGTGTGTGTGTGTTTGAAAAAGCTCCTTGCTCCCCTATTCCTGTTGGCTCTGTATCGGTGGGGAGAACTCTTCCTCCCAGGCAAAAAGGAACAGAAAGATGCCTTTCCTTTCCTTTTTGCCTCTGCAGGGATTTCTCCCCACCCAGGAACCTGTGCGAGAACTCCTTTCATCCCCTTGCTTTCCTGTGCCCCAGCGGGAATTACTGTATTTGCTGGTTAATAAGATGCACCTCATTTTCAGAAGGCATTTTTTTGGAAAAAAGTGCATCTTATATGCTGGCAAATATGGTACCTTCCTAACCTCCTAAACTTTTTGATATGGTGACCTGCTTTGCCACAGCTTCTGCAAGGGTGCTGCTAGAGTGAGGAGGAGCTGGAATGTGGCCTCTTCCCATGAAACCTCCACATTTCTCCAAGAGTGTGGGGCAACAGAGGTGGCTTTATTGTTCCTGCAGCATGGTGGTGATGGGAGATTGTGGCTGAGTCGTTTTGTGAGAGCGTTTGCTCAGTTTCACAGTTTCTTGTCTCAGAATTGGAAGCTTAATTCATAGATTGAAGTTACAGATTCCTATGATTCCTGAAATGTATTTGTTGAATATGATAGATTTAGTAGAAGGCATGAGTATAAAGAAACATTGGAGAATACTATTGTATATGATAATGACAGCACATATTGAATATGCAAAGGTATGGAGAACACAGAAAATACCTACAATTGAGCAATGGTGGGGGACTTTTATTGAAAACAAAAATGCTGATAGTTTCTCAAAGACTGAAAGGGAAATCAGATGATGAAATTTAGAAAGAATGGCAAATTGTGGGTGATGGCTGGGTGACATTTGATAGAAATCTATAATTCATGTTATTTTGTGGAAAAATTAATTCTGATGATTATGGTTGATATTATGAAGCAGGATTACCAAAAATGAAATGCTATGAACCTACATGGTAAATGGTTGGAAAATGCAGTACAATGTTATAACTATGTTAAGAGATATTGAAAATGAAATCTAGATCAGTCTGGAAGAATCAAGAAATATTTCATGTGAAATAGCAATAACAATTGTTTGTTTTTATTTGTGAAATTTTAATAAAACAATTTTAAAAAAAAATTCATAGTACCTGCCATGGGTCTTCATTATATCTTCAGCTAGGGTTGCTACTTTTTCAAAATAGCAAGAAGGAACAGTTGAAAATTCATAGTGCTCAGTAGGGACTGACTGTTAGGAAGTGGCTGTTAACCGTGTTGTCTTAAAAGCACAGATTTCAATATTTTTGAAATTACTGATTTCAATTAACTTAGTAATGCATTTCTCTGTAAACTTAACCTATTTTCCAAATAAAGTTAACAAAGTTAACTCCTTTACCAAACGTAAGTTAAATGATGCACAGATTTCTGTCTCTGTGAAAATCCAGATTTAGTTTCTATTTTCCTCTTTCTAAGATAACTGAGCTTCTGGCACTGGTTGCCAAGGGGACAATGTACACCAAACATTATGTCACCGTGAAACTGATTTATAAATTGACATTAAATTGATTGTAATAAAGTTTATTATAAATTAATAACAAAATTGATTTGTTCTCCAGCTTTTAGTTTCATACCCTAATGCTAGCATTTTAAATATTAATACCCTATTTCTCTATATATTATATGTTATTTTTCTTCTCTTGTAAACCTTGCCTGTATTATCAAATTTAGTAAGTATTCTCAAGAGTCAGAAATGAAAACGTTATTCAAAATTCAGCAGCAAGGCAGAGGAGTTAGAACTAGGCCACCCCTAATAATGCACACACAGACAAAGCAAAATACGTAGAGGAAGATTTATTGAGAAGGTCAAGAAGTAAACAAGGTGAGTAGCGTGGAGAACCACATAGGATTTTAGGGGTGGGGGATAAGCAAGCTTGCTTTCATATATAGGAAACTGTGACAAGTATTCCCCTGTCACAAAGTATATTGTAGCTATTAGTACCTATCCCCTAGGCTCATGGTATAGTGATTCATTGGTCTTACTTCCATAGACCTGACAGAACTTCCTCTCTGCAGAGGACACCAGTCCTGAGGGCAGGAACTAGCATGATTCTTCCAGGATCGGGCCCATGCCCATAAGAGTCCTTCAGGACTGGGCTCTCAGGCCATTTCCACACTACACTCTTATAGTGCGATTATTTCACTTTCAACATCCTATGGAATCCTAGGGTTTGCAGTTTAGGGAGGGCCCCCCTAAACTTCAAACCCCAGGTTCCATAGGACGTTGAAAGGGCAAAATTGCACTGTAAGACTGTGGTGTGGAAATGGCCTCCGATGAAGTAAGTGGAGCAAGATCAGGTCTGAAATTACAGAAAGATCTTTCAGGATCAGGCTTGTTGAGGAAGAAATTGGGGCTAGTCCAGCCCTCACTTGACAATGTTCCTCTACATCAGACTCTACTACAGCCTGCCTCAAAGAAATCCTTTCCGCAATGTATTGTTGTAGTACCATTATTCCACTTCCAACATCCTGTGGAATCCTGGGATTTGTAGTTTAGGGAGGGGCATTTAGAATTTTCAGCCAGAAAGCTCTTTGGCCTCAGGAAACTACACTACAAACTACTCAATAAACTGCCCTGGCGGCGCAGTGGTTGAATGCTGGTACTGCAGCCACAGTGTTGTGAGTTCGATCCTGCAGGGCTCCAGTTTGACTTAGCCTTCCATCCTTCCATAGATCAGTAAAATGAGCACCTAGCTTGTTGGGGGCATTTAGCTGAAACACATTGTAAACCACTTAGGGAGTGCTTTGTACTGATAAGTGGTATAGAAATGTAACTGCTAACTGCTATTGCTATAATCATAGTGTATAATAGAATAGCACTATAACAGTGTAGTGTAGAAAAGCCTAGAGTGTTGGGCCCAGCCTGTTGGACTCTCAAGACTCAGTTTGGGTCTGGTTGTGAGCTCTGGTCCTTTAGATAAGGCCCCTTCCTTTCCTGCAAAGTGTGGAGAAAGAGAGCGTTGGCTCTACTGCCTGAGAAGCTCTCAGGATGACTTATTCTCTCCTCTCTCTTAGCTTCCACTTGGCTGTAGGTCACTGGTGTGCCATTGGCCCACCTTATCTCTTTTGGCAAGGAAAAGGCCAATGCTACGAAGGATTCATCTCATAGGGTCTTTCTGCACTACACTGTTCTAGTGCTATTATTCCACTTTCAACATCCTATGGAATCCTGGGGTTTGTAGTTTAGGGAGGGGCTTTTAGAATTCTCAGCCAGAGAGCTCTTTGGCCTCAGGAAACTACAAACTCCAGAACTCCAAAGGAGGTTGAAAGTGAGATAAGAGCACTAGAACAATGTAGTGCAGAAAGGCCCATCAATTCAGCCCCTGGCTTCCATTTCCTTCAGCTTTATCCTCCTCTTGAGCTGCAGCTGAGTCTTTTTATCTCTTGGTCGCTCCCTTCTTTAGCCAACACAGTGTAAGCCTCCTTCTCTGTTAGACTCTCACTTGCTGACACTGAGCTGGCCGAGACCTCTGGTAACATCCTGATAGCAGCTGGAAGGTTGACATCACTGTGGTTGTCCTCAGTGCCCTGCTAACAGAGACACACACACAAGCATGGACTGTCTACCAGAGCACAAACGAAATGGAGGACTCCATTTTGGATCAAGGAGGACAAAGAGAGAAAACATTATTGTCCATTGCATTGGAAGAACTGGCCATAGCTGAGGTGACCTGAACTTTCTAGTATCTTGGAATTCAGATGGATTCTTTCCAAATAGTGTTGGAAACATTTTCTCACTAATGAGCTTTCAGCATCCTTGAACCATTCATGACCAAGAGCCTATACAAACAGTTTGCATGGCACCCAGAGTAGCTTCTGGAAGCTGCTGTGGAGGTGGACTGGGAAAAAATAAGAGATGGGCATAGATTCTAAGATGGACATAGATGGACATAAGAATCCTTTCCCTTACCCACTTCCCATTTCTTTGTTGTTGTTGTTCTAAATGGTCTGTATTTTAGCACTTTGGTATTACAACAGACTTTGTGGCCTTCATGGAAGGGTGACAATTATCACTTTAAAGGAGGCAACCTGCAGCCTTGTTTCTTTCCCTATCTTGACAAATGGAAAGTCAAGCAAAGGAGAAATGCGAATATTATTTTTGTAACTGGTAGGTTGTCTTTTGGAGTTACAACTCCCAAACAGTAACTTTGAAAATAGAACCCCAGAAGAATTTGGCACGGTGCAGCTGGAGGCACAAACAAACAAACAGAATGCATTAATTAGAGATGTAGAAACCAAACCTGTGCTTGGTCTGTACTTTGTTTTGTCCTGCTTCTGGGTGTGTACAGCTCATGGCCTTCATACTGAAGCCTTTTGCATATGTCTTGTCTTTTGAGTGTGCAAAAACTGACACAAGAATAGAACTGTATAGAACTATCAAATATTACTTCCTGCCCTGAATAATTCAGGGATGCCTGTGTAATTTAAGGACAATGGTGTGTACTTTAAATACAATTCTTATCACCTAAGTAAGGAGAGATGAGACATTTCACACTCTTTTCTATACATAATTTACACTGCTTCCTGAATATGTGAATCCGTAATTGTGCCAGTAGATCTGTGTCATCGTCTTGAGCTTAGCTGCATTAAACTGATTTCTTTTAGTGCTTCTCCCATTTGATTCTGTGTATTTGTCCTATAAGCAATGGCTATAGGTCTTATGGAGAGCCGGTGTGGTATATTGATTTGAGCGTTGGACTACGACCCTGGAGGCCAGGGTTTGGTTCCTCGCTTGGCCAGTGGGTGACCTTGTGCATGTCACACACTCTCAGCCCCAGAAAACTCAGTGATAGGTTCACCCTAGGGTCATCATAAGTTGGAAGTGACTTGAAGGCACACAGCTACAATAGCTCTTTCATACACACCAGCGCAAGTAGTTGCATGAGTGAGTGTGTATGCATGTCAAAATCATGTTACAGGATTGGTGATACTCATCCAAAAGAAAGAGATCCATGTTATTGAAAGCAGACATTTATTTTACCCATCATATAGGGAAGACTTCAGAAAGTTGTAGAAACTCTGATATCCATGTGATGTAGAGTTCCCATCCTAAAGAGAACACAAGTAATTAAGAACATTAATTTCAGACAACTTTGACTGCAAATGTATAAAAGAATTTTAGGTCTTTGTCACATAAGACAAGTAAATCGCAGTTACAGCAGGATGACAACATCTTTGGTTGGGACTTATTGCGACCTGATTGCTCTTCTGTTGTTCTCCCAGTGGGAGACCACTTGGTGAATGTTTCATTTACAAAGTTTTTTTTGTGTGTTAAAAAAAAAAGAAACCCTTTTCAGTTTCCCACTGGGAGTATGACAGAAGAGAAACAAAATCATGGAATAAGTCCCAGCCAAAAACACTATTACCCTGCTGCAGTTGTGATTTTACCTGCCTTGTGTGATAAAGCCCTTAGTCTCAAAGATACACCTTTCAAAACATCTCAGTCACTTGGATTCTATTCCACAAATACTAGGAAGTTCTGGGCTTCACGGCAGAGGTAAATATTCACAGAGATGGTGTTTGTCTGAATATATTAAAGTTCAATTTTAATTATCCTGAGAAATTACAATGAAAAAGGAGGACCTGCTGCAAAGCTAATTTATGAAACCATAAGAGAGATGGCTGTGAACTCAAAAACTGAGATGTGTTGCAAAATTAAATTTGGAAAGTGTTTACATAATGTAAAATAAAAATGTAGTTGATTGTTAGACCAAGAACTTGGGTGATACAGGAAACTCATGAGTCATATTTAGCCCATCTCAATTTGACCTATATCACAGAATTGTTTGTGAGGATAAAGTGGGAAAGCAGAGAACCATGTACACGTTATCTTACAAAGAAGAATTTTTCTCCCATTAAAGCATCTTAAGAAAGATTTCAGTGCAGTGATGAGCCAGTGTGATGTAGTTTGAGCATCAGACTATGACTCTGGAGGTCAGGATTTGAATCCATGCTTAGCCTGGAAACTTGCTGGGTAGCCTTGAGCAAGTCACACTTTCTCAGCCTTAGAGAAAGGCAAAGGCAAACCTTGGAGCAAATCTTCCTAGAAAACCCTGTGATAAGTTGGAAATGACTTGAAGGCACACAACAACCGCAACAACAATCGTAACAAATGATTGCAAATATAACTGTCAGCTGTTTGAATAAGTACAAATAGCTGTAAAAATCTTTGTTTTAGTTCATGACTGAGGTATGATTTCAAAGTTGATGATGTTAAACCCACAGGCTACTGTAAGGGTCATTTGGAAGGGCATGACTTTGCACCCAGATGGTCCTTCATCAGACATTATGCAGATGATCCTCCTCTGTCCCAAGAAACTGAATTTTGAAACTCCTTAAGTCTGAGACTTTTTCTAGGATCCATGTGGGAATCTGTAAGCTAAAGGAAAGAGAAAAGGAAAGGCATGGGTTTATAAGGGAAGAATCCTTGCAAGGGCAAGCAAGAAACGTTTTGTGTGGTGGACGAAAAACAGGGTTTTCAAAAATCTATGTAGCTGTTTCCTTCTCTCTAAAGCTGCAAACCAGGACAGAGTGAAGGAATGCACTGTAAATTTAAAAACTTAATTAAAATTAACTTAATTGTTAAAAATACTCCCCTCAGTTGCTGCAAATTGAGTTCAAAGTGCAAAAAGTAGTTTTCACTCAACTCAGCAGTGGGGAGAGGACAGGAGGGATGAATTTTTTGCCTTTGCCAGTGGGCTGAGGGAAAAGCAAACAGCTGCAACCTCTTCTAGTTTGAGTATTCTTCATTAAGGGTTTCTTTCCCTCTTGACCACACATTGATGTTGCTTGGCCTCATGTGTCCTAGTTTTCATCCGTGGAATGCTTATAGGGTAGGTTTTTCCTGGAAAAATCCACATGCACAGGCATATACAAGTTACTATGGGGACTGCATCTATGCTCAACAGGAACAGTAAGTCTGAATGGGTGGCAGACGATGCCATTGTTCCTGCTAATCAGAGAGTCCCAGACTCTAGCTCTGCTTCGCCACTGCTCTCTGTTTCAGCTGCAGAAGTAGCAGCATTCTTTCTACACTCTGGAAGAAGCAGAAATTAGAAATGATCTTAGCTCATATATATACCTTTCCCCTCTTGATTCAATATGAATGTCTCCTGATCTTCTGTATTTTTAGTTTTTTTTGGTGTGTGTGTGTTTTAAGAAAATGCTTTACTAATGCAATTCTGTGGTCGATTCCCATAGCTAAAGCACAGAGCTGCCAATTCTGATTTATTTCAGATAGAACCAAGGACCAGTGATGTAGGTTCAAGTAAATAGACTCGGACTCAAGTCGGACTTAAGTTGCTTCAGCGACTCAACCCGGACTCAACTTGGCCATAAATGATGCACTGACTCGACTTGACTCGAGACTTGTATAGTTTCAATGGCTGACTTGCTGCCCTCAGTTCAGTAACATAACACATTCATCCAGAAACCTTATGACTTTGAACAATGCTTCCATAACTTTTTGCCTACTGGCCTCAAGCCCAAAGTATGGGCTCATTTCTCAGAGGGGAACGGCAAATGGGCAATGGGCTTGAGGCGGGCTTGAGGTCTGCTCAGCAGTCTGTCCCCACTGCATATCAAAGGACCCTTCTAAAACTTTTCCTAAGAGTGGAAGACAAGACTCACCCCGAGAGTGCAGGGTACATTTCTCAGAAGAGAACAGCAAATGTGTTAGACAACAAACTTAAAGAGGAAGGATCCTTCCTTCTGCAGCTTTTGAAGCTTCAGCAATGGGGAGTAAGAAGGATCCTATTCTCCACTTCTGAAAAGTCATCCAACTTCAGAAATGGAAAGTAAGAAGGATCCTGTTCCCTACATCTGAAGCTGCAGATGGCAAAATCACAGATGTGAAGGGCTGACTCTGCTTAAATTGTTAAAATTGACTTTATTTGGCTCTGTCCAGTAATTCTGGAATTTTGGTCGGGTTATAAAGTTGACTTCCAGACTTGAGACTTGATTTAAAAGTTTCTTCAAGGACTTGAGACTTAACTTGAGACTTGAAGGTACAGATTTGAGACTTGAGACTTGGAGTAAAAGACTCAAATACATCACTGCCAAGGATCCTTGAAATAATTCCTTTGCAGCAGGTGTTGGCGATTCTCAGCCTGGAGGGCTGTGTTGGGCAGTCTAGATAGGGAAGCAGAGATGGAAGGAGCCCACAAAACTCAGCTCTTCCTCTTCAGTGCCAGGAAATTACCTCCATCAGTACATCAGATAGGATTGGGTTATCTGATGGTTTCATACCATCAGAGAATGAGCCAAAGGTAGAATGGAACTAGTCTGCACAAAGTGGCTGTTGTTATGATGTGCGTCTTTGCCTAAAGAGAAAAAGCAGCTTCCTTATGGAAGTCTCAGTGACAGCAATGGCTTTCTCAGTACACTTATCTACGCTCTGATTCTGTTTAGTTGTTATGCTTTCATTCCCAGGAGCTCAGAGCAATTTCATCTGGAGCTCTCACCCTGTCTCCATTCCAGGCAGCACTCCAGCAGAGATCTGCCTAGCTTTAATGATGTGGCAGCATAAAGCACTCTCAACGTGTAATAACTGCAGCATGAGAGTTTTCCAAACTTTGCTCCCAAACCCCAAAGAAACATTTTCATTTCTTTCTAACTGTGACCAAAGATACATCTGCAACAATATTTTGAAACGAGTTAGAAGTATCTGCAAGGATTGTGCAGTGCAAGGCGAGCATGGAGTTTGGGTTCTGGATCAACACTGGAAGGTTCTTTAACTGTTTATGTACGGAGAGCTGGGGACTGTTTTTATGCTGGGGGGAGCTCAACATGAATAGGCAGATCTTTATTAATTAATTGCCTACTTGTAGAAAGATTTTAATAGAGCAATTAAGAGATAGACTGTATTTCATTAAAATAATAATGAATTCACTACCTGAATTAGGAAACCACCTGGTTACCATGAAAACAATGGCAAAATGATAAAATTAAACAATACAACAAGAGATCAAGGTTCATTTTTTGGGGGGAAGAGTGGACCCCAGATTAGTCTTGGGGGGCCTAGAGCCCCTTCCTCTGTCCCCTTCTTCCACATGCCATGCTTCAGTGAGAATGTTTGGCTCAAAGGCCATTTCCACACTACACTGTTATAGTGCTATTGTTCCACTTCCAATATTCTGTGGAATTCTGGGGTTTGCAGTTGCCTGAGGCCAAAGTGTTCTCTGGCTGAGAATCCTAAAGACCCCTCCCTAAACTGGAAACCCCGGGATTCCATAGGATGTTGAAAGTGGAGTAATAGCACTATAACAATCTAGTGCGGAAATGGCCAAAGTCCGAGCTGCCTGGTGTGGAGGCATAGGAGGCAAAATGGAGGTAGACAGCCATCTCAGTTTTCAGTGGTAGTGGTGGGGTGAACAAAATTTGGGATCAGTGAAAGATGTCATCCCTTCAAAGAGTTTTTGGAAAGTGAGTACCCATGTCCTTTCTGGAAAAGTATACATTTATTTGAGGGCATTCTCCTATAATTAGGACCCAAGATTGTTCACCACAAAATTTAAAACAGAGGTATAAAAAATAGAAGTGCAGGTAAACTTTACACAAGACGGTTGTGTTAAGCGCAGTTGGATAAAAAAAATAAATAAATCATGCATATCAATACAAATGCACAGCACTGGGGTTAAAAGCATTTCCTTAACAGTGAGCCAGTTGGCAGAAGCTTGTTGGAGTGACAAGATGGAAGCTTGGTAGGGAGGGAGCCAGTCTGCCTGGTGTTGGAAGGAAACAGAGCTTGGGAGCAGCCATTTCTCGCATGTCTCTGTCAAACATGCCTCAGAGGATAGCAGACCCACAAGAAGTGCCTTCCCCAAAGATCTCATACCCTAAGTAAGTTTCTATAGGGAAAGACTATCCTTCACATACCTTTGGAGATCCATGTGACATTTACCTTTACTTTTGAGGCTGCTCCCTAAAATGCAAACCCCAGGATTCATAGGATGTTGAAAGTGGAATAGTGGAAAGTGGAATAATAGCACTATAACAGTATAGTGCGGAAATGGCCTTGATTGATTAATGTTTTGATCAATCAAAACAAAAAAAGAACTGGAAACTTGATACTAATAGAGACTCCCCCTACTTTCTGAAGGTGCCTTCAGTCTTCACCTCTTGGACTGTGAGGTGAGTATAGTTTGTGTTTCAGAATCCTTACATTGACAGACAGCTGTGGATGTATCAAAATAGGTACACGTTTCCTATGTGTTTAAAACACAATTGGGCTAATGGTAGAATGCATTCGTGTTCATGAGCAATTTAAAACTGTTGGGAAATATTAAATTTGAGAGATTGGTATGTCTCCCAACCAGCAGAGCATTTAGTAAATACACAAACGGAAGTTGAACAGATTACCAGCCCCACTTCTATCACTCCACCCCAGACACATTTAATCTAGCTCAAAATAAACACAAACAGTTTGGTTAAAAGTATGTAAAAAGGATTTACTCACATAATCTTGTGCTTAACGTACACAGATTCCAATTCTTGAAGCAAGGTAAGAAGAAATTAAGCAGTCACATGCTTACAGGAAAGCATGCTTACTAGAGGATCGAAGAGCACATGCTTGCAGGGAAGCAGAAGAACAAAAGAGAAGAGAGTGAGCAAGGGGAAGTGGGTGTAGACCAAACAACAGGAAGTTTACTCTAGGCAGTCCCCTTTATGCCTACAGTAAACATGCAAACTAATTAGCCAGTTAATTAAGCATGCAAAGGTCGCCACTCCCAACAAAAACAGGCACAAATGTATGTACCTTTAAAGAAAAAGCAAAAAAAGGGGTGGGTCTCATCTGATATGATAAGCATAAACCTGATGGAAATAGAATAAGGATGCCTATGGACGTGGGCTTCACATCTGCAACTGGCACCAGTGGAATACTTCCATCCAGTATGGACACCAGCATCCAGCAAGGCCTTCTCTCCTTTGTGCTTGCTTTAGTTCCAGTAATTATCATCCTAGCTGTTGTCTTTGCATTCGTTTGCAAAATTGCTCATCAGATGCAAAAATGTGTTTAACATAAATCGTCACTTTATCTGAAGTTACTGAATGTGGGTTTTCATGTTGCAAAAACAGATTTCTTGTTGTTGTTCCTCATAGCAGAGGTGGTCTCTCCTGAGGCATGCAGTAGGTCTGTTGCTTAGAGCACTCTTCTTGTTCAAATTACAGTGGGAACTAATTGTGCCTCCTGAAAAAGCTCTCAGAGTTACCCTCTAGAAGGCCAGGATATACCCTGCAGGAACCCATGGCATCATGAATTAATGTCTTCGCATTTCCAGCTTAATTGTGACAGCATCACTTTGGCTCAGCATCTCTTTATCATGCTGAAAACATTTTCCAGTGATCTGTTTATCATCCTGGTGCCATCATTCAGGAGAACCACCTGCTGCTTAAGCGAGTGTCAGTGACAGGCTAATAGGCTGCAGAGAGGTTTATTCCATGCTATCCTCCATCCCCAGATAGAGATATTGAGTGATGTTCATCTTGCCTGTTTGTATTTACTTTGTCAGGTACTCCCACAGAGACTGGTTGGCTGCTGCTGCATCCTGGAGCCAGTGGGAAGTGAACTTGATGAGGACAAGGCTGTGTGTATATTGCTTGGCTGCTGTTTTGCTTTTGCAAGAAGGGTCACAATAGCAATAGCAATAACATGTGTATTTCCATACCGCTTATCAGCTAAGTGCTCTCTAAGCATTTTACAATGTGTTAGCTAATTGTCCCCAACAAGCTGGGTACTCAATTTACTGACCTACAGAAGGATGGAAGGCTGAGTCAACCTGGAGCCCACTCACAACCTTGTGGCTGCAGTACCGGCATGTAACTACTGAGCCACCAGGGCATCCACGAGGCATGATGATCTTGTAGTGGGCAAAGTGTTTACTGCAGCGATGTATTTAGGTCTTTTACTCCAAGTCTCAAGTTGAGTCTCAACTCCTTACTTTCAAGTTAACCCTCAAGTCTGAAGTCTCATACCCAACTTTACCAACCTGTGTTCCAGAATTTCTGGATAGAGTTGAATAAAGTCAGTTTTAACAATTTAAGTAGAGTCAGCCCTCCACATTTGCAATTTTGCCATCTGTAGCTTTGGAAGTGGGGAGTAGGGTCCTTCTTACTCTCTATTTCTGAAACTGGAAGCTTTTTCAGAAGTGGGGAATGGGATCCTTCTTACTCCCCACTACTGAAGCTCCAAAAGCTTTAGAAGGAAGGATCCTTCCTCCTCAAGCCCATTGCCTAACACATTTTCTATTCCTCTCTGGGACATGCCCCCTGGGGCCAAATCTTGCTTTTTGCTCTTAGGAGTAGTTTAGAAAGCTCCTGCTAGAAGTAGCAGGGACAGGCTGCAGAGCTGAGCAGACCTCAAGCCTGCCTCCTAACCTGTTTGCTATTTCCCTCTGAGAAATGTGCCTAGACTTTGGGCTTCAGATATATCATCATGTGACCAGTAGGCAAAAAGAGATGGAAGCATTGTTCAAAGTCGTAAGGTTTCTGGATGAATGTGTTATGTTACTGAACCAGGGGCAGTAAGTCAGTCACTAAAATTATACGAGTCCTGAGTCAAGTTGAATCAGTGCATCATTTATTGTTGAGTCAAGTCCAAGTTAAGTCACTGAAGTGCCTTCAGTCTCACTTGAGTCTGAGTCAATAGACTTGTGTCTACATCACTGGTTTATTGTGACCTAGGCGGCAGCCATATTTGAATCTAGGCTAGAGAACTTTTCACTTCTTGACCAACTGCAGAGAGGTGGAGAGTGGAAAGTAGTGCAAATAAGCCTTTCTGTTCACTTGTATATATTTTATATCATAAGAACATAAGAGCTACGCTGGATTAGAGCAGAGACCTATTTAGTCCAGCACTCTGTTCACACAGAAGCCGGTCACCTGTCTAAGGCAGTGCTGTTTGAAGTGATCGTTCATCGGAAGTGCTAGTTTGTGAACTGTTGGGTGGTTGGTGGTGAGTTTCCAGGAAACTGCTAAGGTGACAGCACAGTTAAATGCACTGAGTGATGGGATACTGAATGAGGGTTTGCTTTTCAAATTTATAGGTGATGTCAAATTAGAAGGCGTAGTTAATAACTCTGAGGGCAGGATCAGGATTCAAAATGACCATGACAGCTTGGAAAGCTGGTCTCAACTAACAAGATGAATTTCAGTAGAGATAAAGGTATAGTGCTACATTTGGGCAGGAAAAATGAAATGCTTGATGTGTATATGATGTGTGACACCTGGCTTGGCAACACTACAAGTGAACAGGGATCTTTAAACAGACCACAACTAGTCTCCTCCTTTGGAAGTTTCTAAACAGAGGCTGGATGGCCATCTGTTGAGAGTGCTTTGATGTGTGTCCTGCAGGGCAGAATGGGGTTGACAATTATGGTCTCTTCCAACTCTACGATTCTAAGCATTAGTCAGCAGTGTGATGTGGCAGCCAACAAAGCCCATGCAATTCTAGGCTGAATCAATGGGCATAGGGTGTTCAGATCAAAAGAAACAAAAGTATCACTGTATTCTGCTTTGGGTAGATCTCACCTGGAGTACTGTATGAAGTTCTGAACACCACAGTTCAAGAGGGACATTGATAATCTAGAATGTGTTCAGAGGTGGGCAACCAAGGATAGTAAAAGGTCTGGAAGCCAAGTTCTGTGGGGAATAGCGAAGGAAGCTGGGTATGTTTACCTTGGAGAAGAGAAAAATAAGAGGTGGCATGATAGCCATCTTTAACATCTGAAGGTGTGTTAAGTAAAAGATGGAGCCAGCTTCTTTTCTTCTGCCCCATAGACTAGAATGTGAACCAAGTGGATTCAAATCATAAGAAAGGAAATTCCAACTAAGCCTTAGGGAGAATGGTTGGACAGGCATCTCTCAGGAGGGCTTAGCTGTGGATTCCTGCCCAGCAGAACCAGATGGCCGTTGTGATCCCTTCCAGCTACTTAATTCTATGATTATAACACCCACTTCCACTTCTTCACATTTCTGCATGCTTTCTTCCTACAGTGCATCATTCTAAAGAACTCTGTCATATCTCTCCTCACTTCTTTTTTCCCTGTTTTTCCTGTTTCCTAACATTTCTTCAAGAAAGGACAACTCAGTGGAGCATATATGATCTCACCTCCCAGTCTTAATTTTACAGCAGCATTTTGAAATAGTTAATATGAACATGTCATTTTATTAGCTTTGTTAGTGAATATGGATTTGAATCTGGATTTCGGCGCTCCAAGTCCAACACTGTGACCCCTAGAATCAACCCTAGGCTGGTACCCTCCATATACCCTTTCTTACCCCTTCCTTTGGGATGTCTATTCAGTGTTCGTACCATTGTTTCGTTCCCTTGCCTGCTGTTAAAAATAGATGCACAACCCACATTAGAAATTTCTGTCACACAATCCCAGCCAATGAGGGACAACGTAGTGAGCACAACAGTGGTACCACAGAGCCAACCAGTTCTGGGGTAGGATGATGTCATTTGAGGTGAACGGAAATCAGCTCCATACCTTCCTTCAGTTTGTCTCAGTGGTCCACCTATTGTCTCCGCTGTTGGGGTTTCAGGCAGAGGTCTCTCCCAGCCACACCTGGATATGACTTGGATGAGGAAATAGAGGGCACGCTCATCAAATTTGCAGATGACACCAAATTATGAGGGATAGGTAGCTAATACCCCCAGAGGACAAGATCAGAATTCAAAATGACCTTGACAGATTAGAGAGCTGGGCCAAAACTAACAAAATGAACTTTAATAGGCATAAATGCAGAGTACTGCACTTAGGAAGAAAGAGTGAAATGCACAAGTATAGATTTGGTGACACCTGGCTTCAAAACAGTACATGTGAAAGGGATCTAGGAGTCTTAGTGGACCACAAACTGAACACGAGTTGACAGTGTGATGCGGCGGCTAACAAAATCAATGTGATTTTAGGCTGCATCAATAGGAGTATAGTGTTGAAATCAAGGGAAATAATAATACCACTCTATTCTGCTTTGGTTAGGCCTCACCTAGAATGCTGTGTCCAGTTCTGGACACCAAAATTCAAGAAGGATTTTGACAAGCTGGAACATGTCTTGGGAGGGGGTGGTGATCAAAATGGTGAAGGGTCTGGAAGTCATGCCCTATGAGGAGTGGCTCAGGGAGCTAGGTATGTTTAGCCTGATGAAAAGAAGGTTAAGAGGGGACATGATAACATGTTTAAATATTTGAGGGAATGTCATGTTGAAGGTGGAGCAAGCTTGTTTTCTGCTGCTCCAGAGACACGGAGCAATGGATTCATACTACAGGAAAAGAGATTTTCCTGATGGTCAGAACCATTTGGCAGTGGAACATGCGGCATCAATGGAGTGTGGTGGGGTCTCACCGTGTTTGGAAGTTTTTAAACAGAGGCTGGATGGCCAATTGCTGGGGGTGCTTTGAGTGTGTGTTCCTGCATGGCAGAATGGGGTTGGACTCAATGGACATTGTGGTCTCTTCCAACTCTATGATTCTATTGAACCTGGGACCTTCTCCAGTACAAACAGCTGCTCTGCTGTTGTGTGATGCCCCTAAAAATCGAGAGCCAACTCCTACTTTGACAGAGCTGCCCCATTTTGGCGGGTGTTGCTAAGAGCAAACAGCCCAAATTAATCCTTGAAGCCATGATCTGCAGTGCAAATTATGGCTCTGTAGGAATCCTCCATGACGTCGTCTGTTCTTTAGCAGAGAACAGGAGAGCCTTTGATCGCTGTGTGACTTCTCCAAGTCTCCCCCTCCCTCAGGTACCATTTCCTCTGCCTGCTCTTGTTGGGTTTCTGAGGCAGCTGCCACCCTCCTGGGCTCCTGCTGCCAAGCCATTAGGTGCAAGAAAGGTTAACTCCACCTCCCAAGCCTTAGGTGCAGTTTTATCCCCCTTCCCCACCTACTGCCCAAAGGAAGCCAGCTGGGGTCAGACCTGGCAGAAGAGCTTTGATCGCAGCCCCTGTAGCAATGGCGCAAAGTTCAGCCCTTCGCAGATACAGGAGCCTTTGTTTATTCATGCATTATTTAGACCAAGAGTTGGGTACCACATGAAGGGCAGGAGAGGGAGAAACAGGACATTCATAATTTATCTCCAAGGATAAGTGTGCAGGGTTCTGTGACTAGTGAGACAGGACGGAATTCACTCCGGTGGTTGGCGTGAGATATTTAAAGGGAGTTATGAGAGAGTCCTTCAGTTATCTGGAGTTATTTATTTTCTTTCTGTAGGCACCCATGTCCACTAAAGGTTGTACTGAAAATAAGCAGCTGAGCCAGATTAATCTTTATTCTAAACCAACCTCTATACGTGGCTTTGCCCAGGATTTTATTTTCTCATAGGTAACACTTGTTAGAAGTACTTTAGGAATTACCTTACCTTAGGAATTAGATGTGGTTGAAATACACAGATTTGAGATCCTGTGTCTCTAATTCCCCAAACTGTCTTGTCCAGTACCTGTAGCTTTCTCTCATATTCCCCAGTCCAATCTGTATTCAGAGTTGTTAACATACAGAGGGGCTACACTGCCCTCCTCCTTGCTGTTAGGCCTCATATTCATAGCAACCAGCCCAAGAGGTCTCTGGCTGAGAATTCTAAAGGTCCCTCCCTAAACTGCCAACCTCAGGATTCCATAGAATCTTCTCAGGCAACCAATCACATGAGGTCTTCTCTGCCTGATATGGGCAAACAGATAAACTTTGACTTTTATATATTAGATATATTGTAGAAAATATTGCTGGATTGATGGTGTAAATTCCAACTGATTGATGTTTCTGCCTATATTTGCATATGAAAGAAAATAATAGTTAAGAAAGGGAAGAAATCCTTTTGGTTTCTGGATGAGTTGTGGTTGGCACTGTTTTGACAGATGTTTCCTGCTAGACACCTATGGTTCTTTTCAGCACTTTTATTAAACATAATTTCAAATTAAAACAAAACCAAAACCCAGTGCCAGATTTAAATAACTTTTTGATCAGCAAAGTTGAATCTGTCAACATCCCTGATGTTACTATTGCACTTAGAGCCACAAGATTAGATTAGTGTGAAATACTTTCTATAAAAAATTGTATTTATCTTGCTGGTTTATAGTCTATAAAGAAGAAGCAGGAAACTGTGTTCCCTGAATCACAAGGCCTGGATCCTCTTCTCGTAGTCTCTGGGGTGAAGGTGGGAATCTCAAAGCAAGAGCACTGCTTTCAAAAGTGTGTGCACAGCGGGCTCTCCTTATATGTGGGGATTCTGTTCCAAGAACCCCCGCATAAAAGAAAAAAAATGTGCATGCTTGCCTCTCGTAATACCTAACAGCTGCAGCACACACATGAATGCTTCAGCACATCATCTTGCCACCATTTTAGGTATCGGATGTGACGTGGTCACGTTAGCTTAAAATCATGTATCCTCGTACTGCAGGTAAGGAGAGCCCAGTGTGTACCTCTTTTCCCCATTTGCTATACTCAGTGTTTTTTATGTGAATGACTCATTCTGTGCATCTGTGATTGGTGCATTATCTATCAGGCTTAATGATACCACCTCTTGTAACATTGTCCTTGTTGCATCACCAGGGCCCATCTTCTGTGACATCACAAAGGGTCATCTCTACATCTCTGGGCCTGGGATAGACTTGTTCCAGCAACCTTACTTTGGACTGCAGCTCCCATAGTCTGTCGCTATGGGCCCTTGTAGGTACAGCTGATAGCTGCTGTAGGCCAGAAAAAGCATTCAAAGAACTATAAAAGAGAGAGAGGTAGAAAGCAAGAACAATATGGTGAGTTGACATTAGGCAAAGGAAAAGAAACAGGCTTCTTCACTTTCACATTCCTGTGATATGTAGAAAGGGAAGGCACACAGCACTTGAGAGCAGGAAAGAACACCAGGACTACAAGGGTCACATGAATCCCCACGCTGAGGCTGAAAATCTTCTAAAGCAGTGGTTCTCAACCTGTGGATCCCCAGATGTTCGTGGACTTCAGCTCCCAGAAGCCCCAGCCACTATGGTCAATGCTCAGGGCTTCTGGGAGCTGAAGTCCACGAACATCTGGGGACCCACAGGTTGAGAACCACTGTTCTAAAGGAAGTCTTTGAGGGCCAACAGAAGACTCCAGCACCAAACAATGCCAGCTCTGTTGTGGGTTTTAACAGATGCCTAGTAGGAATGCTTGAGAATCTCTGTGTTTTAAAGTGTTTTAAAGTGGTGACCCATTTAAATTTTCCAAGGTTAATCATAGAATCATAGAGCTGGAAGAGACCCCAGGGGCCATCCAGTCCAACCCCCTGCAATGTAGGAACACTCATCAAAGCACTTCCGACAAATGGCCATCCAGCCTCTGCTTAAAAACCGCCAAAGAAGGAGACTCCACCACACTCCATGGAGGCAGCAGCATATTCTACTGCTGGACAGCTCTGACCGTCAGGAAGTTCTTCCTGAGATTTAAGCAGAATCTCTTTCCTGCAGCTTGAATCCATTGCTCTGGAGTCTCTGGAGCAGCAGAAAACAAGCCCACTCCCTCCTCGACATGACATCCCTTCAAATATTTAAACATGGCTATCATGTCCCCTCTTAACCTTCTCTTCTGCAGACTAAAGATCCCCAGCTGGAATGTCCACACTTCCCTAAATTTTGTGATACAGTATGTAGAGCAAACACCACGGTACATGCAAAACTCTGTAAGTTAAGAGAAAAATGCACATGCTGTAAAAGATATTAAATACATTGCACATGTGTGCATGTATGGAAAAATGCAGATTTCTGTGGAAATGGGTTTAGGAATGAACACATGAAATTCTAACATAGACCACTTGAACTCTGAGTTGTCCATTCCAGCGCTGACCAATACCAGACTAATACGCTTCATCGTTATTGTTGTTCCGAGCCTGCAGATTGTTTCTAATTTATGGTGACCCTAAGCCACAATAGCTACTTATTTTTGCCATTTTTAGGATCAATTAAAAATGATAGATGTACAAGTAGGATTCACATTGCTCAGTAATGATGTTAATGGCCAAGACAAATGTCTGTGTAAAGCAAAGATTAGGGTAGGGCACTGGCATGACTGGGGGGGTCCCTTGTGATGAGCCCCCTCTGATTTTTTTTTCCTGTCTGGCTGGGCAGCTCTAAAATCTACTTCTGGAGTTAAAATTCAACTAGTGTGGGGCTCAGCTTTTGACTTCACCAGGCCAAGTTTCTTCACCAGGCTGCATTTAAACGAAAACTATTGATAATAACTAATATCTGCATCAATTTAAATTTGAGATTACTAATTTTTCTACAGGAATTGATATAGGAATGTGGGAAATATGTGTAGCAATACCTCCATTTGCTTATTAGGAAATCAAATAAATTATACCTGTATTTCCATTGGAGACAGAGCCGGACCTGATTCTCTCAGTAGAATGTTGTTCTCGCTTTGGTACTCTACAGCTTTAATTTATATATTTAATTTATATATATCATTGCGTCATTTTGCATAAAGAGTAATGAATACACAGAGGGAGTTTGTGTGTGTGTGTGCGAAGGTGTGGTTTCCCCAACATGCCCGGTTGTATTAAAGTTGACTCTGAAAATGTAACTTTGAAACAAGTGTTCACTTTTATTAAACACATATACGTGGAGAATCGCTTCAAGAGAAGGTGTTCAAACCATCACATGGAACATGTTCCTTTTTATTTTCTTAACACTGAGGCTTCAAGAGTTTCCCCAAATCTTCTTTGGCCTGTCACCTTTATTGAGGAAATAGTAATCTGTTTAGCAATACTCTCTTGATGTTTATTTAGTAGCAACAAGCTTTTCTATGCAATCTTGAATTTTAGTGCATTGCATCCGAGACAACTTTACTACAGACTCTTTGCAGGCTTGAGTTCAAGAAAAGTGTGTCTCCTATTTGAGGCTTAGCTGAGGACAGCCATTGACTGCAGGCTTCTCTAAAGAGCTGCAAACTTCTTGGCCATTTCCGCACTACACTGATAAAGGCTTATTCCACTTTCAACATGCTGTGGAATTCTGGGGTTTGTAGTTTAGGGAGCGGCATTTAGAATTCTCAACTCTTTGGGGTCGGTAAACTATAAACCCCAGAATTCCACAGGATGTTGAAAGTGGAATAATAGCCCTATAGCAGCGTTGGGCAGAAACGGCCCTCGTCAGCACAAGCTGTCTCATGTGACCTGCTTACACGCTGGTCACAGCCCTTATTTCTAAGATATTGATTTCTGATAATTGAAAATCACTGTCACAGTTGTCAGCATGAACAGAAGTCCTAAGTATATTTATGTATATGGAACCACGAGGAAGAAATTGTTGCCAAAAGTTAGAAAATACTGCGTTCTATTGCTTTTGATGTTGCTTAGCTCCTATGCTATGTAATTCCACTCAGAAAGGAGAGACTTTGCTTAACACATTTTCTTCCCAGAGGAGATGCAGATTAGCTGGTTTTGTTTTTGTTTTGCTTTTTTGGTATTTGTTCCTGCAGCTATGAAATAAACACAAAACATTCTATTCCTTAGGAAAAGAAAAAGAATGCATTTTTCATAGCTGTTTTCTTATTCTTTCAAAGAGATTTTTGGAATTGGGTCTTTCTTCTGCTCAGGAGGTGGGAGGATATAGATTTGACCCCCTTTGTCACCTTCTGTTTGATTTTGTAATGCATTTCCCACCTCCTTGAACAGTTAGAAATCTTTGGGACGTGACTACAGGTCCTAGTTTCTTTTGGGGAAAATTGCTGGTGGTTCATTGTGTCCTTCTTGTAAAGAAACTAATAAAATGCGGGCTGGACAGGGCTACCGTTAGGTAGGTTTGTAATTGGTTGACCGACCAAATCCAAAGGGTGATCACAAGTGGCTGCTTTCATCCTGGAGAGAGGTGACTAGCGGGGTGCCACAGGGTTCTGTCCTGGGCCCAGTGCTGTTCAATATCTTCATCAACGACTTGGATGAAGGAATAGAGGGCACACTCATCAAATCTGCAGATGACACCAAATTGAGAGGGGTTGCTAATATGCCAGAGGACAGGATCAAAATTCAAAGTGACCTTGACAGATTGGAGAGCTGGGCCAAGGCTAACAAAAGGAAATTCAACAGAGAGAAATGTAAGGTCCTGCACTTAGGCAGAAAAAATGGAATGCACAAATACAGGATGGGGGACATGTGGCTGGATAGCAGTACGTGTGAAAGGGATCTAGGAGTCCTGGTGGATCATAAGCTGAACTTGAATCAGCAGTGTGATGCGGCAGCCAAGAAAGCCAACGGGATACTTGGTTGCATCAATAGGAGTATGTTGTCTAAATCAAGGGAGGTAATGGTACCACTCTGTTCTGCATTGGTTAGGCCTCATTTGGAATACTTTGTCTAGTTCTGGGGACTTCATTTCAAGAAGGATATCGACAAGCTGGAACGTGTCTAGAGGAGGGCAACCAAAATGGTGAAGGGTCTGGAAGCCATGAAGCCCTATGAGGAGCATCTTAGGGAGCTGGGTTTGTTTAGTCTGCAGAAGAGAAAGTCACAAGGGGGCATGATAACCCTGTTTAAATATTTGAAAAGATGTCATGTTGAGGAGGGAGCGGGCTTGTTTTCTGCTGCTCCAGAGACTAGGACAAGGAGCAATGTATTCAAAGTGTGGGAAAAGAGATTCCACCTGAACTTCAAGAAGAACTTCCTGACGGTGGGAGCTGTCTGGCAGTGGAATCTGCTGCCTCCATGGAGTGTGGTGGAGTCTCCTTCTCCGGAGGTTTTTAAGCAGAGGCTGGATGTCCATCTGTTGGGAGTGCTTTGATGTGGGTACCTGCATGGCAGGGGGTTGGACCAGATGGCCTCTGGGATCTCTTCCAGCTCTATGATTCTATGTAATATTTGCTTCTTCCCAAATCTACATGGGAGAGGCAACATCTTATAAGCACTCAACACAGGCTGGGGTGAGGATTCTATGGCAAGGGATGGCTGAATCTGTCAGTTTAGATTTCTCTCATTTTCTCATTTTCTCCATCTTCAGGTTATTCTGCTTCAGTCTGAAACTTTTTAAAAAGGAAGAGGTCTGTATGAAAATTCATCTGCATTTCTCCTAAGATACACCTTTTCTGTATGCAGTTTGTATAATACATACTTTTTGCTAGTCATTTTGTCTTAGATTTGTTTTGGATTTTGTTTTTCTTGATATACGTATTTTTGTTCACAGATGATGATCATCAGTGTCATCCCACTTTTTGCCCAACATTGGGCCTCAAAGCAGCTTACATATTATAATAATACAATTTAAAAGCATATAAATAGTATATATTAAAACAGGACTAAGTTGCAAAAGAATTACAACAGCTAAAAAGAGATTAAAAGAAGCAATCAAAAATTAGATTAAAATTAAATTAAAATTGCAATTAAAATTAAAACAGTAAAGCATTAAAATGCCTGCTTGAACAAAAAGTCTTTGCTTTGCTGTCCTTTTCCCTCCCAGTTGTATTACATTTTTTTTTAAAGAATGGAAAGGAAATTTTCATTGGACTCAACAATCTCAATGAAAGCAGTATTTTCATACCTCCCAGGAGTTGTGAGAAAAGATGCACCTCCTTCTTGAGTAATTACATATTTACAGGGCTTACACAACATACAAGTAGATATGAATACTGTTGAAAAACCCGCCAGGGGCATTACCATCAATAGGAAAAACATCACAGCCAACACGAGGCAGCAGGCTAACAGTCTTTATTGCGGGCAATAGATCAAGTAGCAGACTATTAAGTTACAGCGCAGCGAGCCATCTCCTCGTCCAGAGCAGAAAGGAACAGGAAACAAGAAGAAGGCACAGCCTGTTCAAAAGCCGTGTTTTTAAGTATACATATTCAATAACAAGGCGTTCCCTTAACCATAACAATGTTGCGGCTACAGGCAGCAGAAGACCTTGAATACGTTTAGGTTTCACATGGGAAGCGTTCACAGAAAGCTAGACTAAACAACTACAAGCAGCTTTGCGTTCTCACCCTCTAGTGGTGGGAAAATATGAAGCCAGGAGTAACAACAGGTCCCATCATGCTTCTCAACCTGTGACAAATACATTAAAAAATGTGTAGAATGAGGAAGAAAAACAGGCAAAACACATATTAGTAAAATGAGTAAATTAGATAAAACGCACTGATAAATATTCAAATTAGAAAAAACGTGTTAAAATTGTGCAAGTTTAAGGGCAGGACAAAACACAAAGCTTGCAAAATGCAACAAAAAATAAGAATGGAAATAAAATACAAGTGGGATTCAGAGTCAGTCAAAATGAGACTGAGAGGTTTATTGTAATTTATTAGTTTGAATATGTAGTAATGTCAATTACCTGGGAGTCTTTGGAGGATGGACAACAAAGAAGGGGCCATTCCGACCTCCCTGGGAAGGGAGTTCCAGAGTCTGGGGCAGCCACTGAGAAGACCCTCTTGTGTCCCCCCACAACTGTGTTTGCAATAGTGGTGGGACTGAAGGAAGGGGCTCTCCTGATGATCTCAGAGCCTGGACCAGTTCATACAGGGAGATACTGTCTGTCAAGTAGCCTTGATCTGAGTCATACAGGGCTTTATAGGTCATAACTGGTACTTTGAATTGTGCCTGGAAACAACCTGGCAGCCAATGGAGTTGTTTCAGTAGGGGTGTGGTATGGTCTCCAAGGTCCATCCCAGCAAGGCAGCCCAGAAGGATTCCACAAACGTACAAATTTTTTGTGTAGATTTTTTTTTTTAAGAAATACATCAAAAAGTTCTGAGATGTGCAATTGCCAAAGGATGACAATGTACAATTATATCAAAGGACATATACCCTTCTGGGGCTTGCAAATACCTTCTCACTGAGGGAAATGGAGCTCCTACAGACCACAACAACTTACCCAAACCTCCACCTTGTTCTTTTGCAGTGCTGGGTGGATCTATCGGTGCTGAATGCTTTGCTTGTTGTCAAAAATACGAAGTGATTTAGTTCATATTAAGGAGGGGCAGCTGTTTACACTGCTTGGTTGTAAGACTCCTTGATTCTCTGTAACCGCGTAGGGATGTGGGGCGAAAGGGACAATTCACCCTGGGCGGCATTGTTTTTGGGGCTTCCTGGCCACATCCTCCTCCTGGCCCTCCTCCAAACACTCCAAGCTCTGCCACTGATTCTCGGACTTACTGCATCTGGCAATCGGCACACTTTGAATAGCTCTGTTTTCCTCACCAGTGGGAATAATTTGACATCTTCTCCACCTTTCATCGTTGTGATCTCATTGCAGCTGTCTTCAGCTAGGTAACACCTGAAAACCCAGCTTAGTCCGTTGAGTGTTGTGACAACATTTGTGTCACAGAAGCTCTAGAGTAATAAAGGCAAGACTCATGCAACCTGAGGTGGAGTTTGGGATCCAGAGCACTGGGGAGCAGTGCCTCATACCCCAGCTTAGTCCTTTGCATGGTGCGAATGCATTAGCAACACATGGGTGATGTAGAAGCAAAGGTGAGAGTCATGCTTGGAGAGAAAATGATCCCCAAAAACAGGACTCAGGAAGAAAACATTGAAAGGGGAAGAAGGATACACAAAGACAAGAGTGGAGTGAGGGAGAAGCAATCTGGTGCGACCAAGGAAATGGGAGGTTGCCATGGATTTTCTATCAACGAGAGGAGGGAGGAGTAAGAAATGCTCCCAGTGGCGTATCTAGTGTAAACAGCGCATAGGGCAAGCATGGAAGTTGTGCCCCTACCTTCTTACCCCAACTCACACTCCTCACCCCCACATGCATGGCTTTTTGCGCCCCCCTGGCAGTGGCGTCCAGGGCACGTGTCTCATTTGCCCCACTTCTGAATACGCCTCTGAATGCTGCTCTTTCAGAAGTGCAACTGCAAGCAAAAAGAAAAAGGAGTAAAGGGTAAAATAAGAGTAATAAAGTGATACAAAGAATACAAAGAAATTTCAGGCAAATGGTTGTGATGAGCACAACTCCAGAGAGCTGCCAGGACACACCATTGAGAGTAAATAAGTAAATAAGCAAGCAAAGTCTGCAAAGGAACATAAGAGTAAACTAATACAAAACAAGGGAGATTAGAACTGGGTGGACCAAAGATGTTGCCAACTTTGGAAAAAGGTGGCTGATCATGGGAGGGAGGAACGTGGAAATGAGCACAGGTCATGAACATGGACAGTCAGGTATCTGTTACATTGCTTTGCCTAGGATTTTACATGAAATAAATCAACCCGCCAGAAAATTTTGAGTGAAATTGTTTGCAAAAGTTGCTTTTTTAGGGTGCAGGTGGAGGAATGAAGTTGTTCACGCCTGCATTATTTAAAGAGATATTTACATAAATGAACATGTATATAAAAGTTAATTTGAAGGAAACTTACCTATAGTGAGTCATCCAACCTTTCGGAAGGAAGGAAGTTTGTAGAGAAGAAAGGTTTGATTGAAAGACATACAGTGATATTATTAGATATGCTACTATATAGTGATGCTATTAGGTAAGATACTTTTATATACTATGTACTATGAATAATTATGTGTACTTTCTTATCAATTATTTTATTATTATTTAATAAAAATATATATAAAAATTAAAACATGCAGTCAGCCCTGCACATTTGTGGGTTTCACTTTTGTGGATTTGATTATTCACGGATTATTTGCTGTCATCTCTGCTGCCTCCCTATGCCAATTTTCATTTCAAGCTTTGTGAGACAGAGAAACTGTGAATGAGGCTTGTGAGTCCCTATTAAAAATGGTGTGGGGCAGCAGTGGAGGTGGCCGTAAGCCCCACCAGCCACCCACTTCTGCCTTGTGAAGGAACCCTGATTTCTCAATGGAATCCGCAGTGGGTTGAATATGGTGATCATATTTTTTTATGTGTGTGTTAAATATGGTTTGGAAGGGCCTAGTTATTCATGGTTTCCCCACTTTCATGGGGGTCCTCTGCCCCTAACCCTAGTGAATGCAGATGGATGACTGTATTTAAAAGATGAATTAATCTGGCACAGACATAGAAATTTATACTACCTGTAGATCCATCCACTTGAGTATCCAGGTGGGTGAAGCTGGCTTACGTCAACTCCACCCAGTTCATTCACCCAAATTGGAGTAACACATACCAGGTCAGCTCCCTCGTACAAGAACAAGTGAGGACTTAGGAGCTGGCTTAGCATTAAAAACCACACTCTCAGGCTAGAGGGAATGTTGGGAGAGCAACACGGCATCTCAGGGTTGGGCCGGAGACCAAAGATAGGGGCAGGTAATCTGAATATAAGTGTGTTTTAGAGGATAAGGGTATGTTTAAGGGTAAAAGCTTATATTCTCTATGTATCTCATACTCTCCAATTGTCCCCATTTGGCAAGGACAACCCTGACCAACCTTTTGTCATGCCACTTTTTAAAAAACTCCCAGCTTCTCTCATTCTTCCTCCTCCTCCTTTCTCCCTTTGCCCTTAACTTATTTCAGCTGGTGCAGGCTGAGTAAAAATGCAAACGTAGTGTTTGTGTGTCTGTGTATACATAAATCAACAGATGATAGATAGGTAGGTAGAGAGAGATGATAGATAGACAGACAGACAGACAGACAGACAGACTGACTTACGGTGGCCAGCTAGATGATCGACTTTACATCAGACAGATGATGGCTAGCTAGCTAGACAGACAGACAGATTATATATAAGTGGAGATCTGTATCTCCGTCTTCCATGATGACCCTTCCATCTGTCCCTTCCCGTATCCACCTTTACCTATGATAAGTTCAATAGACTTACCTTTTCCAAATCCCCTGGTGATAACCATCGTTGCAACACAGGGACAGGCATACCTGCTCACACAGATACACACTCGTACATCATCATCATCATCATCAAATTCATTTCTATCCCACCTCTCCCCAAGAATCAAGGCAGCGAACAACAATAATACATTAATTACATTAAAAATATTAAAAACATACCCAATCCTCCCCACCCACCAACTCACCTAAAACCAACCCTCTAAAACACACAACAATTAACAATTACAACAATCAACTGGGTATTAAAGAACAGCAGGACTGTTGGTGGGAGGCGGTGGAAATACTAATCTGGGAAGGCCTGTCAGAAGAGATCAGTCTTGACTGCTTTTTTAAAGCAGTCAAGACTGGTAATATGCCGGGTCTCCTCCGGCAGGCCATTCCATAACTTGGGAGTGATAGAAGAGAAGGTCCTCTGGGTAACCGCATGCCAACTAGTTCTGACCGGCTGCAGTAAATTCCTCCCAGAGGACCTTAGTGTGCGGGGCAGATAGTATGGGAGAAGGCGATCCCGCAGGTAGGCTGGCCCCAAGCCATGAAGGGCTTTAAAGGTAATAACCAACATCTTGTACTGTGCCCGGAAACTAATAGGCAGCCAATGTAAAGACTTCAGAATTGGTGTTTTGTGGTCAGTTTTAGGTCTACCAGTGATCAACCTGGCTGCCATATTCTGAACTAATTGAAGTTTCCGGACTAAGCACATGGGTAGCCCTATGTAGAGCGCATTGCAGAAGTCATGCCATGAAGTTACCAGCGCATGCACCACTGTTTTTTAGGTGTTCCAGCTCCAGGAAGGGGCGCAGCTGGCATATCAGCCAAAGCTGATAGCAGGCACTCCTGGCTGCCACATCTATTTGAGCTGTCATCTGAAGTGGCGAGTCCAGGAGCACCCCCAAGCTGCAGACACAGTCTTTCAGGGGAAGTGTGGCCCCATCTAAGACTGGTTGACAAACCTCCATACCTGCGCTAGGGCCCTTAACAGCGAATACCTCCGTCTTATCTGGATTCAGCTTCAGTCTGTTTTTCCTCATCCAGTCCATTACTGCTTCAAGACATTCATTCAGAGGCGAGATGCCACCCTTAGTTGATGCTGTTATCCGAGGCATGGAGAGATATATCTGGGTGTCATCAGCATACTGATAGCACCTTGCACCTTGCTCCATGCCTCCTGATGATCTCTCCCAGCGGTCTCATGTAGATGTTAAATAGCATTGGGGACAGGACGGCGCCCTGAGGGACGCCAGATTTAAGCTCCTTTTTCGAGGAGGATACATGTCCTATTATAGACAGTTAAACAAATACAGTAATGCATCAACATTAACCAAACAGTCCTTGGTCTACAAGAACAGTTCTTGGTCCACAAGAACCAAACTCAGTGGCCTCAACAGCTGCCCTTTAAGCAGCTGCTGCCAAAGAACTTCCAGGAAGGGATGGTGGGGAGAGCAGGTGGAAAGCTTGATCCTCAGGGGTCTTTTGTCAGCAGCACTTGTTGTCAGCAGAGCTGCTTCAGTGGTGCTGCCGGGCAGGGAGGAGGCAAGGCAGGTAGAAAGGTCTTGCCTGTGATGATGGTGGCATCTCTGCTCAAGTAACATTATTTGCACATGTTAGGAGGCAGGTGCTCCACTGTCCCAGTCTGTTGCGCTGAAAACCTCCTCTTTCTTGATATCAGCTCAGACTAAGAGTGTTTTTGCAGATGCCTAGTTCCTTCAGTCATGCCATATCATGCAGTCTATCATTCACTGCACAATCCACGCAGTATGATATACACAATATAAAAATAAACAAGTACATCTGCAATTTTTTTGTTAGTATATATATTTAAAAGAGATGGCTGGAATTTGAGGCCAACAAGCTGGGTGCAAATCTCAACAGAGCCACAGACTTTCTGAATAGCCTTCAGCAAGCTATTCCCTCTAAGACTCACACAAATAGCCTTTAAGATGGAAACAGCAGGAATCTGACTCACAAGGCTGGTGTTCATGTAATAGCAAGTATTTGACATCAATTTATAGTTTACTCGTATTCCTTAAGGAAGAAATATGTCTGCTCCATATTTAACTCCATGTGCTTTCTTTCTTTTTTGCCTGATATACATTACTATTGTTGTCGTGTGCATTCAAGTCTTCCATTGTGAGGTAAACACCCTGAATGTTAAACAGAGGAAATTAATACATGTTCCAGAGCTGATTTGTTGTTGTTTTGTGCCTTCAAGTCACTTCCGATTTATGGTGACCCTAAGGCAAATCTATCATGGAGGTTTTCTGAGGCTGAGAGAGTATGACATGCCCAAGGTCACCCCAGCAGGTTTCCAGGTGAGTGGGGAATGAAACCCTGGTCTCCGTTACCCCGTGCTGGCTCACAATATACATTATATTCTGCAACAAACTGACTCAGTTTTGAAACCAGTTCCTTGATGATTCCAAAGCCAAGACCAAAGGAATTCCAATGAAATAAGAAAGCATCCTGATCTACACCCCTTCCTTTCTGTGTCTTAGAGGACACAGTTTAAAGCCCTGCTGTATGAACATATAACTATGCCGTCCCTTTTAATCCAGTCGCTGCTGCTTAGAAGCATCCAGGCAATTCAACTGCATGCCCCAGTGCCCACATATTTCCAAAAATAAGGTGTCATTGTTACTTCTTCATAATAAACCTGATAGCAAAAACTACTATTTCAATTAAAGAGGGAGGCATGCCTCCAGGAATTAAGCAGATGATGCATTGTTCTGCCACAAAAAAGCTCAACTGAAATGCTTCGAAATTATACTAATCTGCTTTAACATATGATAACCTAAGTGCTATTATCTGCCATTGTTGGAGGGAGGTTTGTAATAATGTGGTTGCACAGCCATTTGAACTTTTTTTTTTTAAAAAATACTAATTTAGGAAGCAGTCTGAGCCCAGAAACTGAATGCTGGAGCTCGCTGTTAAAGCACAGAGTCCTCTTTGCCAAGTGAGGGATAAAGTCAAACACGGCACATTCTTTGCCTCCGATTCTGTGGACTGTGTTACGTGGGTGGAAAGACCGTTTCTCTTTCACATCAAAATTGGAGGGTGCTAGTCACAAAGAGCATCCAGAGGTGAAATGCAAAACTGAAGCAATGCATATAGATGGAATACTTAAGGACACTGAATTACTGTATACGGTTATGTAGAAGTCTAGAAATTTTAGTCCAAAAATCAACCCAAAAAATCTAGGTCAGTTTATCCATGGGTCAATATAAGTGCTGCACCTTAACACTTATCCAAAAAAAAAGGGGGGGTGAACCATCCTCTTTCCCTGAGTAGAGTGGCAAAAAGTGAGAGCTTTAGGGCTACATTTCTATGATTCTATGATTCTATTTCTGCACTACACTGTTCTAGTGTTATTATTCCACTTCCAACATCCTGTGGAATTCTGGGATTTGTAGTTTGCTGAGGCCAAAGAGCTCTCAGGCTGAGAATTCTAAAGGCCCCTCCCTAAACTGCAAACCCCAGGATTCCACAGGACGTTGAAAGTGGAATAAGAGCACTAGAACTGTGTAGTGTGGAAATGGCCTTGTATCTTAAGAATTGTTATTCCTTAAATGCTTCAAGACTCCCTCCACCCCTTGTCTACCAAACTGCCTAACATGGTTTGTCTTCTGTATATCTCTGGGCTTAGTATCAGAGCTGCCTCGTTTGAGCTGATTTTGTGACATGTGAAAATGAGACGACAGCTTTTGGGCAAGACAAACCTTCCACAAAGCTCAGGTTGCAGTTCATGCACAAGAGCCTTCCTTTACTGTGTGTCATAAGCCAAGGTTATGATAGCAGCGAAGCAAAACTCTGCAAGCAGATGAACAAAATGTGTGATTCAAATTATGCACATTATGCAAGCATCATTTGGTTGTTTTCCTTAATAAATTAATGGAGTTTAATTTATCAGACAAGAAGCTGTGTTTGACATCAGCAACAGGGGCAACAGCTTAATCAAAGTCATTGAGTTTTATTAATTGCATTAGCTACAGGCCATAGCAATCCCTGCAGATAAATGGTAATAAATGACACCAAAATTACTTGTGTAAGATATATAATAATCTGACTCATTTATGATATTTGCACAGGGTCAAGACAGATGATGATCACAAGACATTTTAAAAAAATAAGCATCAACTGATTTCAAGGAAACATTCATCATTAAATTATACAGACTTTTAGGAAGTATAACTTTATTCAGTCACAACGGAATGGGTGGGGTGGAGGTGCTTCGCCCCGGGCGGCAATGTTTTTGTGGCTTCCCAGTTAGTAGCCACGCTCCATGTGCCCTGGCCACACCTCCACACACTGTGGCCATGCCACATGCACCGTGGCCACGCCGCCAAGCACTGTAGCCGTGCCCCCCCACTGTAGCCCTGCCCCCCCCCACACACACTCCAAGCTCCACCACTGACTTAATTTTAGAGGCAGCTGGATCTAAGGAAGCTCCACAAACAGATTTGGGTGTTTGCAACTAATGCTGGAAGTGGGGAAAAACAGGGATTCTTTTAACTTTTCCAGTCTCTCTGGTTGCTTATCTTCTTACCTGAGCTGAAGGAACCTGTCTGAGCTGAACTTTAGGCTTATGGTACTGCAAAATGCCCTTGAGTTGGGTATCTCCCAGGACTTACAATAGTTGCTTATTTAAAACTATTTCTTGGATGGGATCCTGACAAGGTGTCCTGTGCCGGCAGCCTGCCAAGGCTTACAGTGGCCTAACTAGCCTGTTATCAGTAGCCAGCAGGCAAAGTTTGTCTTAGGACCTTTCCGCACTACACTGTTATAATGCTATTATTCCACTTTCAACATCCTAGGGAGTCCTGGGGTTTGGAGTTTAGGGAGGGACATTTAGAATTCTCAGCCAGAGAGCTCTTTGGCCTCAGGAAACTACAAACCCTAGAATTCCACAGGAGGTCGGAACTGGAATAATAGCACTATAACAGTGTGGTGCAGAAAGGCCCTTAGTTTGCTATTTGCAGGCCAAGTTCAGGGTCCAGAGAGACAGTCTGGTGGCAAAATCTGTAAATAAGGGAAAGGATTCTAGGAATACAAGCAAGGAATCCAAATGTAAGCTGGGCTGCTTCCACCGATAAGAACGGTTGGCTGCAACAGCTTCCTCCCGTTGTGGTCTCTCTTTCATATAGGCTCAGTGTCTCCCCCAGCTGTTCGCCTAATTAGTGAGTCATTATTATATAAATGCTCCAAGACTCCTGGGCTCTCTCTTTTCCACCTACGCTGGCTGTCGTAAGTATTGTCCCTCTGTGTTGTGGCTGTTGGAAAGGTCCTGTCTGAGGCCATTTCTGCATTAGACTGTTATAGTGCTATTATTCCACTTTCAACATCCTATGGAATCCTGGGATTTGCAGTTTAGGAAGCGCCCTGTAGAATTCTCAGCCAGAGAGCTCTTTGGCCTCAGTGAACTACAAAGCCCAGAATTCCACAGGATGTTGAAAGTGGAATAATAGCACTATAACAGTCCAGTGCGGAAAGGCCCTAAGTCCTGGGACAAAAGCATGACACAAGGTAGTATACACAACACAACAATACAATAATAAAATAGTAAAAAATAAAAATGCAGAAATCAAGAAAGTGCCAGAGCTGAGTTGACACAGATGTCAACTAAAGCCAGTAGCCAAAAAGAGGGAGAAAAAACCCAAAACTAAACCTCCCCAAACCACGGACCATATAGCTTCCAATGTTTCACCAGTGATAACAGGGATGTGTGGTTGAGCAACATCAGAGTGTGGCCAGGATGGCAAAAAGTTAGTAGTGAGGAAGACACAACAGCTGGAAGTATCTGCATCAGTTTGCTTTTGCCTGAGCCTACTGGGAAGGGAAAGATTCCAGTCCCTTCTTGTTGTCCCCCACCCACCTCCTGCTGAATTATTTGAAGGCACACTACTTTTGCATTTGAACAGCCATTAATATAAACTGAGGAGGAAGAGGGAAAGTGGGAGGAGGAGAGAGAAACTGGAACATTTAGAAAGTGGCTAAAAAAGTGGGACAGCAGGACAGGTGGAATATGTGGCCACGCATGCACCAGTTTTTATTTATGAAATATTGGGAGGCTTGGCTATGATGAAGTTTGGACTCACTGTAGCCTTAACTCTCTCCAAGGTCATGCTCCCATTTAAGATGGTTGGCTGGTGGTACCTGATGTATCGTGATAGATTTTCCATCGCTTTCGAGGAATTTTCTGTGGGCATGCTGGTACCCCTGATGATGAGAGATAACTAGGGCTGTGAACAGGGTTGTGTCTGCGTACAAACTCTTACTGAACAGCTGACTTCTCTTTGTGGGACATGTGAGTCTGCATGTTTCCCACCTCTTAATGTTTCCCACCTTCCTGCCTTTTAAAAGCTTGAGAATTCTTTACGTGTTCCTCTTCTGTGGCATGTCTTTGGTACTGAGATAAGTTGACAGTAAGCAATACATTTTTCCACCATCAAAGCTTGCACGTGCAAGCAAGTAAACTTTATTTTATGGTCCGTAGACCCAACATAATGAACCAACCAAATTGTACAATATTAAATATAAGAAAAGTACACTAAAAATAAAATAATGTGCATAGAGTAAATTAAAATTATAAACAATGTGGATTATTACATAAAATATAAATAGGCGTATATTAATTCTGTCTCATTAACACAATACAGTTGAGTTGATCAATTGATCAATCATTACCAATATCCCGACATAATTTTGATACTTTCTCTCTCTGATCTCAATAGCCAATGACAAGAGTTTAGCAACTGACAGGGTGTATATGACATGTATACTGTACTGAGATAATTCAGCTGTAAGTAATATATCATTCTTTCCAGTTCTGAATTGTATATCTACGTGTGTATGTGCTTTTTACAAAGGAGAATTCTGAATATGATATATGTGAAATTTCTTGGAAGCGTTCCAATCTTTGCAGCTGACATCTCATGTTTTCTTTCCTTTGCCAAAATTATTATGCCCATATTGAAGGTGGGAGGACAGGATGAGAGAGAGAGGGGGGGAAAGGGAGGGGGGATTGAGAGAGACAGAGAGAGAGGAAAACCTTGCCAATGGCTGTCTGATGAGTTCATTAAAGTTTTGAACTGGAGACTTTCTGGTTGACGGCCAAATCTTTTAACTACTGTGGTGCCATCCAGCTTCTAGATAAAACTGTCATTTCTCCACACAACCCCCTTCCCCTTCTCTATGTTGTATGTTATGGATCCTTGAAGAATCTGAGCTTTCTGAATTCCAGCACAAACTGTTCCAAACTACATCTCCAGAAAAACCAAGTTATCTCCAGCTTTTGCACTGAATTTTTCTGACCCAAGTCGTGACTTGGAAAACGTATGGCAATACATACAGAAATGCATATTTTGAAAGAAGGTATTTTCAAAATATGCATTTAAATGTGAATTGTTGTTTGGCTTTTAGAAATTGCAGGTCAGTGAGAAAATGGAACAGAGTGGGAACACATGAGAAAATGACACAGAACGAAAATAGACTTGGTTTTTCTCTTATGACTACGTGTCAAAGTTCCATCTTCATCATCATTTATTGGGGACTATAGAGCAACTCAGCCACATCTCAGTGATGCCCTGGCATTTGTTGTTGGATTTTTCTATAGGGATGGGATGAATCCAGAATTTTCTGGATCTGAATACCTGGAACGTTCTGGGAATCCACGATCTCACAAATCTCGAATCTTTTGAATCCTTTTTTAAAAAAAGGTTTAAAAACCAAGGGAAAGAAGGATAATCTTGGGTAAGATATACTATCTCAGCCTTAGGCTGGGCAAAGGCAAACCTCCCTCTGAAGAAATCTGGACAGGAGAATTGTCATAGTTTTGCCTCAGGATCTCCCCAGATTGAAAATGACATGAAGGCTCTTTCTACACAGGCAGGAAAATGCGGATTAATCCCACATTTTCCAGCATGTGTAAACAGGGCCACCTAGTACAGTACAAGGATAATCCAGGTCAAAACTGGATTTTCTTTGCCTAGCTCCTTCTGGCATCCTGGGGTTTGTAGTCTGATGATGCACCAGCACACTTTGGCAGAGAAGGCAGTGGCACCTTGTAAAACTACAAAGCCCAGAATTGTGTCTGAAAGAGCTTTGCAAGGGAGCTATGCAAAGGATTCTTTCAGCTGTCCTTGAAATCTCAAGAAGACTGTACCTTCCAATCAAGTGCTGAGCTTAAATATTAAATCTTCAAGTTAAATATATTAGAACACAACCCCAGATGTAATTTCTGAAATTGTTAGCAAAGGCCATTATTACTCAAAAACTCACCTCCTTGCCATCTCACCTTGAGTGTCTGGTCGCCCAGGTTTTCAGGCGTCCCGGTCTCCAACAAACTATTTGGTTGGTGGATTCGAAAGATTCAGTTTGCCTATTTTGGCACAGAGATTCGGATTTGCACATCTCGAATCCTCGCCAGGGATTTGAGTATTCAATTTTCTAGCTTTTTCTGTGTCCAAATGTGTGTTCAAAACATGCCTGTTGTCTGTAAATTTCCTGCCTTCAGCTTTTCAGTCTGCTGGGAGAAAGCAGCTACTGGGAAATCTCTCTAGGGTTACCCCGCTACCCCTGCTTTTCTTCTACACTTTATCAGGCAGCAAGGAAACAATATTTGGGAGAGGTAAAGAGGGTGGTGGGGTTGCCAAAAGAGATAAAATTATGGAGGTTTGGGTGGGGAGTGATACTCAAATGGCTTTGTTCAAGGCTTGCGAAAGGGAGAGGGAAGGGTTAGTAGCAGAGGTTTAAGTGAACTGCAATGTCATGCTAGAAATTCTTGCTGCTTTCTGATATTTCCATAACCTCCAATGTTACGCAGAAGAAAACCAGGGTACATGTGGTCAAAAATGGCAAAACATTTTAAACGAAGAAGAAGACACAAGCTAGGAAAGACCATAGTAGTTTGCTTCCACTTGAGTCTAAGAGGAGGTCAAAAACCCACCCCCTCCTCCCCAATCCCCTCTGCTAAACTAACTTAGTGCCAATTTTACTTTTCGACTTTGAACTCAGTTTGCAGCAATGGAAGTAAGTTGAGGACAAAGGTGGAAAGTGGTAGGAGGGGAGAGTAATTGGGACATTTTAAAAGCAGCTGAAAAAGTGAGATGACAGAGGATTAACCCAGACAGTCCCGGCCAAAATGGAATAGTTGGAGCATGTGCGGTCAGCCTGCATATAAGGCTGTTGCTATGAAACTGAAGGAATGTGGGAATGCTTTCTTTACTTTTCCATTCTTTTAGTGCATTATTTTCCCATCTCTTTATAATCAACAGAGCTATAGGTTTTAGCAGTTCCTAACCTTTGTTTCTTAACTTCTTCTTTTTTTTAACCATGGACCCCCTTTAAATATCTTTTGTTGCTGTGGACCATCAAGGCTTAACTCAATATTTAAAACCCTAAAGTGCATCAAAAGCTTATTTAAGGATGCTCATCAAAGATCTTCAAATTTGGAGCAACTCAGCATCATTTTCTTGTATGTTCTCACCTCTTGCTGCTTCTCACAGAAGTAGCAAGTGTGAAGTACATGTTTTGCTACCAAACAGCTATTTTCATAACTTTTGAACAGTTTTGAGATACTGTAAGGAAACTGTGTACAAATAATGTCTATCACCAGCAAAAGACTCTTGCTCTTTGAGATCAATGTATGACCATCCATCTGTCTGTCTTTCTCCCTTCCTTCCTTCCTTTCTTTCATCCATTCACTGCTCCTTCCTTTCTTTCTATTTCAACTGCGAAAGCTCATACCATTCATACTATTTTTTCAAGTCTTTACATACCCCAGTGCGGCCTCCCTAGGGATCTACAGACCCGAGATTAAGAACTGCTGGTTTATACGATTAGTCCCAAGCTATCTGATAGATGATATTTCCCACCATGAGCCTGCCTTGACAATGAGATCTGCAGGAGAGGCCCTTCTTTTAGTTCAACCATCTTCACGGTTGGTATGAACATGAGACAGGGCCTTCCCTGGACTTCAGAACTAGAGAGGGTGGAATGGCTCCCCCAGCTGTCCTTCCATCAACTGGTGAAGTCTTTTTTATTCAGATGGGCTTTAGAACTTTTAGAACTGAAGGCTTTTAAGAAAAAGGCTGTATTGTTTTAAATTTCCCCATTGTAACTATTTTTAAAATCTTTTCAAGTGAGTGTTTTAAATTGTTTTAATAGGCGTTAATTCTGTTTTAATGTATAGAATCACGGAATCATAGAGTTGGAAGAGACCACAAGGGCCATTGAGTCCAACTCGATTCTGCCATGCAGGAATACGCCATCAAAGCATTCCCAACAGATGTCCATCCCAACTCTTTTTAAAAACTTCCAAAGAAGGAGACTCCACCACACTCCCAGGCAGCATATTCCACTGTTGGACTACTCTCACTGTCAGGAAGTTCTTCCTAATGTTTAGATGGAATTTCTTTTCCTGAAGTTCGAAGCGATTGCTCCATGTTATATCTGTGGAAACAGCAGAAAACAGCCTTGCTCCATCTTCCATATGATATCCCTTCAAATATTTAAACATAGTTATCATGTCAGCTCTTAACCTTCTCTTCTCTAGGCTAAACATATCCACCCCCCTAAATCTCTCTTCATAGGACATGGTTTCCAAATGGTTTCTACCATTTTGGTCACACTCCTCTGGACACATTCCAGCTTGTCAATATCCTTCCTGAACTTTGGTGCCCAGAACTGGACAGGATATTACAGCTGGGGGTCTGACCAAAGCAGAATATCATTTTCCTTGACCTAGACGCTATATTCCTATTGATGCAGTCCATCAATAGGAGGATATTGTATTGGCTTTCTTGGCTGCTGCATCACACTGCTGACTCATGTTCAGCTTGTGGTATATGGTAACCTGCTTTTGTTCCCCACCTCGATCTGTGGAGACAGGTGGGTGAAAAAATAATAAGAACAACAACAATACCACCCTATGATTGGGTCACCTTAGGGTGTAGTGGTTTGAGGTTGGTCTATGACCCTGGAGACCAGGGTTGGATTCCTTGCTGAGCCATGGAAACCCACTGGGTGACCTTGGGCCCATCACACACTCTCAGCCCCAGAACACCCTTTGAAAATTTTGCCTTATGGTTGCCATAAGTCAGAAATGACTTGATGGCACACAGTGGCAACAAGAACAACAAACAACAGCAAGGGTCACCGTAAGTCAGAAATGGCTGGAAAGCCTAAAACAGTCATACTATCCTGTTGATATCACAACTGTGTGTTACATACACTTGCGCTGAGGCTACTGTAAGGAGTATGCACAGGTAAATTAGAGTATAAATTATTTTATGTATTTAAACATTAACTGATTTATTTTTATAAACAAATATATTTATATCCCATTTCTCTCTCTCTCTATATATATGTATATGTGTGTTTGCACATGCATTCTTGTGTGCATATGTGTGGGGGTGGGAGGCTTCTGTACCATTATACACAAGCCTTAAAGCAAGCTGTGATCCAGTGTGGTGTAGTGGGTTGGATTTTGGACTAGGATTCCAGAAAACCCCCTGTGTCACTTGGGCAAGTTGCAGTTTCTTAACCTCATAGGAAGGCAGTGCTGGCAAAGCCTCCCTGCCAAGAAAACCTTTGCGATAGGTTTGCCATAGGCAGGTTGCCATAACTTGGAAATGACTTGAAGGCCCACAACAACTGCAGCAATGAAGCAACAAAGCAAGAAACATATGCCAGCATGATCCTTTATTTTTAAAAGAGTGTGTGACTGATGAAAAGCCTGCTAATTGTGCTCCTTGTTAACCTTCCAAACACACAATCCCCTACAATGTAAAAGTCAGCCATTTGTTCAAATGGTCCATTCTGGTTAGGACCAGCAATTGGAATTAGCCCATAGTTTTGCCGCTGCTGGGCAAGAATCACAAAGTGCAGGTTCTTTCCTTTTTCCAAGTATACATAAATAAATGTAGGATCCCAAATGCATATTCTCTGAAAAAGGCTCACAGATATGCTTTAGTCAAAGCGAATACAGTCCTCCCTCCAGTTGACCTTTGTGAATTTGATTATCTCAAGGTGCCTGTGTGCCTCCCGCTGCTCTCCTCCCATTCCCTTGTGTTTTGCCAGGCACAGAGAAAGAAGGCAAGCGTTCCTGGACAAAAGGCAAGCGTTCTCAGCACCAGGCAAGGGAATGGGGAGGGGGGAAGCCACATGAATGCTTTCCTTCGCCCCTCCAAAGCTGACCTCTTCCATTCCCTTGCCTCTGGCCCAGCACAGAGAAGGAAGGCTCACAGCGCCAGCGCAAAAGGCAAGGGAATTAAAGGGAAGAGCCCCGGAAGGGAATGGGAGGGTCGTCATGGGGGGAGTTGTTTGCACTTTTCCACTTTTGTGAGGATTCTGCATCTTGAATCCTCACAAAAGTGGAGGGGCCACTGCACAGGCTTCTCCCACTTACCTGGCAGATTAGGGACTGGAGCACTGTCAGAAAATGGAAATGGTTGAAAAGTAGAACCCCTGTAGGGAGCATGAAGGACTTATGGAGGCTCACTTGGGATCGACTGTGCATGCCTGCAGCTTGCACAATCTCTCAGCCAGCTAAGCACCATTTTTCTTCTCCTCTCAGCTCACCTTGCAAGCAACGCGCATGTGCAAGTGGTTCCAAGTGAGCCCCCATAGGCAAGAAGAACTAATGAAAGAGCAGAGCCCCTGTTGAATTGATTTAGAAACATCAAAAGAGAGAGTCATCAGATAACAGGGCATCAAAAGGTGGGGCTTCCTGTTTGTGTACAAAATGGGCAGATTTCCATGCAATTCCAACCCCAGTCTCACAACTCAGGGTGAACAAATACAGCCATCCCTCCACATTTGCTAGGGTTAGGGGCACAGGACCCCTGTGAAAATGGAAAAACTGTGAACACCTCTAGGACCTCCCAAACCATGTTTAACACACAAAAAAAATACGATCGCCATATTCAACCCACCCTGGATTCCTCTGAGGCATCAAGGTTCCTTCATAAGGCAGAAGTAGGGGGCTGGTGGGGCTGACTGCCATCTCCACTCCTGCCCCACACCATTTTAAAGAGGGACTTACAAGCCTCGTTTGCAGTTTCTCAGCCTCACGAAGTTTGCAGTCCCTATGAAAAATGGGATAGGGAGGCAGCAGAAGGGACAGCCAATAATACGTGAATAATCAAATCCACAAAAGTGAAACCCACAGATGTGGAAGGCTGACTGTATAGCCAGAAAATCCCAGTAAGATTTGTAGAAAGGCTATGAAATCAAGACACGTTTCCACATCCCTGCTGATGATTACTGCTCTTCTTCCTGCTTGACTTAGCTGTGGCTGAACACCCCGTGGGAACACTGACTGCAGTCACTCCGGTTTCCTGCTTGTCAAGGCTATGAATCCAGGTTTCTTGCCGGATGGGATGGCAACAGAAATGGCATTCACTTAGCAGTCATGTTGCTACCTCTTGTGACGTGAGAGAAGGAGCTATGCCGAGAGTCAGGCCTTGTTAGCAGCATCCATCACATCAGGTTCCTATATTAACACAGAGGACCTGCTTGCGCCAATGATCCTAAACTGATTGGCTGTCATCTCATGGTTTATTTCAGTCCTTTAATTGACTTTCAGTCAAAAGAGCTGCACCTCAAGAATGATGCAGTGGAAGAACGTTGCCGTCTGTCATTCCCAGCTCACAGTTAAAAATCGCCCCCAAACTCATTGTCACCTATTTCTAAAGGCCAATGTGTCATTTCTTGGAAGAGAGCAGGTTGCAATAGTGCTGATAAAGAGATCACAGCAACCAGTGGAAAATTGCTTTCCTGATACAACCTGGGAAGTCTTGAAATATACATTTATTGATTACATATATAAAAAAACCTGTCATCCTCCTGGTGCCCCAGATACAGGGTGACACTGCAACCTTCATGCATTTTCCAGTAGATCTGGAACATTTTAAAGGGATGTTGGTGAGGGGGAGTGTGCCTCTGGCTAGGGATGAGTGAAACCACCAAATGCTCAGGCAGTTTGAGGATGTTTTGATATAAAAGAAAATGATTTGGAGGTTTTAAGTTGTTTTGGAGGGGTTGGGGGTCCAGGGGAGGCTTTGGGACTTAAAAGGCAGGCCACAGAGCTGCATGCAGCTCACCAGCTGCACTTTCCTCATCCTACCATGGAGTACATAGTACAGTGAAATTGCAATATTTATAGTGGAGGGAAAGGTTGATATACTCTTCCAGTCAGGCAGCTCTTATTTCGATAACCCCCTCTTAGGATGTCTAGCAAAAGAAGAGGTGACTCTGACCAAAGGAAGAGGAAGACCTGTACATAACTTAACAGAGGGGACATTTCCATGTAGCTTGAACCCAGGCTGCTCCGGTCAACGTGGTTACAAAGGGATGGTGACTGACAACAGTTCCCTGGTCTATATGTGTCTCCATCATCCTCGGAGGCCGGAATACACAGGTTTTTTCCCCCATGTTTGATTGAGTAGAGAAAGTGAATCTGACTTGATAGATCCATGTCCAGATGAGATTGGGGTTATGTCTCCATCCCAAGACACAGACAGGACGCTTCCCAACAGCCGGAACACAGAAACATGAACTTACTGCAGTCAGAGTAGGTGAAAAAGGGAGAGCCCATGAGATTCCAAGCATTTATATAGTAAGGAGGCATCAATTCAGCAAATAGCTGGGGGAGCCTGTCAGTCCATAAAAGCAGGGAAAGGGATGGGAAGAAGCCATTGCGGACAACGGCTCTTATCAGCAGTAGCAATGCTTCTCATGTGCTTGTGTTCCTGGAATCCCTGACCCTCACCTTGTGTACGGTCTTTGCTAGTGGACTGTCACTCTGAATGTACCACGGACTCAGACTGCAAAAACAATGGCTGGTAACTGGCAAACAAACTGTTGTAAACTTTGCTCATGGCTGTTGATAAAAGACTCTAATTGGAGAGCTGTAAACCTTGGCTAGCTGCTGGCACAGGACAATTATACAGATAAGACCAGAATTTGGAAAAGATACTTTTTGGACCATGGCTCCTAAAATCTGTTGGGGGGCTCGGGGTTCAGGGGCTCTGAGGGTGCATAATTCCTCCTTTTGAAATATCCAGTACTGAAATGGATGGCCGGGTGATCTGACTCTCCATTGATTCTTATAATAGAGTCTAAGAAGCTTTCCAAAAACTAAACATATCCTTCCCACAGTGGCCCAGTGCTGATTTGAGAGCTAGATCCCAGCTGCTCTCCTGTATTCATTGGACTGATCTAGCTATTCTTGCTGAGATTCCAGTGTCTAAACCCACAGTGAGCTTCCATTAAATAATAGGGCTGCTAGCTCCAAAACTTTGACTTATTGCCTGGGACTACAGATGTGCACTGGAAAAAGGATTTTGGGCAACTGCAGATATGAAAGTGTAGTGGCAGAGCTTGGAGTGTGTGGAAGGAGGGGTGGGAGGGGGCGGAGGAGGGCTGAGGCACAAGGGGCATGTCTGCTGTGCACAGGGGCATGGCCAGGGCACACGGGGGTGTGGGTATGGGCCAGGACACCCCAGAAACATTGCCGCCTGGGGCAAATCGCCTCCATGCCCCCATGTCCCTACATGACTGCAAAAGTCCTAGGAAAGGGGAAATCTGAGGTGGAAAGAGAACCTTTTTATTAAAAAAAGTGGGGGGAATGGGAATGATCACCCTGTCCTTAACTGCCCTGTTCAGGCAGATTCAGGGCTGTGTTTTCCTTGATTGCAGTTTTTCCATCTGTAATGCTGTCTTCCTCTTTTTCCTACTGCCTTCCACCTAACTAAGCATTACTGTCTTCCAGTAAGTCAGGTCTTCCAATGATATGGCCAAAGTACAACAGCCTTAGTTTAGTCATCTTGGGTGCTAGAGAGAGCTCAGGGCTGATTTGCTCTAGGATCTATTTATTTATCTTTTAAACAGTCCCAGGTACCCTTAGAACTGCCTTCTTGCACCACATTTCAAATGAGTTGATTTTCTTCCTTTCAGCTTTCTTCACTGTCCAGCTTGCACAACCATACATAGACAATGGGAAGTGTCCTGGTATGGACAATCCTGACTTTGGTATTCAATGAAATATCTTTACATTTGGGATCTTGTCTAGTTCCTTTATAGCTGCCCTTCCACGTCCTGGTCGTCTGATTTCCTGACTGCAGTCTCCATGCTGATTAATGGCTGAGCAAAAATATGGAAAATCTTGAACTTTTTCAACGTCTTTGTCGTCTACTTTAAGGTTAAGTAAATCATCTGCGGTCACTATTTTTTTTTCTTTTCTTAATGGTCAGCTGCAAACCTGCCTTTGTACTTTGTGCCTTGACTTTCTTCAGTAATTGTTCCAAGTCTTTGCTGTTTTCTGCTAGCAGTATGATGTTATCTGCAGATCTTAAATTGTTGATGTTCCGTCCTCCAGTTTTCAGGCCTCCTTCTTCCAAGTGTAGTTTTCTAAAATTAGAAATTTGGGGCATTTTTAAAAAAAAAAACCCAACTCTTATGTAACATTTTCTTCTTCAGAATAAGTAATATTTTATTTAGTATTGCATCCATTTACATTGCTGAAAAGCTCATAGTCTCAGGACTGAAAGGCAGTAGACTGTGCTGCTAGTTATGAGATTTAAATTTGCTGCCCTGAGCACAGCTTTTGACATCAAGGCAACTGAAGCCAGAGCGTGGCAGCTCTAGATGTTCTCATGCCCGCTGCACGGGTTAGATGGATTGTGCCAGATGTCCCTGCTCAACCTCCTCATGTTCACAGGATAGTAGGGATGTAATTCTTTGCTAATTTTCTTCTAGAATCAAACAAGGAGAAATTTCAGCAGTGCTCTTCCTTCTCCGAGGAAGTCTTTGAAAACTGTGCACTTCTCAAAGAGTGTTTGCAATTTGGGACTTGTTCTGCACATAATGTGGTTGTTTTGCACAGAAAACAGCATTTTCTGAAAACAATATTTCTGTGCAGAGATATTATTTGCTGTGCAGAAAAGACGGGAAATACTATTTCTGCACAGAAATATTGCTTTCCGCCAAGAAGTGTGTGAATTTTGTGCAGAGTAAGTCCCCAACTACAGCATTTTCTGTAGAGAAAAAAGAATACTTGTGTGCAGAAATAACATTGTTTTCTACATAAAATAGTCACATGTGAATTTTGCATAAAGTGAGTCCCGTACAATGAAGTCCAAGTCAGTCCAAGTTTCATCTTGTCTGCATTTTCTCCTTACTTGAGAAGCATGCTTGTTGACTATTCTACGAGCGTTTTCTAATAGTCTTTCCATCCCTATAAGCTAAGGTTTGCAGCTGATGAGTATAGGAGCAGCTTCGTCATTTTCTTTGTCTGGGACTGGCATGATAAGACAGCTTGTGGATTGATATTGTCCGGTGGATCAATGGCTGAAAGCGATGCTTTCTCACCCACGTTGAGGCAGTCTGTCAGCTGTAGTGTGCATAATGTCCCTTTGCTCCTGGCAAAGCGTCCCTTCCCCGGGGAGCAGGCTGGAGGGTACTGCAGCTGCTGCCTTTTGAGCTGACTGTAGCTTGTTTTCTAAGGGTGGTTATGTAAGAACTCTTCTTCCCAGCATAACACCTGGGTATTTCATTGCTAAAGCCGAGTCTTCCTGGACTGCGCCATCACCTCCGTCGGACATCCGTCACCCCAGTGATTGGTCTTGCACGAGGTCACTGGCACCTCTGTAAAGTGTAATGTTTGTGTCTTGACAAATTAAGGCTCACTTCTCTTCCTCCGTGCTGAGCTGCTCCTCCAGGCAGGATTTATCTCTAGGACTGAAAACCAGCTCATTTATCTCTCTGCTAACTCTTCCTTTCTTTCCCTTATCCTTGTTTTCTCCTCTGCTTGTGGAACTCAAAAAAGTTCATTGCCAGTGGATTAAATGTCGGTGGGGATGGGTTGCTTGCGTCATCTGTCGGCCTGTGGTACGAGAGCAGAGCTGGGCATAAGAATGTAAGAACTGTCGGACTTGGTGGGATCCAGAGTCCATTTCATCTTACACCTGGCACGCAGAGCCATAGCACTGCAGTGGGGTGTACTGATTAAATTGGTATCCTGAAGGACTTCAGTGCTCAAGTGCTGTCAGTAGGACTAATAGTAGCAATTAAAAATGCAACCAATAGTACAAAATAAATAAAACAACTAGTTGGATTTGCGCACGAGGCTGTTATAGCACTATGATTCCACTTTCAACATCCTATGGAATCCTGGGGTTTGCCATTTCGGGAGGGGCCAGGCGGCCCCTCCCGAAATGGCAAACCCCAGGATTCCATAGGATGTTGAAAGTGGAATCATAGTGCTACAACAGCCTCGTGTGGAAATGGCCTAAGAGGAGCAAAAAAGTAACCAAGTAAATGAGGGAAAGGTTTGATATACAGTTGGCTCTCCACATTTGCAAGTTTGACTTTAATGGATTTGATTATTTGTGAGTTTCTCCAACTCCTACCCACTCTCTGCCTCAAGTGCTTCCTTTCTAGGGGAACCTTCCCTCTTGGCAGCTTTCGTCAGGCCTCACAGTTGTTCAAAAATTCTTCCTCCACTACCAGCCTGGCCAACTAAGGACCACCGCAGCCCAATTTTTTCAGAACCAGAAACCCTCTGCCAATGCTCCCCACACGCCCATAACATAATGGCTAATCTTTAATCTAGCATTCGGACAGGACTCGGAAGGAGATGGCTGAGAGAGGAAGAAGATGCGTGTGAGAGACAGCGGAAGTCTAGGGCCCCCATGCTGAGACACCCCCTTTCCCTCTCCTGGTTTGGACACTGGGTGCCCGTTCTCCCCGCCATGCCTCAGCCCCCTTTCCCACTGACACACATTTTGATGTCTGCAATTTTCCCATTTTTGCAAGGGTCCTGAACCCCTAACCCTAGTGAATGTGGAGGGCTGAAGGACGACCCTCACCCCCAGTGGGCCCCCACCCGCTTTGCAATTGTCAAGAGAAGTCCTTTTCTGTATCCTGGTGTTGTTGAAATCTAGTTGGCTGGACTTTCAATAGGGGCTTTTCATCTGTGGCACCCAGTTTCTAGTACTTTCTACCACAAGAAACTCCCTCTTCATTGGTGTTTCATTGTGCTTGCTCTGTTGACGTTGCGCTGTTGTCATAGTTCATAGCGTGAGCCAGCCGTGATGCTGGATGCTGGTAGATTATGCTACGCTTTCCGATACTGTATGCAACAAGCATGTTGTAGGGAGTGGTCATCGTGGACTGGACAGGGGCTTGAATTGCTATCAGGTCTTACCAGCTATCATATGTCATATGTCTGAAGGAGTGTTGGAAGTGTGCAATGGGAGATAAGCCTATTGCTACAGCATGCTGGATAAAGACAGTTGCATTCTTACTGCATTTATATACAGAGTCCTATCAGAATGCTAGATTCAAGCTTAGCCATTATGTTAGATGAATGATGACTAACTGGAGGAAGATGTAATCTCTGCTTGGAGAATGTATGACCATCTGTGTTATCATATTACCAGGGTTGTCCGATGGAGCAGTTGTGTATCAGCTGAGATAAAAGAGAAGCAGGATGCTGGGCTAGGAAGGTTTGGTGATCAAGCCAGGCTTTGGTTTAATTTAGTTTCGCTTTCCTCAACACACCATCTTTTGTCATTTTAACATCTGGCTTCTTGTTGTTGCTGCTGCTTTATGGATTGTATGTTTTAACTCATTTGCAAACTATCAGGGTCTTCAGTTCCTGAAGGAAAGGATATACGCTGCCATTTTGTGCCTTCAGCCCAGCTCCAACTGATGGCAACCCTGTCCTAGGGTTTCCTTGGCAAGATTTGTTCAGAGGGGGTTTGCCTTTGCCTCCTTCCGAGACTGAGAACCTCATCGCACTATATTGTTAAAGCACTATATTCCACTTTAACTGCTATAGCAACATCCTGTTGAATTCCAGGACTTGTAGTTCACTGAGGCCCAAGAGCTCTCTGGCTGAGAATTCGAACTGCAAATCCCAGGATTCCATTGGTTGTTGCCATGGCAGTTAAAGTGTAATATAACAGCGTAGTGTGATAAGGTATTGAGAGAGAGTGAGTTGCCAAAGGTCACCCAAGGGGCTTTCTTGCCTGAGGAAGGAGTCAAATCTTGGTCTCTGGGAGTCCCAGTTCAACATTCAAATCTTGGTCTCTGGTTCTCTATGCTAAAAATGTGCCTAAACATTTTAAAGGAAATGGTCTATTCAATAACCCTTGTTGGTTCATAAGCCAGTGCATAGTAAAGGAATACAGCAGGGAAAATGGGCCATTTTTGCACTGGACTGTTATAGTGCGATGATTCCACTTTCAACATCCTATGGACTCCTGAGGTTTGCAGTTTCGGGAGGGGCCGCCCGCCGCTCCGAAATTACAAACCCCAGGATTCCATAGGATATTGCAAGTGGAATCATTGTGCTATAACAGTCTGGCGCAGAAATGGCTATGGTCTTAGCAAAGTGTGATGATGGTCATGCTTTGGGTTCCAATACTTGCTGTGAGAAGTGGTGTCGTGGGCAGCTGTATCCTAGTTTGTACTTACGAAATGTTAGATGCATCTTCACTCAGGTGTCTTCACAGCACTTGAGGACTAGATCCTTTCTTATTCTTCATTCCACCGCACTCCACACCACAGTGTGCTGATTGATTCAGACCTAGTTTCAGCTTTCCGAGCAAGTCAAAGGAGAGAATCTGACCAGAAAAGGGCAAAACTAATTGGATATCCATGGAAATTCATGCATCAGCAGCATCTGTGTGCTTAACTAAGCCTGGCTGCTCCCTGTTTTTAGTTGTGCTAGTCTGAGCATGACTTGCACATATGGTTCAGCTCTTTTTTCTAAGTAAAATTCTAGCATGAGCTGCTTTGTAGTACACCATCCAAACTGACCTTTGGTTGTTGTTAAAATTTGTTTCAACCTACTGTGTAAGCTGCTTTGGGCTCCATACTGGGATTAAAAGGGATATAAATGAAATACAATAAAATTGTGTACCTTTATCTCACATTTCCGCTAAAAGAAATTAGGGCTTGAACAGGTAACAGACTTCACGAAATCTAATTTGAACAATAAAATGAATAAAATAATCACAATGATCAAAACACAGTGAGCTCTCCAGTTTTGCAGAGGTTGAGGTGCAAGACCCTCAGAAAACTGGAAAATGTGAATAAATGTAAAAATCAGAAAGCACTTTCTTTCTTTCTTTCTTTCTTTCTTTCTTTCTTTCTTTCTTTCTTTCTTTCTTTCTTTCTTTCTTCTTTCCTAACCTGGGAAGACTTCTCTAGGAAGCTCTTAGTCTCCTGGTATGATTCTGTGGTCAGCTTCCAGTGAAAGTGGGCTGTAGAATTGCACTAGAGGACCTAGCGATTCGTAGAGAGAACATATTTTTTCCATGGCAGGAACAAATAGAATAAGATTTTTTTAAAAAAAATAAAATAAAATAACTCACAAACAATCAAGTCTGCAAGTGCTGAACCTGCAGAAGTGGAGGGCCCACTGTACTTTAATAGGCCAGATTAAAAAGAAGAACGAGGAGTGCTTCTGTGCTTCTGAGAGGTCCAGGGTCAGGGAATGAGTCTAGTAAAGACATGTCAGGTCCTTTGATTTAATGGCAATGTTATCCTGGTAACTACTGGGGTCCAGTCACACTAAAGAATTATGAAGCTACTATGCCACTTTAACTGCCGTGGTTCAATCCTAGAGAATCCCGGGATTGGCAGCACAGGGAGGGGCGTTTGAAATTCTCAGCCTGAGCAATCTGATTCCTCACCAGACTAGAAACCTCAGAGTTCCCTAGAATGGAACCATGGAAGTTAAAGTGGAATAATAGCCCGATAATTCTGTAATGCAAATGGGCCCCTTCTCCCAGGAGTCCTTTCCAGAGGTCATCACTTTCCTGTGGTCTCTGTTCATTCTGGGGCAACTGTTGTGTCTCAGACAGGCCAGGAAGCTCAAGAGCAATGGGCAATTAGCAGGCTGTAGAAGCAGAGCTTTTACTCACAGCAAGGAGAGGGAGGGAGGGAGGGAGGGAGGGAGAGAGAGAGAGAGCAGAGTCCAAAGCAAGTCCAAAAGTCTGGAATTCCAAGATATCCAATCCAAAAGGAGCAAACCAGAATCATAGTCACACAGCAGGCAAAGGTCCAACAGGAGACAGAGTTCTTGGCCAGGAAGCAAGGGACAGCCACATGGTTTCAACCACTGAGAAGATCAGATGACAACCCTGGTGAGAAAAGTCAGATGGTTCTAATTTATAGTTTAATGGTGTTCATGCAGTTGCTCCTTCATTAGGGCTTGTTTGGTATATAAACAAGCTGAACACCTGACCCCTTCTTTTTCTTGCCATCATTCTACCGAAGTAGGTACCTGTACTGATTCTCCTTCTGACTCTTGTTGCTGCTGGTCCTTCTGTTCCCCTTCCTCTGGCTCATCCTGCTTCCATTCCTCTGGGCTATTTTCTTTCTCTGGATCAGAAGTTTCTTCCTTTCTGCCAGGGTCTCCAGGGCAGGGAGTTCCAAGAACTCGCCTGCAATTGGAGATCTTCGGGAGAGGACTTGCTGTGTGTTCCAGCACATGGCTGCTTTGTTTGTTTAGTTAGATCAGTGGTTCTTAAATTGGGGTCCAGGGACCCTGGGGGTCTGTGGAGCCTTCAATGGGGGTCCACGAAATCCTGCTGCTAGACACCACCAGGGACTTGCCCAAGGCCACCCAGTGTTTGCGTGGGGATTTGAATCCTAGTCTCCATAAGCCATAAATAAATAAATAATTTGAATATTTAAATCTGAATTAAAATATTTAAATCTTGAGTTAAGTCTTGGGGGTCCCTGGTAACAAATTATATTTACATGGATCTCCGGTAAAGAAAAAGTTAAGAACCACTGAGTTAGGCCATTTCTACTGTGCGTTGCTCTTGAGCTAAAAGGCTGCCAGAGTGACTTAACAATACCAGTGACACAACAGTACCTCTGCTCAGGATTACAATCTAAATTTAAGACAGGAGTTAAAAGGAATAATAGCTGTGGAAGCAGAAGCAGGGGAGAAATGTTGGTTGGTGAGTACACAAGACAGGACTTTATCTGCAGCAGCACCTCAGTTGTGGAATTCTTTCCCAAGGCTGGTTCTATCCTGACTGATTTTCTGGCGGCTACCAGAAATATATTATTCTATCTGTCTGTTAGTTTTTAAATCTGGCTTTTAATAGACTGGCTCTAGGGGCTGACAAATTCTGCACAGAAGAGAAGGCACTAATACAGTTTGGGAAGATGCCAAGACCTTTGCAGGAATTAGCAATATACCCTTTTTTGGGGGAAAAATTCTCTGTTGGGCACTTAAATGGAGAAATCCAGACTAAACTCTACCATTATTATATAAATACAACCAAGCTCTAGATTTCAATAGTTCCCCCTCCTGAGCTTTTCCTAATCCGATCTTGCTCTCTGTCCCCTAAATATGGCTGTTGAAGGATCTACAAGGCTTTGCAATAGCTGGAGATGCCAATTTTAGAAACACATGTGTTTGTAATGGAACCTCCCTCCGCAGACACAAATGCTGTCAAAATGTGTAGTCAGACAGGTGGCATGAAAGAGTAGAGGGAGAAAAATGTGTGAGTTTGAAGAAAGGAGAACATTCTCTTCTATCCTGGAAAATACAAGATGAAATTCTGTGCAAAGATACTGATGTTGGTAATTACAGCAATAGCCAGCAATAATAACAATATAATATTAATATCATGTACATGAGAGCCAGTGGTTTGAGAACTGGACTATGACCCTGGAAAGCAGGGACTGACTCCCCACTCAGCCATGGAAACCCATTGGGAGACCTTGGGTGTGTCACATACTCTCAGCCCCAGAAAACCCCATGATAGGTTTGTCTTAGAGCTGCTACAAGTCAGAAATGACTTGAAGGCACATAACTACGACAACACCAAATATGCATGATATTTACATGTATATATACATGACTGCCAGTGTAGGGTAGTGATTTGGCTGTTGGATTAGGACTTTGAGAGACCCTGTTCAGCTATAGAGTGACCGTGGGCAAGTCACACTCTCTCAGTCTCAGAGGATGGTAACTCTCTCTGCTGAAAAATCCTGCTGAGAAAACCGTGGGATAGAGTCGATGTAAATCAGAAATGACTTGGAAACACACAAGAAAGACAACAAATATTATTTCCTGCCATTCGTGTCTGAGGACAAGTTACCATGGAATATTTAAATTTCTAGCCATGGTAATGTACTCAAATATGCTTGAAAATGGAGAACCTTGCATAATAAGTCTGTATTTGCTCCATCTCCATGCAAAGATATCTCACTGAATACTAAAGTTAGGATTGCCCACCCCATGGTATTTCCACTTTCTATGCAGGTTTGTGAAAGCTGAACAATGATGAAAGCTGATAGGAAGAAAATCAGTGTCAAGAACTGCTACTTTGTGTTGCTCAAGAAAACACACGTATAGTTTTCATGTTGTTTATTAGAAACACAATAGGCTAGTAAAGTAAATGCTGCTGGAATTAAAACCTTGCTTCAGCTACTTTGTTATATAGTAAAACACAATAATCCATCAGCTTCTGTTCCTGGCACTCATTGGTGGTTCTTCCAGATTTAAACCTCCCTATAATTGCCAAATGGGTTTTCTTTGGTTAAAGCAGCTCGGGTCTACAGTGACTTTGATTTTTAGAATTTCTTCCTTGGTCTTTGATATTTTAATTCTAAACCCCACTATTGTATCCTCCAGCCTAATCCTTGTAAATCACCCTCTGATTGCCATTATTTAAGCACAACATCCAAATGTTATTTTCCCCGAGCTGGCCAATTGCTATTTATTGCCCCAGCCAATAAACAATACTGACCATTTGGTCCCTAAGACTCTGGCCTCTGCTAATTCTCAATTATATTCCCAGTATTATATTATATTCCTGTTACACTCAGTATTTCTACCTAACTATACACACACACACACACACACACACACCTTGATAACACAGCACCGCATTTCAAACGAGCTGATTGTCATGCCGCTATTACAGGGTTTTCTCAGTAGGATTCCTCAGCAGAGAGAGATGCCATTGCCTTCCTCTGAGATTGAGAGAGTGTGACTTGCCCAAGGTCACTCAGTGGGTTTCCATAGCTGAATAGGGTCTCCCAGAGTCGTAATCCAGCACTACACTGGCTTTCATGTACATATACATGTAAATATCATATATATATATCGTATTGTTGTAGTTGTGTGCCTTCAAGTCATTTCTGACTTACAGCGACCCTAAGGGGCTTCCTGCACTGCACTGTTATAGTGCTATTATTCCACTTTCAATGTTCTGTGGAATTCTGGGATTTGTAGTTTACTGAGGCCAAAGAGCTCTCTGGCTGAGAATTCTAAACCCCAGGATTCCATAGGATGTTGAAAGTGGAATAATAACACTATGACAGTGTAGTGTGGACAGGCATTAAGACAAACCTATCACGGGGTTTTCTGGGGCTGAGAGTATGTGACACACCCAGGGTCTCCCAATGGGTTTCCATGGCTGAGTGGGGAGTCAATCCCTGCTTTCCAGGGTCACAGTCCAATGCTCAAGCCACTAAATCATACTGGATCTCATGTACATGATATTAATATTACATTGTTTTATTATTGCTGGCTATTGCTATAATTACCAACATCAGTATCATTGCACAGATTTTCATCCTGTATTCTTTAGGATAGAAGATAATGTTCTCCTTTCTTCAAACTTACACATTTCTTCCTCTACTCTTTTATGCCACCTGTCTGACTGCACATTTTGACAGCATTTGTGTCTGCAGAGGGAGGTTCCATTACAAACACATAGCCATGTGTTTCTAAAATTGGTGTCTCCAGCTATTGCAAAGCCTTGTAGATCCTGCAGCAGCCATATTTAAGGGAGAGAGAGCAAGACCAGATTAGGAAAAGCTTAGAAGGGGAATTACCAAGGAGTTCTGCGGATACCCTGGACTGCTAAAAAGAAAAATAAATGGGTCCTAGAGCAAATTAGGCCTAAACTCTCCTT